>JZKD02S1673035.1:1097162-1125952 GCA_000966675.3 Picea glauca
AAACTATCATTGTTTATTATTTAAATGAGGCTTTTGCACGCATCCCGAGGGGGAGAAAAAAGGAGTTTGATGCAGGCACAGACATGCACGTAGATCGAGGTGATGATGCACAGGGCCGAAGTGAAATTGCACATAGACCGAGGTCGTTTTGCACACAGTTCGAGGTGGTTCAGAATTGGCATGCATCTCGAGGTCGTACGCACTGTACAATCAGGGTAGATTTGGGAATTGTGCCAGGAAGGGCATCCAGAGTCCAGTTTCATAAATATATCGAGTTTATACTAAAAAATCTCGATTTTTCGCAAGGATTCTAGATCCAACTTCAGTTTTTGCATTCAGGCATCCAAACAAAAAAGTGCTCACAGAATCTTCCAGATACACAGAAAGGTATCCATGTTCATACTTAAAAGTCTCAGAATTTCATCTTGCAGTTGTTGTTGAAGTCTGTTACTATATATGACAGACATAACTCAAAAGTCACTTTGTAAGCATTTGAATACTTAATCTATCGGCCTTCCCATTTGTAAAGTGGCCCGGAGAGGTAGCCAAAAAGTCTGGTGAACTCCGTTACCAATTCTTGTTCTTAGATAGTATGCTTACATGTTTATGTGTTGATGAATGTTCTTAAATTTTGCATTCATAAAGATGGTTAACAATTAATAAATTCACATGCAAGTAATGGTTAAAGATCAAGTAAAAATTTTAGATCAAATATTTTCATCTTCCTTTATCTTTAGTTGTCTGAACTGGCCTCCGTAAGTTTGAAGCTTTGCTACTTTGACTTTTGAATCTCCTTCATAAATATTTTGGAGCTTGTCCCAAATCTATTTAGCGGATTTACAATGTATAACTTTGGTGTATACTGATTCACAAAGACCATTCAGAAGTGCATTTGTGGATTTGGAATTATTTTGCCCAAGTTTCATTGATTTTTCATTTGTTAGCGGAACTGTTGTTTCTTTGTATCCATCTACAACTGATTTCCAAATTTCAAATCCCTGTGCATGTATTATGTTTTCATCCTTCTGCTCCAAAATGCATACTTTTGTCCATCAAATTGTGGTATTCCATTTTTATACATTTTGTTTCTCTCCATGATCTACCTTTCAGTGGTTAAACTGATTTCTAAAGGAACTTGCTATGATACCAATTGTTGGATTACTGAGGGGGGGGGGGTGAATCAATAATAGAGCAATTTAAACCTTTTCAACCATATAATGCAAGTGTTATATTAGTGTATCATTATCATCCAATAATTGCAGAGTAAATGAACAAATGAGAAATCATACACATACACAGTACACCAATATTTTTACGTGGAAACCCAAAGTGGGAGAACACCACATAATGTTTTTTCTTATATGTCTTGAACAATTACATTTATTGGAAGAACCAACTTCCTTTGTTTTCCAGCTGCAACTGGAAAGAGGCTCCAACCCCCTAATTTCTCATCTTACAATCTGAGGGAAGCTCCAACTCCCTAATTCTCTGGATACAACCAGAAGGAGGCTACGACCCCCTATGTTCTTCGGCTACAACTGAAAGGTTTCTAATACCACCTGTCCTTGCCCCGTCCAACCACCTTGACGTATAAGTAAAATGATGGAACCACTGTCACACTATCACTGTGAGATATACTGCTATAAACTTGTACCAATCAACTTGTAATCAACCTGTAACAACCTGTACCAATAACCCGTGCCAACATGTACCATACATCAAACTGTACCTCAACTTGTACCATAAACAAATGCATCACCCATTCACCAAACCTGTACGAATAACACGTCCAAACAACTTGTAATCAACCTATACCATAAACAAGTGCATCAACCATGCACCAACCTGTACCATCAACGAGTGCATCAACCATGCACCAAATATGTACCAATCATGCATTGAATAAACATCAACTATGACTCATCAATATGTACCAACATCATCAAGTATACACCTCATGTAAGTTCCAACTCATCAACTACTTGTCTCAACCATGTACCTCAACCATACACCAAGTACATATACCAATATAACCATCAAAATTTCTCTAGCAATACATCACACTATCCATATCCAAATATCATAAACCCTTACATAAAATCATGTGCCACAAACTCACTGTTATGTAGCCTCAAGCTAAACCAACAACTTCAACAACACATTATAACCAAAAGACCAATACCCATATTCCAAATACCAACAACAAAATGCCAATTGTATCCCTCAATAAATTTGATATATGCAACAATACTGAACGTCCAATACCACCTCAAGAGCTAAACCCTAGATCACAAAACATACCTCAAACAAGATGTGCCATATCTCTCATAAATAGATCCCAACCATGTCACTGCCACGATTTTTTTTCTGCACTTTTTCCGTTGCAATTTTTCTGCCACTACTTTTCTGCTGCACTTATTCTACCACGATTTTTCTGCCGCACTTTTTCTGCTGCAATTTTCTCCATCAATAATACCTTCCCAAATAACCTTTCACAAAAATAGATATTCAATGATATTCAAGTGTGATTAAATGAGAGAGCCTTGCCTCTTATTTATACTTTCATGTAGCATCCCACTTTCCTTATTTTAGGGAGTTCTCCATTAACTTTATTATTTAAATAGTTTATTTTGCAAACACTTTGACTTTTTGGGGCTTCTAGATGACTCATGAGGGTTCTCCAACTTCACATGGCCATAACTCTCTAACCATGAGGAGTTATGCGACGTTCCACATACTACCGGAAATGACATGACATGTACTATCCATCTAGAATGGTCTTACCTGCAAATATATCAAAACTCATATCATTATCCATCAAACAAACTTGGGTCCATTACCCAAACCTTTGTGCTACTGGAATTCGCTACCAGACTTTCTTCAAGGGTTGACATCAATGGAAACTAACCCAATTAATCAACAATAATCTCCTTTGTGTATTTTCAGTTGTAGTAATCACTCTTTTTAATTGTAACTTCATTGTATGTATTCACTTGACTTATTCACACCATGTTGTAAATATAAATATTCTTTGTAAATTGATCACTAAGAATTGTGCATGTTCATTGAGAGGTTGTTCATAGTCATTTAAATTAGATTAAGCTAACCCATGCATGATTGTGTGATCATTATATCTCTGTTGAAATATTTCCAGTTTAAGTATAACAACATAATTTTTTATTTTGAGAGAATAGTTCATAAATCTAATTAGTTACAAGAACATGTATTCAATATTCCTTCAATGGAAAAGTTTTCCATAGATTGTTTTGTTTCTACTTTACATTTTTCTGTAGAAATCAATGTTCTAATCTGAATTGAGTAAATGAATCACAGATTTAGATTTCCAAGTAAAAAGAGTAATTATAATAGTAATCTTTCATGCCTAGGCTCATCTTTTGCATAATAGATTCTTGCACTATCGGTTTCCAATTTTTCCCTTGTACTGATTTCCGCATCTTAGTTTTCTCACATTTTAAATTTCCAATAGCTTTAAATCACCAACAGATAGATTAATGACCTAATTCGTAAGATATGGTCACTCCATGCCAGGTTTCTTCCCTAGGTGACAAATTGTTCTAGTTTGTCTGATCTCTTTATTATTTGAGTGTGTTGTCGGCATTAGATTAGACTGCTAGATTCTCTAGACCTACACATATAGTGCTAGCACCTCGAAGCTTACAAGCCCTGGGTCGAAAATTTAATGTTGAAATAGATAATATATATTTCACTTGACAGAGATGTGAGGAAAATCACTTATTTAGGGACTTCACTCACAGAGGAGAAAAAATGAGGATTTTCCACAACATTCAATAGGATGAAACAATTCAAGACATGGGAGAAAAAGTTCCAAGTATTTATGAAACCTTTGACAACAAATAAACATAATATCAATCCCTCATGATTGGAGTGGAATGTAAGATTGATAACCAACCCATAGAAATTTTAATTGATTTTGGAGCTAGCCATAGTTACATCAACTCTAAAATTGTTGAAATATTTGACTTGCAAAGGATTAAGCATAATAAATCCTGGTTAGTTCGGTTAGCCATAGGGGCTAAGAGGAAAAATCAATGAGCTAGTTAAAGATTTTCCAATATATATGAATGGACTCAACACAAAGGTAGATGTGAACATCATACCATTGGGTTCATATGATTGTCTAATTGGCATGGGTTGGTTAGAAAAACAACATGTTGTCCTATATTGTTACAAAAATACAATCACATGTCTTGATGAAGAAGGGAAGCAATAAAAGGTTCAAGGCATTGCAAGAGATGTAGGTGTTAGAAAAAATTCAGCTATGCAGTTGAAAAAGACTTTCAGAAAGGGATGTCAGATTTTTGTATCCCATATGGAAGAGGCAACCAAAGATAAATTGGAAAGTGTTGAATACCACCTGGTCTTAATGGATTTTGAAGATGTTTTTGGAGAAATCCTTGGATTTCCACCAAAGAGAGACATTGATTTATCTATTGGTTTGATGTTAGGAGTTGCCCCAGTGTCCAAGATACCATATAGAATGGGAACACTAGAATTGAAGGAGTTGTAGATGCAACTCAAATAATTGTTAAGGAAGGGGTATATACACCCAAGTGTGTCATCTTGGGGTGCGCCAGTTATGTTTTTGAAGAATAAATATGAACCTTAAGGTTGTGTATTGATTATAGATAACTAAATAAGGTCACCATAAAGAACAAATACCCTTTGTGAAGGATTGATGACTTATTTGATTAGCTGAAAGGTGCATGAATATTTTCCAAGATTGAATGGAGATCAAGTTATCATCAAGTAAGGATAAAATAAGAAGACATCAATAAGACAACATTCAAGGCAAGATATGGGCATTATGAATTTATGGTAGTTCCATTCAGGCTATCAAATGCCCCAACTATTTTTATGTTCCTAAGGAATGGACTATTAAGGGAGTACCTGCACAAATTTTTGATTGTGTTGCAAATTATAAGAGATCATAAATTGTATGCCAAGCTATTTAAATGCATATTTTATCAAAAGAAGATTCACTACTCGGGGCATATAATTTCAACAGAAGGGATAACATGTTATCTCGAGAAGATAGAGGCCATTAGAGGATGGCCAACGCCAATAAATTTCACAGAAGTCAGATCATTGATGGGTCTTGCTGGTTATTACCGAAGATTCATAAAATGATTCTCAAATATTCCAAGAGAAACCACTTCTTTGCAAAATAAGGGAGTGAAATTTGAATGGATTCCCAAGTGTGAAGAGAGTTTCAGCAACTAAAAGACATATTGACAAGTGCGCTAATATTGAATATTGCAGATCTGAATGAATATTTTGTTGTGTCCACTGATACGTGCAAGGAAGGAATTGGTGGAGTCCTCACACAAAAGGATCATGTAGTATGTTATGATTCTAGAAAATTAAAAGAGTACGACAATAATTATTCCACCCATGATCTAGAATTAGAAGCTATTATTCATGCTTTAAAAATGTGGAGACATTACCTCATGGGGAGAAAATTTGAGCTAAGGACAGACCACTGTAGTCTAAAACATTTGTTTGGACAACCCACATTAAATGTGAGACAAACTATATGGCTTGAGTTTTCGAGTGAATATGACTTTGAAATTAAGCATATAAAGGGAAAATAAAATGAAGTTGTTGATGCACTTAATAGGAGAGAACATGAGATGCATATTGTGACCATCAATATGTACATGAATGATCTGAAAGATAAAATTATTGTAGCAACCAATTTGGATCAACGCCATTTAAAAATAAAAGAAACATTACAACAAGGTAATTTTCAACAGAAATTTGATTATTATGAGCTGAAAGAGGACAAAATTCTCATGTACAAAGGGAAAGTATATGTGCCAAATTACATTTAGCTAAAAAATATAGTGTCGAGGGAAATTCATAATGTGCCATATATCGGGCACCCATGATATCAAAAAATAATTACAGCTGTAAGAAGCCAATATTCTTTGCTTGGAATGAAGAAAGAAGTGGCTAATTATATATCTAGATGCTTGGAATGCCAGAAGTTGAAGACCAAACATAAACATCCAGCAGGACTGTTACAATCGTTTCACATTCTATAATGGAAGTGGAGAGAAGTTACAATTGATTTTATTACTAATCTTCCTAGAAAAATGAAGCAACATGATTCCATCATGGTGGTGGTGGATAAATTAACTAAGGCAACACATTTTATTTCTGTGAAGACTACGCACAAGACAAAAAATAATTTAGAGATATAATTGAAAGAATTTTCCAGGATACATGGAGTGCCTAAGGAAATGGTTTTAGATAGAGACCAAAATTCACATCTGGATTTTGGAAGAGTTTGTTCAAAGGTTTTAGGAAAAATCTAAATCTTAGTACAACATATCAACCATAGTTAGTCGGGGAAACACAATAATTGAGGACATGCTCAGAATGTATGTGATGGACCTATTAGCACTAGGAGTTTCTCTTAGATTAATAAAGAGAAAGCCTAATACCCATCAATAGATTTCATAATTTGGTAAAAGTTTTGTAGAAGTTAAGCTCAAGTGCAACAAATATTCAGGGAATAATATCTAAATATCAACACAAAATCTCCACAAGGTATACACCAACAAGAAAGGCTTGAATAACTTCAAATCGATGTTTTTGAAACATAAATGAAATATGGAAGACTAAATAAACATGTAATACATGCATCGGATCACAACAGAAAATTTTGAGACACATATAACATAAATTCTCATCAAAAGGAACCTCCTAAATAATGAGAAATAAAGCTCTGATAGCACTTGCACCAGTAGATAACACCAAATCCTTTACTGCAACATTTGAACAAGTAATGGAGATGAATCATTCACCAACAATCCACATCGAAGCAATATTGAATACTGAATATGGTAATAAGAAAAGAGATTGATCTTTGATTAACCAAGAGTCTTGAATCTGATATATAGTCATGGAAACTTTACACGGTTGGCTGCAAAAAATAGTATAAGTTCCCTATCTAGAATCACTTGAACCCCTCCCTTATCAAAATACACTTCCATATATAGTGAATCATCTATATCTACCCTAAGGAGGTCGAAACCAAAGAGCTACATAGGATCCTCCTCCATTTAAGAGTCTTTTTACAAAAGATTCCAACAAAAACCTAACAAATTCCTATTTTTTGGGATCTTGTCTATTGAGGTAAAATCCTTTTGAAACAGGTCATGTTTCTTGATCTGGATATGGAACACATGTACCTCATGTCCAAATAACTCCTAGGAGAGCATTCAAACCTTCCTTGATAGTTGGCATCCTCGAAACAAGGCGAATATCCAACAACTATGCAAAACATAGAGTTTGCAACGCCAATTTGCACCATACTGGTGTTTTAATTTTATATTTTAAATTCCAAACTGGGTTAGGATGAATTTTGGTCAGCAGGTCGATGCCATTATCATGCTCCTTCAAAAAAAATTCAGAAAAACCCACATCACTGTTTGGGGTTTTATGATCAAATCTTTAGAAGAAACCACTATAGGAAATGAGTTTGCAGCGCACTGGTATTTTAATTTTATATTTAAAATTACAAAATGGGTTAGGCTGAATTTTGGTCAGCAAGTCGATGCCGTTATCATTCTCCTCAAAGAAATAATTCAGAAAAACCCACATCACCGTTTGGGTTTTATGATCAAATCTTTAGAATAAGTCGCTACAGGAAATGAGTTCGCAGCGCCAATAGATGAGTTAGCCAAAAACATTCTTTCGGTCTTTAAAACAACATGAAAAGCCTCATGGAGTACTTGGTAAACCTGGGCTTGATGTAGATGCCATAAAAGTTGAACATGTGTGCTTGCAAGCTATCTACCCTCCAATGTTCCTCCTTAACCAGTTCGCAACGCCTACTCAAACATATCTTAGAAACTTCGAGGAGGTTGTTAGTTGATGGTATGACATAATCCCTGGAGAAGTGGTTAAATTGTAGGCTCTGAAAACCATAAATCCTACTTGAAATGATCCTATAATCGCAATGTTGACAAAATTGAAATCATGAAGTACTTATAGTATGTTGCGAACTCTCCTAGTGAGTTGGTAGCACATCAAACCATTTTGAATTGACACTTGAATGGATTGATAATGACAAAGGGGAGACTTTGAGTACAACCTGGATGTATGACATGTCAAAGAAATGATGTAAAAAACCAAAGGTATGACTCACGAGGATTCTTACCTTGTCATGACAACAATCACATAGCTCAAACTTTAGACCAAGGCTAGACATAACCTTATTCATTTTGAAACCAAATCTAACTTTATGATTACAACTTAAAGACTCAAAACCTATGTCCTATAAAACTTATGACTTGAAAAACAAAAACAAGGTGATTTTTTTGACCCACACAATCTTATGTGTTAACATTTGGCTCCACAGGGGATGGAGACCTCCCCGTGAGGCTCCAAGAACATTCAGTTCTAGTGCCTTATCCATTGGGATATGGAGTCATTATCTCATTCTGAACCTATAAACTGTAACCTGCGTATCTAAATTATAAATCCATTTTCCTGGAAGGATGAAGAACAACTGTTGTTGTAGTGCCTTCATTGGGTTATGGAGTCTTATTACCGATCTACTGCAAAACTGAAATAAAATGCTTGGAAACAAGCTTATTTTCTACACTACCCTACTCTAACCAGTTGAACTCTACTTAATCAAGTGTAATGAAACTTCCAATGAATACATAAAAACATTTGATTGATAAATATACTTTTTTGCAGGTAACTCTTTAAGAAAACCCACAAAATATGAAACAAATGCAACAAACAGTCTATGAGGAATTTATACTTACAACTACAACATGCTTGCATGGAAAAAGCTCTAATGTAGAAAATTTCTAAACAAATAGACTCCATGTATATGGATATAGGATCATGAATCACATGACAGAGTTATGGCTATGTTAGCACTAGGATTCACCTTCAGATTGCATGGAAGGCAAGCCCAATACCCATCAAGTTATAAGTGAATGTAAGGGTGTTTAAAGGGTCAAATGGAAAAGGACTCAAATGATAATGTTCTAACTCAGATAACAGGGGTAGCATACACCATAAATTAAATCTTGGCTAATTTCAATCAGTAGTTTGGGAATAAGTATGAATAGATGGAAGACTTGAATGAGAGAAGTGTAGGGGTTGTTGTAAACATCAGGTCAACAAGAGCCTAAGGAGGAAATCTTCTTAACACAAGATCTTCTTGAACTAAGAAACTAAGGAAGCTAAGTAAACATCATGATAACATAATGATCAAACATCCATCATAACATCACCACAATCATTCATGTGAATCATTCAAAGCATGAAAATTTAGCCTCAGAAGCAAATAGACTGAAAGAGAAGTTGATTTCTATTAGTAAAAAAGTCTTAAGTCTAGTACATCACTAGATCATAGTTACTTCATCAAAATATTACAGTATAAGGGAGCCTTGCTCAACCATCCAAACCTACTAAAGCAACTGATCTATCTATTTATAACAAAAGGGAGGAAACAAATGGAGATACGAGCTGGCCTCCTTCCCTTGAAAAACTCCAAACATTTATTTGATTTAACAACTTATATAACCACATATGCTATACAACAAGAAATTGTTGGTGACTAATCCAACTGAACTTCAAACTGATTTGATTCCCTTTGTTGTGCAACTCTTTGTTTTCCATGTGTCTTTTAAAGCATGTGGTTGTCTTCATGATGCCAGTTGCCTTCTCCATCAACAATCTATCCCAAAGATGTTAGTTTGGTCCTCGTAGATCCCTGGTGTTTGTTGGTAGCTTCCTTGGGTAGCAAATCTGGGTAGTGCACTACTAGGGGAAAAGGTAGCACCTATAGGTAGCGATACTGAGCTGCATATCTATACAGACTTTTCTCTCTGTGAAATATTACATAGCGTAGTTAGGTAGCACCCCTGTGTTGCGCCCGTATGAAAAAAAATTTCTCTGCCAAATATTAGGTAGCGCCACTTACGTTGCGTCTGTGTGCAGATTAGGTAGCATTGCCAAAAACGCAGTGCCTTCAATATTGAAAGTGTGTAGAGCAATTTTTGGTCTTTCATGACGACAAAACCATTTCAATTAAGTTCCTTGACTGTACAATGGGTGGTGCCCTTTTACCACTGGGGAAACTAGCACTTAGCAAAAACTCAAAACCCAGCTAGTTAAACGATTAGCAGCATGTATGATGGCACAACTAGTATGTGAATATCATTTAACCCTCCCAAAAAGGAACAATTCTAAAAAATGGGGCTTACCATTAGCAACTATTTTTTCATTTTAACACTTAGCCTCACACTCTTTCTGGTAGAAAGAGGATCTTCAATTGGCACATCAGACTTCTTCCTCTTAGCATTGACATGATTCTTTAGTGTAGTTGTGATATCCTTAGTTGTTGGTTTATCATCCTCAATGGCAGCTTCAACCAACACCTGTAAATTTCTTTGGACTGCCTCATCTTGAAAGTGTTTCAGTTCTGCCTTTAACTTCCTGTTCTGAGACTGAAAACCTATGTTTTGTCTGTAAAGATTCTTCAATTGTTTATGAAGGGGCAGAGACTTTATCATTGCAAACCTTGCCAAGTCAAGGGTATGATTGTAGCCAACCATGAGGTCTTCCATCTAAGGCAAGTGGACCTGGTCTTTTTCTTTAAGACACGTTATTTCTTTTCTTGCATCTCTAAGCTGCTTGATAAGTCTTTTGTAGGTCTGACTATCAGAAGGGATAGTGGCATTCTCAGTATTAATAGGATTTTCCTCAGACTCCTCTTTCTCCTGCATGGGAATTTTCTTGTCTACCTCATCAAGTTCCTTGTTGGCTCTACTTTTATTCTTCTTTCTCTGCACAAGGGTTTCATATTTTCTTACCACATGCTTCTCCATGCCTTTCTCAGAGGTTTCATATTTTCCCTCCAAATATCTTTTAGTACCTTTACCCTTATGTATAGGGGTTTCTTTGTTTCCTTCAGTAGACTAAAAGCTACCTTTACCTGTCTTCCCCTAAGTAAAGGTTTCCGATTTCTCCTCCACGGGATTTTTAATTCTTTTTCCCTTCCTCTTTAGAACAAGGGTTTTTGGAAAAGGATGTTCTTGGAAAACCTCCTTAGGAATTTATGACCTTGTGAAAGGTCTTTTACCTTTAATTTCAACTGCTAGAGGAGAAGAGGGAAATATGAGCTTCTTCTATTTCTTGGATGCATCTTTGGTAGAAGAAGGCACCTCTTCTAACCTTGGTGGAGGAGGTAGTGAAAAATCTCTGTGTGGAGAAGGACAAACTTCCTCCTCAGCCCCTATGACCTGCTTGCTGATCTCTGGAACTTGAATTGGGGTTCTGCCCTTTCTCTTCCTACTGGTCCCTTCTTTAGAAGTACTGGTGGGTGACAAAGGACTTGCAATCTGTGATTGAGGAATATATACTAGATCCATCTTGAAGTGAGAAGTAACCACAAAACATTCCCATGAAATCTCTTTCTTTCCCAATTCCTCATAGACTAACATTTTGATCAATCCAGAGTGGAAAAGGCTAGAATCCACATCCTTGGATTTGGCTTGAACCCTATCTGACATTTTACCTATGCTTCTTAACAGGTGATAGGGAATATTCATCTCAACCTTACTAGTAAAATTCAACAACAACCTTATGTGGTAATGGTACAATGTGTTAAATCTCCCTTCATAAGTAAAACATCTCTGTATGATCTTCAATAATCTGTCAAATTGTTCAACCAATTGACTTCTTGGCATACTCTTAGACAATTCATTGGCTTGATATTTAGGTTTAAAGAGATCCTTAGCAAAGGATGAACTCAAAACCATGGCCTTGAACCACTTTTCACCTATAATGGGGATCCCTATTGTAGCTGAGATAGAGGCTTTAGTTACCTCAAATTCCAAATCCCCAAACTTGGTTTTCCTGCCATCAAAATGTAATGCAAACTCTTTTACTACCTCTAGGTGGCCTCTCTGCATGTTCTAACAGAAAGAGAGGCACCCTACTCTCTGAAAGGCCTCTCTTGCCATGGGCTCTGTATAAAAAATACGCATGTCCACCAGTTTTGTCCTAATTATCTTGCCTCCTTTGTGTGCCTTCTTCTATTTAGGGGTCTCCATGACTCAGAATGAGGGCTCTTGAAAGGCTTAAGGGATGGTAATGATCGGGAAGGATTTGAATGGGGTTTCAAATATACAAGGCTGACCCTATGCAACTGAATCAAATGTTTGATTTTGAGATGAAAGGAGGTAGTGGAAGCAACGAGAGGTTAAGCAATGCCTCTGGGTAGCACAACACATATGGAGAGGATAGACTATTCAAGAGCTTGAAACTTCAATGGCTAAGGCATGCAACAATAATCTGACTCATATATGGGCTATGAGGTTTACAGGTCTGAAAAAGAGAGGAGGTGAAGCTATCATACAAAGATGGATCCTTTACTGCGGTGCAAACTTAGCAAACCAAAACCCGAGCACAAACTTCCTGTAAAAATTTAATATGCAGAGGAGGCAACACAAGATACCTATGGAGTAGACACCTGTTGAGATCTTCCACGCAATCTTAGGATGAAATTTGAGAGAACTTCGGCCCTAGAATATTTCTCAGCATCAGATTTGGTTGACATGCGGTCGCCTGATCAGAACTTATGAATTTGTGCAGCGCAACACTGTTGAATATTTCAAATTAGAAACCGTTACCAAAGATCATAAATGCAAGATATTTGAAGGCATCTTTAATCGACTTCCGACATTGAAAACAAGGGACATGACACCAGTCATGGCAACCATGACTTGAGGTGGAAGTATGATAATCTGGATAGGCCCTACGAAACTTCCTGATGAGTAGGCAACACTTCCAATTCAAAGATATGATTAGATAGGTAAGAGAGGATGATGAGGTATGCTTATGAAATCATGAGTGGGGAGAGAGGTGTGTCACATCAGCCTGATCATGAGAGGTATCGACCTAGGGACAAATCATGAAAGGGACCAAAAAGAATAAACCATAAGCTAAAAGGGTTCAAGGATCAAAAATCAAATTGAGGATCAAAACATGAGCTATGACTCAAAATTTTAGTCATCCAAGGGGTCCTAACAAACATAACTTTAAAGGGATGAAACTTTTTTCAAAAATTTAAAATCTAAGGCTTTAAAACTGATAACAACAAACTAAAAGACCCAAGGCAATTTAGTGTGGCAACAGGCTGCATTAGAAGAATAGGTTTCTCCTTCATAATCTCTGATCTGCTGACAAGTCTGTAATTCTCTTGACCTCCGTGAAACTTCCCATAGATATCACATTCTTCAAAACAATCATGGACAACAAAAGATTTTCCTAGCTGTTGATTATCTCATGTGGTAAGAAACTTATTTGTAGTGTATTCTTGAAATTGTTGGTCAAAATTCTTTGAATAAAAAAGCATTGTATACTGACCATATGATTTCTCAACCTCCTCTTTACCGTCCTCTAAAAAATCTGCTCTAAAAGTTTCAGATACAAAATCAATGCTGGGAGAATCAATACATGATGATACAAAAAATTGCTCCTTTTTATTTGCTTGTTGACTTTCTTCTTGTTGGTCATCTATTGATGAAAAAGAGAACAAACTCACATGTTCCTATAGCTCCTTCCTATCTTCCCTACCAAAGTTTAAAATCATATAATCAAGGAGGTTATCATGAGCCAAGAATGTTAAATGATTTTCTAAGTCAACAATAAGATGATGAGGGGAAACAACTTTCTCTGAAACAAAAATGTCACTACCTTCTACAAAATATTCTTCATGATATTCATCATAAACAAAATCAGCCCTTTTCTCATAATTAGGAAAAGTCTCAGCTGCATATGTAAATTCATCTTGCTAGTATGAATTATAAGCATGTACATTTGCATCTTTAACAATGGAAAAATATTATTTAATAATTTCAAGATTAGAAAAAGATTTAAGATCTGAAAATGATGCACAAGCATGTTGAAACAATTGCAAGATCGAATAAGATTCTTGATGTCTATATACTTCCTCAGTTTATTCCTTATCTCAAACATTGTCCAAGATCTGACAAGAGAGTTGTGCACATGCCTGAAGATTACTCTCCACTTCCTCTGCATCAACAAACATCTGCTGCAAGGATGGTGACTTTCTTTCTCTGAGTGTTAGATAACTAGAGAGGTAGTAGTGGGGGCCCAGAGGGCCCATAGTGATAATAGTGGAGGCCATTCAATTTAAGGTGGACTACATCCCACTATTAAATAAGGCCCACTATGGTAGTTAGATATAATAAATGGGTAGTTATATATAATAAATGTAAGACGACTTCTTAGAAGGTTCTACTTCTAGAGGAGGAATCTTCTAGAAGTATAACCTTCTAAGAAGTCCTCTTACATTTATTATATATAACTACCATAGTGGGCCTTATTTAATAGTGGACCTAGTCCACTTTACATTGAATGGCCTCCACTATTATCACTATGGGCCCTCCGCCCCCCCACTACTACCTCTCTAGCTACCTAACATTCAGGTAGGGTGACACAATTCAGGTTCATATCTGAAGCTCTATGAGCTGGATTTGGAAAAACAAATTGGGCATTTGAATTCCTCTCGGAAAAATACCCAATTTCAAAAAACAATAAGCCGAAATGAAGTTCGTAAAGTGAAGTTATGAGCATTTTAAATTCCGTAGTTTTTCAGGGTTTTCCGGAAAAGCCGTGATTTTCTGTCGTAACTTATTGTTCTATTTTTTGGGTTTTTTTCATGATGGCAGTGGGACTGCAAAGTTCATAACTTTTCATAGGGTGCTCAAATTGTTACCAGATCAATTCCATTGAATAGATTATTTTAAGAGCTTTCTTTTGGTATATTTTATGTGGTGTTTCCAATGGTTATTTCCTCTCAAACCCTCAAAGAATTCTACAAATGATTGAAGCATTCAAAGCCCAATTGTATGACACATTGAATGATACATTGGATGAATTTGTAGATGGCCTCACATACAGACTCAATGATAGTTTTCGTAGTAATCAAGATTCATTAGATAGCATGCAGGAGAGATTTCTTATGGCGGACATCAGAGGTGAATATAATCAAGAAATATATGCTTGGTATAATTTTGAGGCCAATTGCGATGATTGGTATATGGATAGTTGTCATTTATGGGATGACAACCACTTCCATATTTTATTTGATGAATCTACTCCACCTTTTGTAGAGAACATAAATGTCCCACATCAGGAGCTAGTTATGATTACCAGCGTCCAGTCTGCATATTCTACAATGGTATTGTTTCTTCCAGATTCAGCTTTGATCCTTTCCCACTATGTGGATGTATATTCTTATTTGGATCCACATGATAGGTGTCATTATTGGGAGCATCATTTTCAGTTTTTTATTGGGTGTCGATATCTTTCGTGTGGAGTTCACATGAGCACTTGGACATGGGACCCTGGTTTACAATGGCGGTTGGACTACTTCAGCATGGTGGCTTTCCTTTCTACATGGGACCTTGGTTCTCCAGTCTTCTTCAACATTATGGTCCACAAGTATCCATGGGACCCTGGTATATGGTTGCACATCAAGCGTTGAGGACAATGCTTTCATAAGGGGGATGGAATGTTAGGTAGCTAGAGAGGTAGTAGTGGGGGCCCAGAGGGCCCATAGTGATAATAGTGGAGGCCATTCAATGTAAGGTGGACTAGGTCCACCATTAAATAAGACACAATATGGTAGTTAGATATAATAAATGTAAGATGAATTCTTAGAAGGCTCTACTTCTAGAAGATTCCTCCTCTAGAATGTTCTTAGGTGATGGTAACACTATATAAAGGGGTTCAAGCAATGTAATGGGACATGAAGAGAGTATTGTATTTGGAGATGAAGCTCAATAGGAGGATGCCCCCTTGAAGAGGCAAGTGAACAGGAGAGGATCCCTTCCATAATATGATCCATTGTATGTTGTTTCCCTACCTCAAGGGTTTGGTAATAATAAAGTGTGGTTTCTTCTATATTGCTCTGTGGATCTATTGTGTATTCAGTATTTGTGGTGATTATATTTCCAGATCTGGTATAGGTACTTAATATTGAAAGCCTCCGAGTCAAATCCAAACTCCAACTATGATTTTGAGTAGATAAGGGTAAGAAAATCATTGATGTAGGACCTAGTGCCACAATTGCTACCACCAAGATCAATCCAAATGACCCAGAAGAGCCAGAGGAAGGTGAGCTCCTTTTTCACTCATGGATGTCAATGAAGGGTGCACTATTGCATCTCATTGTTCATAGAGAAAGCTAAAAGAACATAATATAAACAGAGGTCATCAAGCAGTTGGAGTTGCCAAAAACACCACATATGTATCCATACAACATCAGATAGCTCAGACAAGGACGAGATCTCCGCATTAGCCAACAATGTCACCTACCCTATGAAATCAAGCCCTTAAAGGATGAGGTATTGTGTGATATTTCCCCACTTGAAGTTTGTGATGTTGTTTTAGGCCAACCATATATGTGGAAATGTCATGTTGTATATGAGTCTAGACCTCGTGGTTTCATTGATATTTTGGGCAGACAATTGTACAATATACCATAGATAGCTCCACCTACCATAATTTTTTTGGTCTCAACTAAGCAGTGCAGGAAGGTCATCTCCGAGACTAGGAAATTTTTCCTCTTCATGATTCACTCAAATTGA
The DNA here is from genome assembly GCA_000966675.3 of Picea glauca. NCBI lineage: Eukaryota > Viridiplantae > Streptophyta > Pinopsida > Pinales > Pinaceae > Picea > Picea glauca. The sequence goes on from JZKD02S1673035.1 coordinate 1,113,857, forward strand.
ATGGAAGTTCGGGACTATATCCATGGCCCCTACACAGGGATTCTCTTTGCAATGAAAGAAAGTGGAAAAAGTTGTGGAAGAAAACTGAGACATCTTCACCTCACCTACAAAGGTGCCTCTACACTTTCAAGTCAATCATTCAATCGATCCAATCCCTGGCACACCTTTACCTAATGGGATAGTTTATCGACACTCTCTCCTAGAAAATGAGGAAATCAAGTGCCATTATCAAGAGCTTCTCCAAAAAGGGAACAATCGATCAAGCTCCTCACCCTACAGAAGATCAATCATGTTCGTGTAGAAGAAATATGGGACATGACGACTCTATATTGATTACAGAGATCTAAAAAAAATCGCAGTCAGGAATCGGTATCCAATTCTCAACCAACTCAAGGTAGTCAGGTACTTTAGTAAGATTGATCTGAATTCGAACTACCACTAGGTCCCAGTAGAACCAATTGATGTATGGAAGATTTCTTTCAAGTCTAAATAAGGTATTTTTGATTGGTTGGTCATGCCCTTTGGCTTGGAAAATGCCTCAACAACTTTCATGAGGTTGATGGATGGCATATTATAACCTTTCACCAATTCCTTTGTGGTTGTATATCTGGATGACATCCTCATCTTCAACAAGAGTCTGGAAGACCACTTGAAGCACATTCAGTAAGTCCTCCACACCCTATGACAACACAAGCTATATGCTAAATTAGAAAAATGCTCCTTCAACATTAACAGGGTCTTGTACCTTGGACACATTGTAGATGAGCATGGTGTGCATGTGGATCCAACCAAGATCCAATTCATTCATGATTGGCCATCCCTGAAAACACTAATCGAGATTTAGAGATTCTTATTCCTTGCCAACTTCTATCGTAGATTTGTGTTTGGGTTCTCTCATATTGCACGGGCCCTCAACCAAGTGAGCAAGGGTGGATGGAAAGACAAATTTGTGTGGTTCAGGTCACAACAAAAAGCATTTGATGATCTGAAACATCATTTATGCTCAACCCTGATGGTCTCCTTACCTAATTTGCAACAACCTTTTGAGATGGAGACAGATGCTTCAGACTACGCTATTGGTGTAGTTCTCACTCAATATGGTCATCCGATGGACTATCATAGTGAGACACTCTTAGATGCCATCAGTAATTTCCCCAACTATCAAGAGATGTATCCCATTGTATGTGCCTACCACCAATAGAAGCATTACATTCTAGGGAAGGAAACAATCATCCATATGGATCACAAGCCTCTACAGTTCATGTATACAGAAGGAAAATAACAGAATAACCGACATCAAAATTGGTCTACATACTTGCAACAATTTCACTTCAACATTAAATATAAGAAAGGGAGCATTAATCATGTCATTGAGTGCCTTATTCGACCTTTGGTTGCAACAATAACCACGATGCTCAACTTTTACAAGCATGAGACCTTCAGGTGGTCCCAACTCTATGACAACAATCATGACTTCGCTATAACCTAGAAGATGTTGGGAACAAGCACGATCATTGTTGAATTTAATATTTAGGATGGACTACTATTCCATCTAGGTCATCTTTGTGTTCCTTCAAGTGAGTGTGCGAAGTTGATTTGGGAATCCCACCACAGTCGGGTGGCAAGACACTTTGGCATGGAGAAGACAATAACAGTACTACACAAGTATTTTTATTGTCTGAACCTTCAATAGGATGTCCATAAGTATATCATATCCTACACTACCTACTCCATCACCAAGCCAAACATTAAAAAATAGGGACTACACACCCCTCTTGCTACTCCCGACAAGCCCTGTAAATACATGGAGTACATGTCTGGTCTCCCCTCAACCAAGAATGGAAATGACTTTGTATTCATAGTTGTTGATTGATTCTCTAATATGGTCGTTCTAACATATTTCAAGAAGAGTATCACAACTGAGACCACTGCCATGCTCTTCTTCGAGCATGTGTGGATACACTTTGGACTACCACAGACCATCATATCAAATCAAGAAAGTAGGTTATTCAATACATTTTGGTTGAGCCTCTGGTCACTACTAGACACCAAGCTCACCAAATCCATTGTCTTCCACCCCTAAACTGATGGACATACAAAGGTTTCTAATAAGATGATCATGCATATATTTCACATGTACAACTCCAAGCATCCACACACATGGGATGAGAGCCTTCCGTATGTTCAACACAACTACAACATATCCCTCCATAGCACGACTGACCACAACCCTTTTCATGTGGGCCTGGAATTTCAATCATCGGTCCCCATTGATGTAGCACTACCCCTTGCATCCACACATGAATAATATTCTCATGCTCAATATAAGGTTGACAAAGCCACCAAATTCATTGAACGGATTCAACACACCTGCCAATAGGTCCATGATATTTTACGGAAATCCAATGCTAAGTACAAGCAACGCCATGATCAACACTAGGTTCCACACAAGTTCTAGGTGGGAGCTAAGGTTTGGTTGAATTTGTAGAAAGAGTGCCTTACAGGACCCCATCAAAGGATGTGTCCACCTAGATATGGACCTTACACCATCACCAAGGCTATGGGAAACAATGCTTTTGAGTTAAGTATTCCTCCCTTCCTTGTCTTGCACCTAGTGTTCATTGTGGACCTCCTTCAACCATATTTTCCACCACTATTGGACACATGGGAGGTGGCATAGAAGCTAACACCTACATAGCTCAACCCTCACACCATGGAACATGAAACCATTGATTGTATCATCGACACATGGGTTAAGGGTACTTTCCAATAGAAGATCCAACTTTATCGGGTTGTCAAAGCAGGGAAACTACTACACCAAGGCAAGTGTCTCACCAAGAGTCAAGTTCAGCAGAAATTTCCCCATTTGATGGGGAAACTCAATGCAATGGATACCATTGCTTCTTAAGGGGGGAAAACTGATCCAGGTGGACATCGGTGGCCACCCAGATTTTCCACTGGCTCAATATATAGTTTCCATCTTGGAAGTTTTCTATGGTTTTTTCTCAGGTCTTGAACTTTCGGAGCTATTTTGAAGCCCTAACCGACATTATTTTGGCATGACAATGCCCATAAAAGATCTAGAGGAATATATTGAGCCATTCAGAATGTGTACTTCTTGGTTATACCTTTTTGACAAGCTACTGATCACCCTAAACAGAGATCGTATGCAAAAGTTACACCCCCGAGAATTTGATGTATCAACTGACCACATTGGCGCCCACAAACCTTTTGATGTTTCATCTTTTGGGGTTAGGGTTTTTGATGTTTAGGGTTATTTCATTAATCTTTTGTGTTAAAAGGCCTTTTGGCCTCATTACAATTTTTCTTGCGAATGTGTGTAGCCATCACATCTCTTCTTAGAGATACGTTTCCACCATTCTAGCGAGTTCATTTCACTCTGCATTTTTACAGTTCCTTCATATTTCATTCATTATTAGAAACTGAGTATTACAATATCTCTATGTTTCTATCATATTCATGTGTTCCATTTAATCCCCTCATAAATCCATATTAGTGTGAGGATTAGAGTAGGTGTTTGTCCTTGTGGACTCGTAGCCTTAGCTTGGGGCTAACCCCGTTGTAAGTGTTGGGTATGTGTTATATACTTTGTATGACCAAACCTAGTGTCTACATTGCATTATGTGCATGGGTGGATCACAGGGGAGTTGAGCCCCCGAAAAAAAAAATTTGGTGTTTTGTTTGCGTCTGTTTTTAGCGGTTTTTTGGCACATGGTTTTGACCAGAGATTTTTAATTCCAGTTAAGGAATTAGGGTTGTTAACTAATCCAGGTCAATGGATTAGGGGTTTTTAATGCCACCAGATCCTATATATATTGTATTAGAGGTGTGGTTCTAAACCAGTTGTTGGTTTTCCTAGTTTGGGTTTCCAGGGTAAACTATCTATGTAATGTATGTGTGTGTGTCATTGTATCTTTTCTTTTTTTATTAAGAATTTGTTTGCAGACATTAATTGTACACGGTTAAAATCTAGAGTAGAAATATGACAAACAAAAACAAGCCTGTGGTAGGGTGGAATGTCCTTCATCTGAATCCATTTGGTGAATTATTCCCAGAAGATAAGTGTTTATGGTTATCTGTGTAAATGTTGAATTATTGTTGTAATGTTATGAATGAAATATTGTTTTGTTTGTATATATGAGCATGCATTGTATGTATGCATGTATTAATTAATTCATAATAGAACAATGAGGCCATTATGGTATTATATCTATAATAATGATGCATTTAACCCAGTTAAAAGGTTGGGCATGAGACAAAAAGGTATCAATGCATAAATTGTAATATGGTGGGAAGGAATTTTGGAGTACTCCACTTCCCCAACAATGTGCATGGGTGGTTGGGTATGTTACATTGAGGATGCATGATGGGTGAAGATTCATTCTTGATATATATGTTGTATATAAAAATGTATGGATGAATGCCATTCACGACCTTGTAATCTCATGCAAAGGTTGATGTATGTTTTCTAAGAAAATTTAGTAATTGTTGTTCTTGGACAACAATCAAACCATTGTTGATTATTAGAGTTTTGTATGGGGATATTTTCATTTTTTTGATTGTAGTTGGTTTAATCACAATAGTGAGTATATATTTCCAATAAATCTCTTTTAAATCAGCAAAATTTTCAAACTGTCATTCTTTTGGCTAGTGAATTCTTTAATTTTTATAGAGCTTGGATACAAATTTTGCATGTAGTTCGAGATGAAAGTTTCTTAATTTATATATTTTATGGATAATGTTGTTTCAATAGTAAGGGGAGGGTGTAATATAACTTGAAATGACTCTTCTCCTTCTTTTCCTACCCAAACAGGTGTTTCAATTTCATTGAATGGCTTGGCAGGGGGACACAATATGAGTTTCTTTTTTTATTGACCATTTTATGGTCATGTTTCCTACCCTACAACCGATATATGCGTCATTTGTATCTAGTCAAGGTCTTCCTAGGATGAGGGGGTACCCATTGAGTTTGGACTTATCCTATAGTACTATGAAATCTAATGGGTACTGCCACAAATCAATAGAGACCATCACATACTCTAAGACCCCCTTAGGATTTACAATTGATTTATTTGCTAATTGGAGTATAGTAGGTATATGTCTCAATAGTTCCATTAGGTCAAGTATAAGCATGGTGTCCTTTTTCATAACATCGATAGATGCTCCTAGGTCTATTAGGGTGTTTTGGATTAGATTTTTGTTGATGTAAACATCTACAACTAGGCTACCTAGATCTAAGTATTTAGGAATAAAGACTTTTCCTAACATAAGATCTATGAGTTGACCTATCAAATTAATTGTAGGAGAGACTTTGATTAACGGTAGGAGAGCCTTTCATTTTTATTTTTGGTTTCTTAATGCATTCTTCTTTGATGAATTTGTTGTAGATAGGAAAATGTTTAATACCTTTGGAGGAGAGGGATTTTGACACATAATTTCTTGAGTTCACCTAAGAGGTCATTTTCTTAGCTTCTGTAAGTTTTCTTAGCTTTTAGCCTTTCCTGAAAACGAGGTGTTGGTCAAGGGATAATTTTTTTCTCTTGTAGTGGAGTTTATTTTTCCTCATATACTTTATCATCTACAGACTCTATAATGAGAGGGGTTTTTAGTGCCTTTCTTGAAAAGGAGGTGTTGGTTGAGGGATAGGTTGTTTCTCTTGTGGTGGAGTTTCCTTTTCCTCAGATACTTTATCATCTATGGACTCTATAATGAGAGGGTTTTTCAGTGCCTTTCCTGACCTTATATTGATCTCTTGAAGATCCATAGAATAAGTTTGGTAGGTGGTCATCTCATAATTGTACACATGTTGGACCTACCTATTGTTTGGATTGGTTGTTGGTTGGGCAAGCAACTGAGGTTGTTTTGGGATTTTTTGGTTCAATGTTTGTTGGAGCAATGGTCTATTGAGGTGGAAGTGGGAGTAATGATTGTTTCTACCGGTTTTAGGTCTCCACCACTGTAGAGGATTAGACCATTGTTAGTTTTGTGTTTGAGATTGAGATGGAAATGATTGAAGAGGAGATTGGGATGGTTAAGGATGGTTTTAGTACTGCCATTGATTCTACATTGACCAACTAGAATGCTCGGGGGGTACTGTTAGAAATAATAGGGGTGCTCATTTAACCATAGACAATATAGCAATATTGTCACCCAACCATAGGCCGAAGCCACCCCCGAGCACCTTAACCTTGAAATAGAATAATTATGGAAGCAAACACTAGGCCTAATAGCCAATAAAAGTAGTGTACCTCTCTCCAGAGCTAGTACACAAGGCATAAATTCCAAACCATAACCAATAGAAAGTCCAAGCCTAAATTGAGAATACAGGTTACAGTAGTTGCAACTACAACTACTCTCCAGACTTGCTCACTTACTCAGTTTCTGTAGTGCACACTTTTACATTTCTGCAGTTGTGAGCTGTGTGCATCAAATGAGAACTGTCTTCATGTATTTATACTTCTTCTCCTTAGCTGTCTGGGCTGAATTCTCATTCTGGAGGCTAAAAGACTCAATATTAAGTATTTCCTTTAGTCGACTTGTCTTCTAGGGTTATGTCCAATGCTTTAGGGTTTCTTCTTGCTTCCCAGAATATTTTATTCTTGTCAGGGTTACATGTGGAGGTTAATACCTCCTGCAGCTACCATAATATCAACACTCCCTCTTATATAGGGAGGCATTGAAGGCAATGGTCTTGAGAAAAAACATACCATTCAATCGGTAGCATCATCATAGTCATACAGGCTATCTCATGATTAGATCACGAGCACCATCATCACTATCAATATCATCTGATAACATCAACTACATCATCTCTCAAAGCCATACTCCATCTAAGTAATCAGGCATGATGCTAAATAAGTCACTCACTTCACAGAGTGATACAAGAACCATTCTTCTAATCCAGACATATGTCCTAGAAGAATAATTGTTCCAACAAATGCTGGAAGCCACGCCACGGGCTACAAGGACTATTCTTCAAATCCAAACATACATACTATAAGAATAATTGTCCTAGACCATTTTCCACCCGAAGAATGTCTATCCACCAACACACTGACTATCCATCTAGCTAGTAATAATTTCCAACACTATTGATAGTATTTATGGAAATCAGAACAATGTCATTCAATAGAACACAATTGTGTTTATCCATAGTAGTACACAACTACTATCCAATGGTACACAACTACACCAAGTATCACATGGCTACTTAATCAATGCCACATAGTCACAACCAGTGGAACACATCCACCACAATAACATACATCTATTGTCTAGAGACATACAGTCTCCAAAACGATAATATCATTTGATATCAACCTGCATAAAACAATATCATGATATAAACTGAGTCATCTGGGCCATTCTTCCACTCACATCTGTGAGATTTGGAAGAGCATTTTCCCTTAGAAGGTAAAACATCATCCATGGGATACCTAGACTATTCTTCTCAAGCATAGAAGAATAATTGTCCTTGATTTCTAAGCTTGGACCATTCACCTAACTGGACCATTCCTCTGGCACTAATCGCAGTGCAATCTGGAGAGAATGAGTCTGCCTTAGGGAATTCCTATCCCTGATTGTTGAACTTGGACCATTCACCTAACTGGGCCATTCCTCCGACACCAAACGTAATGCAACCTTGAGAGAATGATTCTTCCCTAGGGAATGACTGTCTGACCCATCTCCTAAGGAAATGATTGTCCTGCACCAACCTCCAAAATGGACCATTATTCGAAACTACTCACAACTATGAACCTCGAAAGAATGACTACCCAACAAGGCAGACCATTCTACTTGATCACTACTAAGAGTGACTGCCAAGAAGAATGAATGTCCTAGAACATTCCCCCACACTGGCCACAAGGGGAATCATTTTCTATGGTACATCAACAATCTATTGAACCATTTTCATTATGAAAATGACCATCCGATCTGGATCATTTTCCAAACTGGAAAATGTCTGTCTGTCAGAAATCTCAAATCACTTTCCGAACTGGAAAGGAACTGCTCATCCTGGACCATTTTTTGAACTGAAAAATGACTATCCATAAATCAATAACACCTCAGTGCTCCCTCTCAACCTGGGAGTAATCTCTTCCTTTTTCAATAAGGAAGTCGTCTCCACGAGCCCCAGCTTGCAAACTTTTCAACTTGGACAGAGGTTTTACCAAAATATCTGCTATCTTCTCATCTGTGGAGATATATATTGGAGAACCACTTCTCTTTTTTGGACTTCATCACAGAGAATGTAATGTTTGATCTCAATGTACTTCGGTCTGTCATGGAGCACTAGTTTTCTCTGAAGGATTCATATAGCTCTGATCATTACAATATATCATGGTCAAATTCAACACTTATGTTTCTTGCTAGCTCATGACATTGTGGCAAGGCTCAAACTGAAACATATTCAAGTAACACTTCTTCTATCATCATGAGAGTTTTCCATGGATTAGCAATCCATCATCCCAGACTTCTGAGTAACTATTTTGATACACTATCTCTGTCATAGAAATATTTTACCACGCTTTTGTTGTATATGAGATACTCTGCATCAAGTTGTTTGAATCCATACAAGGTCTTGTATTTGCATACATGGGTCTCTTTTTGGTATACCTCAAGACCTTGATATTTATTTACATAATCTTCTTCCTCAGATGATCTATTGGGATAACATTCTTTTACAACCAACTGATGTAAACTTCAATCCATGGATACTGCAAGAGATATAATAGCTCAGATAGAGGTATATCTAGTTTACGTGAACAAGATATTATCATAGTCTTCTCATCCTTATGGAAGAACCTCTAGTTCTGAATCTCACAATGCTTCCATTCATAACCCTTTTTCACAATTTCTTATTGTTAATGTTCTTCATCATAACTTCCATTTCTTCTACTTGATTTCTTCTAGTGGGTTCAAACCAAGTTGGTAGTGTTGTGATTCTCAGTATAATGACTGGTTGTTTTGGATTTTATTTCTCTCTTGGAATATTCATGTTTTTCCTCATGTTTCTCTTTAGCTCTTGGGTTCATGGGGTCTTCTATATGCCCCGAAGATTCCAACTTCTTCCTTTAATCATAGTATTATGGATGTATATGGGCAACCAAATATACCTTAAGGATTCTTTTCGAAGAAGACTTGTTCTAGAGTCAAATTGAACACATGTTGCTTATCATGGTTGTTACTTTCAATTGGAACATGGATAGATACTTCATAATACTCAATGGAGCATATCATTTAGTATTATCTCCCTCCTAATCCTTTCTTTCATGAATGAACGCATGCTCTTATTTTGAAATTATATAATCAACTCCCTCCATCTAAGAGAGTGCATGCTTCTGTCTGCATCCTTATTGCCTTCTGCAAAGTGTCACAAGTCTTTTTCCAATTTCCTCTTGATTGTTGACTTCTTTATGTTTTGACTTCTTCTCGGTTTCTTCAATTTTGATTCTTATATCGACTTATCTTGCAGTTGTTACTTGTGTAATAACTTCCACTTGAATTGTTACCAAGGATTGTCAATGTACTTCATCTTTTCATATGTATTGTTTGACTTGTAGTCATCGTGATAGTAATCATTATCTTGTTATTCTTCATAGGTATTGTTTCACTTGAACATCTTATCTTCTAAGAAATAGATATGCAAGATATGTATAGAAACTATGTAAACATGGTATGTATAAGAATTATGAAGAATATTGTTACCTTGTTTTAGAAGAAGTCTGTTTTATCCTGCTTGGCCTTCTTTGAGGGTTCCCTTTCTTCAACAACTGATGTTTCATGTGTTTCCTTTCTTTTCTTTAACTTGGAACAATGATTCTTGTAGTGACCATATTTTCGACAGTTGAAGCATTGCATTTTTGACATATCTTTCTCTTGATTTGGTTTCTTCCTTGAGTCAAACTTTTTCTTATTCCTGAATTTCTTGAACTTTGTTGTGTAGGCTTGATCATCATATTTCCTTTGGAATTTATCTTTTGCGCTAAACCTTGATTCTTCTTGTGCACAACAAGTCTAAATTTCTTCAAATGTGGGATACTCCTTCCTTGTGTTCATGCTTGCGGCAAATGCATCCCATGTCTTGAGCACTATATTTACCAGTTCCTTCTCTGAAATGATTTCTTCAATAGCTTGTAGTTGATCTCTTAACTGAGAGATTCTCACAAGGTATGATGCTACGATGTCATCATCATTCAATTTCATGTCACAAAGCTCATTCTTCAGACTCATTACTTGTCCAATGTTTCTGACTGAGAAGAGGTTAGTTAGGGCATTGTACATCTTCTTAGATGAGTCAAGATTAGAGATGTAGGGTATCAAGTGATATTTTACAGAGTCCACTATGATAATCATGTCATTGATGTCACTGTCCTTGAACTTCTCCATAACTGCAATGTTCTGAGGTTCCTTCTCTTTTCCTTCTTCAAATTGTGGTTCCACGATCTTTCATTTCACGATATCCAACACTTTATTCTTGGCAAGGATGAGGTCAATCCTTATCTTCCATGCTCTAAAGTTAGAATCCCTTCTAAATTGTTTTATGACTTCATAGAGTATGTCATGAATTCTTTGACTTGGTCAACCTTTGATTTTGACTTGGTCAACCTTTGATTTTGACTTGGTCAACCTTTAACTTTGACCAAAAACTCAAACTTGGTGTCTTAGATTGCTGAGAGTACGAGAAGATGTGTTAGGTTAGGGTGCACTAGGCTATATAGAAATTAGGTCAATCTCTTCACTTAAGGTGCCTCAACAAGAGGTTTCGGGTTTCGTTGTTGCAACAAAAAATGACTACAATTGCAACTGTAACTGAGAAAATCCTCCCAATCTATATTCTAGAGGTTAGACTATCTACAGATAGGGTGGGCCCATAACTTGTTAGAAATAATAGGTGTGCTCGTTTAACCATAGACAATATAGCAATATTGTCACCCAACCATAGGATGAAGCCACCCTCGATCACCTTAACCTTGACAAAGAATAATTCTGGAAGAAAACCCTAGGCCTAATAGCCAATCAAAGTAGCGTACCTCTCTCCAGAGCTAGCACACAAGGCATAAAGTCCAAACCATAACCAATAGAAAGTCCAACCCTAAACCGAGAATACAGGTTGCAGTAGTTGTTGTTGCAACTATTCTCCAGACTTGCACACTTACTCAGTTTCTGCAGTGCGCACTTTTACATTTCTGTAGTTGTGAGCTATGTGTATCAAATGAGAACTGGCGTCTTATATTTATACTACTTCTCCTTAGCTATCTGGGCTGACTTCTCATTCTGGAGGCTAAAAAACTCAATATTAAGTATTTCCTTTAGCCGATTTGTCTTCTAGGGTTATGTCCAATTCTTTAGGGTTTCTTCTTGCTTCCCACAATATTCTATTCTCGTCACGGTTACACGTGGAGGTTAATACCTCCCGCAACTACCATAATATCAACAAATACCAAGTTTGAGCATGCCTTTGTGCATTATATCTAACAAAATATTGAGGATGGGAATAAGGAATACCTATCTGAAATGGTCGAACTATTCCTTGCCTCCTCTAGTTGATGAAACAAAATTGCTCCATATTCTCCTCAACACCTTGGTTAGCAACCTTGATGCCTGGTAAGGAAGGACATTTGTTAGCTTGATGTTGCTTTTCACAAATTCCATAGATGTCCACTATATTGAGTGGGAATTCATTCCTAGCATTTTTTTTTGTAAGTTTAGGACAAAACAACTGTATCTTTTTCTTACTCTTCTTACTTCCCCTTTATCTACATTGTATCCATATACATAGTCAATAAATGTAAAATGTCAGTTTCTGCATCTTCTAACAAGATTCATATTTCATTATTTGTGAAAGTTATAAAATTGGATGATTGTGGGGTGGCACTCCTTCCACCCTTGCTTTTCTTTCTTGTTGACCTAAAATAGTTCTTGAATACTTTCTTGATGTCTTCATACTTGATGCAGGAGCATAGGCTCATGAAAATGAAGTCACCCATGACTTCATCAAAATTGAGAGAATTCAAAGAGACCTAGGGTCTCACACTTGTATAATTTGTTATTTTGTGGAAAATTTGAATAATG
>JZKD02S1673035.1:1130637-1148063 GCA_000966675.3 Picea glauca
CAACTAAATTTAGCCCTGTCAAAGAATGATGAAGACCATATGCAAGAAAGATTCCAGTACAGCAAATTGTGGAATCGAAGATCTGCTTCGACATAGCAGGTGGTGCCTGCATTAATACTCCAGTTGGAAGATGTCTCCATTTGCAAGGAGGTTCAAAGTTTCCATCAGTTCCTCTCTTACTCCTCTAAGTATTGCAAGTTTGAGTGAGTTGTCATCCAATGTGCAACTATGAGTCCTCTTGTAACTGAGTTGAAATATCTCTTTACAGTATTCTAGGGATTCATTTTCTCTTTGGATCATTTAAAGATCCCATCTCTAGTATCCATGGCCTTATAGTAGTTCCTATATTTCTCCATGAAGGTTTGTTTCATTTGCTCCCAACTTCTTATATGGTTCCCTTCTAAGCTCATAAACCATGTTAAGACTAATTCCTTCGATGTAGAGAAAAAATACTATTGAGATTTTGAGCATTTGTTGCATAGTCATAAGTTCTACAAACAACCTCAAAAAGGAATGTATCAGGTTTTTATGTAGTAGGGCCATGAAAATGAGGGACAATGGCAGGATTAATATTCTTCATCTTTGTTTCTTCATATGTTTCCCAAATGGGGAACTCAAAGATCTTAAGTTGTTGTTCTCCTTCTTCAACCATGCTATGATGAGATGAAGATTCTTCACTATATCGACATTAGATGAAATTTTATTAAAAAATGGATCTCCTTAAGGAAATTATAAAACAATAATCCATGTGTCACATCAAAGTCATGTATGCCACATCACATTGCCATATAAGCTAGACTAGTCTAAAAAAACGAGATGAAAGTTAAAAATAATAATAGAAAAATTAGATTATTATGCATAAACCATAAATGATAATAAATAATTACTATTAATATGTAATATGAAAATAGAATAAATAATATATTATTAATATATAATAATAATTTATAATATAGTCATCATATAACAATATATAATATAATAATTTGGAATATAAAATATAATCATAATATAATATGAATTGATAACTATAATACAATACTAGTACAATTGAATATGAATATTACGCCATCATAAAAATGTATAATATGATATAATATATTATAATAATATTAAATATATAATATGGTCATAATAAAATATCAATATTTAATATAATAACAATTAATAATTATAATAAAATAATATTATAAACGTCTACTTAGGAAAAGGTTAATAATTATTATACTTTATTATATTGTAAATGTGAGTGGCTAATGTTGAATTTTCACTATGCTAGGCTCAAGCATGAGGTTTATTTCAATTTTAGTCATGTACTTGAACCATAAACTTATGCAGCTATACCATTAACAATTACTTCAATAACCAAGATCACAAGAAGAAATACCATGCACAAGAACACAAGAAATATCCTGGGAAACCCTTCTCAACATGGGAATAAAACCTAGCAATCATTTTCTATATTCTCAAGAGAAATACCTCCCACACCATAGACCTAGCACACAAAAGGGTGCTCTCCAAAACCAAGAAGCTAGCGCCCAAGAGAAGTGCACACTTCAGCCCTAGAACCAAAATTACATGTGAGTTGTGTGTTTCCTCATTGGGGAAATCACCTTTATTTATACTAGACTGGACACATAAAAAGTGGTGTCTATTGGCACAACAGAGCCGACCTCAATAACTCAGAATATAATTAATAAGTACAATATTAATTATCTTTCACTTTATGGTGGGGCCGACATGTACCCTTTACATCACAATTAGGGTTACAGGTAAATTTTACTCTTAGAAAATATATCAAGGGATCTCACACACCCACTAGCGCTCAACCACTAGGGGCACGTCCACCTGTGCTCAACCAAAGGTACATCCTGCTCAACATATATCTATCTCATTGAGTCTCACATGAGAATCATCTGGACACACACCCACTAGTGCTCAACCACTAAGGGCACGTCCACCTGTGCTCATCCATAGAGACATCCTACTCAACAGATCTCTATCTCACTTAGTCTCACAGGAGAATCATTTGGAGTACCACATTATATCAACCCTCTACATAGAGGATAACGATACACTCATCACATGGGCACCTTCACCCCTCACAGGGGTACACATCGTTTCATCTCAAACGACACACCCATCTCATGGGAATTCCCACCCCTCATAAGGGCACACACATCGACACACCCATCTCATGGGCATCCTTACCCCGCATAGGGGCACACAACGTTCCATATTAGTCTCAGATAGGAACGACACACCCATCTCATGGGCACACCCAACTCATGGGCTCTCTCATAAGCCGACTCACTCAGTCTGTGTCCTAGAGGATGTCTCATGAAGTTGTAATCATCAACACTCTCTCTCGGCTAGGGAGGCATTATCCACTAGACCAAGTCTCTCACGAAAGTACTCGAACTTCGTCATGGCAAGTGGTTTGGTGAATATATCTGCAATCTTCTCATGTGTAGAAAGGTATTGCACGTGTACTACTTTCCTCTACACCATGTCTCTGATGTAATGATATTTTATCTCAATGTGTTTTGAGTTATCGTGAAACACAGGGTTCTCAGAGAGCTTCACACATCTCTAGTTATCACAATGAAAAATAGTAGGATCCATCTCATGATAAAATACATCTGTCAGGAGCTTGTGAAGCCACACTACTTCACGAACTGCCACACTCAACACTATATATTCTGCTTCTGTGGTACTCAAGGCCACAGAGCTCTGTTTCCTGCTGCACCAAGAAACCATGGTAAATCCCAAGGTAAAACAACAACCAGATGTGATCTTCTGGTCCACTGTGCTCCCTGCCCAATCTGCATCGGCATATCCCTACAAACTCAGGTCTACACTAGAGGCATATCTCAAGCCATATCCAACTGTGCCTCATAGATATCTCAATACATGATTTTCTACTATCCAATGAGTCTGTCTCGGTTGATTCATGAACTGACTAAGTACATTCAATGCATAGCATATATCAGGTTTGGTGTTAACCAGATACATCAATAATCCAATTAGTTGTCAGTATAAATGTGGATCAATATCACCTGAATTAGTAGAAGCATCGTTCATTTTATTTAAATCCATCACCATTGGTGTAGGCATGGATTTACAGTCTGTCATACAAAACTTCTTCAATATATTCACTATATATTTTCCTTGACTCAGGAAAAATCTCATCAGTCCTCTGCCATACTTCTAGTCCCAAGAAGTAGTGCATCATACCCAGATCCTTCATCTCGAATTCAAAATTCAATGCTTGCTTGCATTCAACAATAAGTCTTTCTAAACCGGTGAGGGATAAGTCATCAACATACAGGACCAAGATTAGGAACTTGTCGCCAATAATACGATAATATAGGTTTGGATCAACAACACTCTTGTTGAAGCCCAAACTCATCAAGAATCCATCAATTTTCTCATACCAAGCACGAGGTGTTTGCTTTAGTCCATACATGGATTTGTTCAACCTGCACACATGAGATTTCTTGTCGTGTATCACAAATCCTTCTGGTTGCTCGATATAAACTTCTTCCTCAATCTCACCATTGAGAAATGTTGTCTTTACATCCATATGATGTAGTTTCCAACCCATGGATGCATCTAGTGCAATGATAGTATGGATGGAAGTGTATCGGGATATTGGAGCAAATGTCTCATCATAGTCAACTCCCTCCACTTGTGAGAATCCTCTGGCTACAAATATCGCTTTGTATTTCTCGACACTTCCATCAGCTGCATGCTTGATATTATAGATCCACTTGGAAGTCACTACAAACTTCCCTTCTGGTCTCGGAACAATATCCCATACATCATTCTTCAAGATGGAGTGATATTCTTTTGTCATGGCATCTTGTCATACCTACTCACCTGTCACTTCTCCATGACAAGAAGGATCAGAATCAATGATGTGGCTCATGGATGAAAAGTAGCTCGAAAATATCTTTGGTCTCCTCTCTTGGGATGTGCCTTGAGGGGCTACATGTCCCTCTTCCTCTTGCAGATTTTGTCGAGCTCAGGCAGGCCTTTTATGCCCTACTGCAATATCTTTGTGGATATCAACTGGAGCAACTAGATCAGCTGGAACAATTCGATCAACTGGAATAATGGTTGTCTCCCTCTGAATTGTTGAAGGGAGAAGGTAATGTCTCACTATCAATCTCCATATGAGATTCTCTGGATCTTTGAAAGGCTATCTCTTCTTCAAAGATAACAACTCTGTTTACCTCAATCTTTCTTTGACCAGGGATGTAGATCCGATATGCCTTCGAAAATTCATTGTATCCCACAAAAAGTACCCTTTCTGCTTGAAGAGTCTAGCTTAGACCTCTTCTCCTTGGGTACATGAAAGTATATTGGACACCCAAATATCCTAAAGTGTCCAATCTCAGACTTCACTCCAGTGAAGGCATCTTCAAGAGTTATGTTCTTCAAAATCTGGTGAGGACTCTTGTTCTGAACATATATTGTTTTCATGCATGCTTCTGCCCATAGAATCATAGGTAGACTCTGATCATGTATCATCGCTTTGGTTTCCTTGGTGATGGTTCTATTCTTCCTCTCTGCTTAAATAGTTTTGACGCCCTCTGAGTCAAGTGACTCCCTCTAAAGTCTGAAGGATAAACATCTTCCTTTGTTGTTAACCTGTCTGGAACAAGAAAACAAACGAAAGGAAACAATACAAGAATATCTCCTAGAGGAGAATAATGAGGACATCTCTAGAATCAAAACAATTTAAGGATTTTTGTCACAGCTACAACGCATACTTGTAATGTAGCAAACTTACAAATGTAAGTTAGAGGCATGATAATTAAAACAATCAAATGTGGAGTCTTCACTTCCAGTGTGTTGTTTCTCTGAATGCACTGAGATCCTTCTAGATCCATGATTGCAACAAAGGTTTCTTCCTCCTGCAAGTACCCTCATGACAATGATACAAATAATATATACAAGTGCATACCTAAGAGTGTTGATATGAATTCTCCAATGGCACCTAGCTGATCTCTGATCTCTGACATCTTCATGAAGAAGATAGCAACGGTGTCACCTTTTGTCATCTTGATATTTTGAAGCTAGCCCGTCAATGTAAGAGCTTGAGTAGAAGATTATCTTCCTTGCCTTGACGTCATCTTTCTTCTCTTCATCGGTCGTTGTCTTTGGTAAACCCTTTTTTTTGTATTACCCATAATAAGTCTTCCTCTTCAAAGGTGACTTGAAGTCTTGAATTTCAGGAACTGAAGTTGCTTGATCCATCAAGCCTATCTTCCACCAAGGTTATGTTCATCAAATTTTTAGATTCTTCACAAACCTTTGCTAACTAGGCTAGAAAACCTAACGGCTAGGCTAGGTTAGCAACCTTAGGTTTTGTTGGGCTTATGACTGCCAACAATAAGCCTTGAAAGTCAGAAGA
This sequence comes from Picea glauca, assembly GCA_000966675.3. Lineage (NCBI taxonomy): Eukaryota > Viridiplantae > Streptophyta > Pinopsida > Pinales > Pinaceae > Picea > Picea glauca. Next base: position 1,136,060 of record JZKD02S1673035.1, read on the forward strand.
ACATCAGTGAGTTGAAAAATTCCTTCAATGAGCTGTAGAAACCCTAATTCTGAAATTTCTGCAGAAAATTGCGAAACCCTAGAAACCCTAGGGCCACAAATTCAAAATGCTCGAAAATGCAATCTGAAGGTTGTTGGAGGTGCGTTGAGGGAGGATGTACACTTCTGTGCAATTTTCAGCCCCAACTTCCAAGTATTAAGTGCTAGAACACCCAAAAAGAGAGGGTCGTACGGATTTTCTAGAAACCCTAGGAGGGTCATATTGTTTTGCAAAAGAGGAGGATGGTTTGCTTGAAGCTTGTGCAATGGGTTCTTCAAGACCTATGCTCTAATACCACTTTGGATTTTCACTATGTTAGGCTCAAGCATGAGGTTTATTTCAATTTTAGTCATGTACTTGAACCATAAACTTATGCAGCTACAATATTAACAATTACTGCAATAACCAAGATCGCAAGAAGAAATACCATGCACAAGAACACAAGAAATATCCTGGGATACCCTTCTCAACAAGAGAAGAAAACCCAACAATCCTTTGCTATATTCTCAAGATAAGGACCTCCCACACTATAGACCTAGCACACAAAAAGGTGCTCTCCAAAACCAAGAATCTAGCGCCCAAGAGAGGTGTGCACTTTAGCCCTAGAAGATGTACTTGCTGAAATTCCGAAATTACATGTAAGTTGTGTGTTTCTTCAATGGGGAAATCACCTTTATTTATGCTAGAGTGGACACATCAAAAATGGTGTCTATTGGCACAATAAGGTCGACCTCAATAACTCATAATATAATTAATAATTACAATATTAATTATCTTTTACATTAATTATCTTTCACTTTATGGTGGGGCCGACCTGTACCCTTTATATCACAATTAGGGTTACAAGTAAATCTTACTCTTAGACAATATAGCAAGGGATCTCACACACCCACTAGTGCTCAGCCACGTCCACCTGTGCTCAGCCATAAGGACGTCTTACTCAACATATCTCTATCTCACTGAGTCTCACAAGAGAATCATCTGGACACACACCCACTAGTGCTCAGCCACTAGGGGCACATCCACCTGTGCTCAGCCACAAGGACATCCAACTCAATAGATCTCTATCTCACTGAGTCTCACAAGAGAATCATCTGGAGTACCACATCGTCTCAACTCTCTACATAGAGGAGAACGATACACCCATCACATGGGCACCTTCACCCCTCACAGGGGTACACATCGTTTCATCTCAAATGACACTCATCTCATGGGCATTCTCACCCCTCATAGGGGTACACACATCGACACACCTATCTCATGGGCATCCCTACCCCACACAGGGGCATATAACGTTCCATCTCAATCTCAAAGAGGAACGACTCACTCAGCTCATGGGCACACCCAACTCATGGGCTCTCTCACAGGCCGACTCACTCAGTCCTCACTCAGTCTGTGTCTGACTCACTCATTCCTCGCTCAATTTGTGTCTTGGAGGATGTATCTGTAATCATCAACAACTAATGTATTAGAAGATATATTTATTATAGCTTATTATAATATAGTACAAATGTTAGTTTAGAGAAATTTTTAGTATGAATTAAATATGAAAAGGTCAACACAAACTATCAATTAATATGAATTAATTATTATATAAAGATTACAATACTAAATTAATAAATACATTAGATGTTAGTTTAGAGAAATTTTTAGTGTGAATTAAATATGAAAAGGTCAACACATACTATCAATTAATATGAATTAATTATTATATAAAGATTACAATACTAAATTAATAAGTATATTAGTTTAAGTGGGCTTAATGGTTAAGAACATGTGTTTCCTCCTAAGAGATCACAAGTTCAAATAGGGAGGTAGGGCAAAAACATGTGTTTCCTCCTAAGAGGTCACACAAATCCAAAGGGAATTAAGTAGCTAATATAAGACTAATTCATCCATCTTTTGTGAGAAGAAAATGAACTATAATATTAGAGTTGACAATTAATGAAATTATGTTCAAATATGGTTTTTAACTATCTTAAAATACTCAATATTAGTCTTTTATCTTCTACCCCTTTACTAAAGCAAATAAAATTCTATATAATATAAAAAACAATAAAACTTATAAAAATGTCAAGAAAGTTTTCACAATTTAATTTAATTTGAATAAAACCTAAACTTATAATTAAAATTAAAAGTGAGAAAGACAATTTTAAAATCTCTATATTCTAGATGATAGAAAACTTTTCTTTCAGTTTTTCTTTACTATTGATATTTTATTAAGTGTCAACCACAACTTTAAAAATATCAAACGGAAAATGAAATTCAAATATACTCAAAATAAACGGAGGAAAATGAAATTCAAATCTACTAAAAATAAACTTTAAACGAAAGTTTATGAAATGAAAAAAAAATTCCAAACCTACCCAAAAAAATACCAAACCAAAGTTTTAAATAGATCTCACCAACAAGAACGAAAATGCAATTTATGTGTTTATACATTGGCCACTGTGATAATTTATGTGTTTATACATTGGTGTTTCCCAAGTAAATTTGTTACAAAGCAAAGGCCAGTTAATAAAGATATACTTTTTTTCCAAGAAAAAATTCCTCAAATTTATAAAGTGTATAAATTCATTTACAATAGCAATTGTTGCGAGCTTATAGTCATCAAAAAACTGCGCCAACAAGGAACCAATACAAAACAAGTCAAAGCTAGAAAGAAGACTAGACAATCAGTGCAAGAGGAAAATCTGTGGCGATGCTCAAGTATTCAAACTTTTTTAAGAGTTGTCTGCAATCTTCAGCAATAGAGGGACAGCCATCATCGTTCGAAAACATTAATGGAGGATATGGGGTTGTCAATCCCATTTTCACAGTGGAAGACCAAGAGTCTCCCCACCACTTCATTTAGTGCTCTTTTTGAGAGAGCCTCCGCTTCCCTGTTGAGTGATCTAGGAATGTGGTGGAAATTGATGTCGGAGAAGTGAGCGGAGAGATTCCTCGTGAGGTGCAACCAGCCCTCGATATGGATAGAGTGGAGCTCGCACTTTTGAGTTATCCAGTCAATTATAACTCTTGAGTCGCCACGTACGAGAAGATGGTTGATAGACCACATGGCAGCGAGTGTGAGGGAGGCCCACAGTCCCATGAGCTCGGCCTTTTTATTAGTTCCCAATCCACAGTTTAGGAACCACTTTGTGACCCTCGACAGATGGTGTTTGAAGATGCCCCCAGCCCCACAAACACGACCATCCAACTAAGCAGCTCCATCGAAACAAATAAGAGTGTGTCCAGCCGCCAACTCAATGTTACATGCTTTTGAAGAGAAGGTCTGAACCGAAGAGGGCTGCCAGCTGAAGGCTGCCAGAACTCTATGAAAAAATCGCATCACTGAAGGAGGGCGATCCTCAAAAATCACAAAGTTCCTCTCAATCCAGATTTTCCAGCACGCATGAACCGCCAAACACAAAGGGGCCGATTTTTGTGAGGTCCACGAGGAAAAACAATCGGATATGGAAAGGCCGCTCCACGAAAAGGAAAGAGTGAAATGCAAGAGTAGATGTCTCCAGAGCTTAGTGGTAAAGGTACAATGAACAAGGAGGTGGTTGGTGTCCTCTGTATCTTGACGGCAGAGTAAGAAAATCCCCGGGCCTTCCCAGCCTCTCCGACGAAGTGCTTCCCAGGAGAGAATTCACTCCTTTCCAGCTAACCAGATGAAGAGTTTCAGCTTGAGGGGGACTTTCCAGTTCCATATCTGAAACATCCATGAAAAATCGGCATTAATGTTGAGTTGTTGCAGGAGGGCGATATAAATGTTTTTGATTGAGATGCGGCCCGTGGCATCACCCCCAGCCCACAATAAAACATCAGGGTCATCAGTCAGTGAGACGCCCGCGCTCTTTAGTGCTGTGGTAAATAACTCCCATTCAATGGCATTCTGTCCGCTGAGGGAAAGATCTCCACTCCCTGCCCATTCAGTTGGAAAATGAAACTCGCCAGTCGGAGCCCGCACCTGAGCAAGGGACGTAAAGTTTTTTGACAGTAGCATCGATCTCAACAAAGGAGAGAGTAGCGATTTGTCACCTAGTCCGAGAATTCAATCCCTTCTGAGAAGAATCTCAAAACCCGCACCCGGCTTCCACCTGAGCTAGTGAAGAATTACTGGAGTAGAGGAAACCAAGCCTTTCCAGAAAGGAGAGGCTCTCTTTAGGTTGAAGGAGGACTTACGAATCCAGTGATGGAGCGGTAAAGAGCCCAAATACTTGTCCAATAAGATTTGGTTCCATATGCTGTCATGGGTGACAGCTTGCCAGAAAGAATTTGCCAGGAGGGCCTCGTTGAAGGTGGAGAGGTTCTTGAGACCCCATCCCCCTGCCCTCCTAGGCTTTGACAGGGTTTGCCAGCTACAGAGATGAAGACGAGGTTTACGATCTTGACCAGTCCACAAAAAATTGAAAGAAATCCTTCTAAGAAGATTAAGAATCTTATTAGGAATTCGCTCCAGTGTCATCCAGAAGACAGCTAGGCTCTCCAGCACTGATTTAACCAGGATCAATCGGTCGCCCAAGGAAAGCCATTTATTACACCAAAATCCTATTTTGCGCTCAAAAATCTCCACTAGCCAGCGCCAATCTCCAGGAGAGGAGGATCCCAGCTTCAAATGAAAACCCAGAGATTTGAAACCCTCTTTCAGATTTATAAAGGTGAATGGGATGGTGTTTTTAAGGCTATGGAGCTCCGCTTCAGTAAGTCCCCAATAATGGACGGAGGATTTGGTATGGTTGATGGAAAGTCCAGAGACAGAACTAAAATGACTGAGCACCTCTAGAATAACTAACCATTCCTCTGGATCAGCTTTAGACAAAAGAAGAACATCGTCCACGAACATAAGATGGACAATCTTGATGAGATTAGTTACCTTAATGCCTGAAATATGTTGCTCGGAAGAACTTTTGGAGAGGAGAAGGCTGAGACTTTCCATTATCAAGATAAAGAGATAGCAGGAGAGTGGGCATCCTTGACGTAGCCCCCTCCCGCCTTTGAAGAAGTTTGTAGCCTCCCCATTGATCAATACATCAAAACTAGCACTGGAAACACAAGCCAGAATCCAATTATTAAATTTTTCTCCGAAGCCCACCGAGTGTAGAGCTAATCGCAAAAAGTCCCAATCGATGTAGTCAAAAGCTTTTTTGAGGTCTAGTTTCAGGATCAGCGCCTTTAAGTTCTTTTGCTTGATGCTGTGAATGCATTCATGGGCTGCCCCAATATCATCCTGGATCCTTCTTCCCTTTAAGAAACCCAGTTGCTCTGCTGAGAGACTCCTACCTAGAAAAGGCTTAATTCTGTTTGAAATGACTTTTGAGACTACCTTATAAATGAGGTTGCACAGGGAGATCAACCGGTAGTCATTAAAAGTGAGCGGGTTGTCTTCTTTCGAAATCAAGACCAGGAAAGTTGAATTTAGATTACCAGAGATCTTCCCTGTGGTGCGGGTGTCCTCCACCATCTATAGTAGATCCAAACCTACAAGGTCAAAGAAAAAAATGAAGAATTCTGAAGTCCAACCATCCAGCCCGGGGCTTCTTTCAGTTTTAAACTTTAGAAGAATGTCTTTAAGATCAGTCAGATTGACTGGTTTGTAGAGATCCTCGGCTTCAACTTCAGTGACTAACTGTGGGAAAAGTCTGGCTGTAGCAACTTTCTCCGGGAGGTTGTGAGTGGTAGTGGCTTTGTAAAGCTGAGAAAAATGAGCAACGGCCTCTTCCTTAATGGCCTCCTGCCCTTGAATAGCATCGACCCCATTGCTTTTAATAGACAAAATGAGCTTTCTGTTCCTGTTATAGTTAGCAAGTTTGTGGAAATAACTTGTGTTAGCATCACCGCTCTTTAACCAAGTGGCGCGGCTCCGAAGTCGCCAACAGTTTTCTTCAGCGCGCAGTGAGTCATTCCTATTGTATTTGAGCATCTTTAGATGTCTGGATTCTTCCAAAGTCAAAGCAGAATTGGAAGAGTCGATGATGAGCTTTGAAATTTCAGACTCCAGTAAGAGTAATCGGCTCTGATCAAAAGATTTGTGTCTCCAGAACCAAGATTTTGTTTTAGCTTTAAGGACTCTTAGTTTCCAAGTGAGTCAGCGCTGAGGGTTTTCTTCGGAGAGGAAAAGAGGATCTGTCCAAACCATTTTAACCAGATCAGTATAGTCTGTCGACTTAAGCCAATCATGATTGAATTTGAACGGGGTCTGTCTGTGTAGTTCGGTGAAACTCAGATGCAGAAAAATAGGGGCATGGTCGGAAATGTATGGGAACTGCACCCATGAGGACGACAGAAACGGAGAAGACAAAAAATTACCTGCCACAAGGAATCGATCAAGTCCTCTGGCGATTGCATCAGTGCCAGTGCTTCCATTCCGCCACGTAGGGGTCAAACTGGACGATCGAACATCAAACAGGTTGTGTTGGGCAAATAAATCTCTGTAGTAGTCTTCAGTAGGTCCTGGCAGATAGGATCCTCCCCAGGCTTCATCTGCAACAAGAATGATATTTAGATCTCCACCGATGATGAGATTTTTAAGTGAAAGAATCCCACTATCTGCCAGCTGAGTCCAGAAACGTTGTCTTTCGGAGCAGGGACCATAGAGATTAAGAATCGCCATCTCCATCTTTGTAGCTAAGCAGCTGCCTAATAACAGTAAACCTCCGCTCGATAGGGAAGGTCTCAGCTCGAAGAGGCTGGGGTCCCATGCCACCAGCAATCCACCAGAAGTACCTAAAGAATTAACCGCCGATGAGAACCAGGAAGGACGGAACAGATTTAAGAAGTCTCTGGCTTTTTGATCCGACGAGAGGGTCTCTTGACGCAGGATAATGTCGGGCTTAGAACGCTCCAGCAGTCTCCGGAAGGAAGCAACCTTGAGGGTGCCTCCGATCCCTCGGATATTTAAGGAGAGCACTATCATTACTTAGTGTGTGCCAAGGCCTTCATTGCTCTAAGGGCCTTACCATCCTGTAGGGGGAGATCTGAAGTAGATAGCTGAGTGATGAGCAAGTCCTTTTTTCTGGAGCTTCGGGTTTGAAGAGGGGAGAGTTCCGATCCAATTCCACGTGACCAAGCGTAAGCCTTTTCATCCTTACAATGTGGGTTAGAGGAGCCAGCCTCTGCAGATGAAGAGATGAGTTCCTTACCTCGATAGACCGACAGTTGTCCAGTGAGTTCCGGAAGAGGGCCATAAGAAGAAGAGGGGTAAGGTCCAATTTGGAAAAGTAAATCTGCATCTTCTTTGGCCTGACTAAATCCTGGTAACACCAGTTGATCAACTTCTGAATCCAAGGTGAGGGGTGGAGCACTTGAATGCAATACCGGGTGAGGAGAGGGAAGATAGGATGTGCCAAGGGAGACGTCGGGGGGTTGTGCTTCTATTACATTAGATGGGAGGGGGGCAGTCAGGGTTGGGGAAGAGGAGGGTGCAGCTTGTGGGGAGGGATTAAAAACACTATTGTGGGAGGAGAGCCAGTGGAAGGAATTAGTGGTTTCCTTCTCTGCTGCAGATAGAGAAAAAAAGAGGGAAGGACATAACAGTTTGAGCTTCTGCAAAGGCTGCTCAGTGTGCTCAGGTAAGGGAAAGGAGGGTGGGTCTGGAGGAGGATCCAAGTAAGCAAGTGAGGGGTCGGCCTCCATATAGTCAAGAGGATTAAGGTGGAGGTCAGCGTCTTCAGGAGAGATGGTCGAAAGCTTACCAGGACAAGAACTTCTGAGATGGCCTGTTTCACGACAGATATTACAACGAAAAGGAAGTCCGAGGTAATCCAACTTTTGAAGAAGCTTACGTCCTCTCCAGTCGATTTCCAGGGATTCAGGTAGTCCAACAGTAACGTCCAGCTCAACCAGTATTCTGCCTATTTTCCTCTCTGGACTATGTAGTGACTGTGTGTCGAGGGAGATAAACTTACCAAGAGCGTTGCCTATCGCTCTTAAGGCTCCTTCGTTCCAAAGGTGCAGAGGAAGTCCCGGCAAGAGGACCCAAAGATGTCTAAGCTGGAAATAATCAGTGTCCGGGTTGAAGGCAATTCTCCAGCGCTTTAGGGTGACTTACAGTTAAAGCCGAGCCAACCTTTTCTTAGATAGAGGGTCTCCGAAGAATAACCTAAGAGAGGTAACCAAGTTAACTTTATCCAGTCCTCCAACGACTGGGAGCAAAGTTTTTGTAAGAAATCTGTCCCACCAGAGTGCAAGTGGACATCTTGCACAGATCCTCAAGGCCCACCCCGTCACCTAGTACCAAACGCGATATTCTCTTGTTTGACTTCCACACCTTTCGACTGTGAGGGGCCCTGCGCGATTCAATGGGTGTGCTAAAAAAGTCCTGGTGGGAAGATCGATTAACCCTAGCCTGTGAAAGGGAGGAGGTGTAAGCAGGGGGGGGACAGGAGGAGCAATGGACGATGCAATGGCTTTTGACGGAGGGGGAGGGATGAGAGCGACAGGGGACACTGCGGGGTCAGGAGGAGTATTTGAAAGGGAAGGCAAGGGGGGAAAAGTTCTCTAGAGTTTTGTAAGGGCGTCCACTTGTTCAACAAGTCCTTCCTGTTTCCAGATTATTTCGTCGGAAGGCTTCATCAGAGAGTCCGATTGTGAGTCCATTAAAAACAAAACACGGCAAAGAAAACAGGACCACTTGTCGGTTAACAGACAGCGATAAGTGACGATGAATGGGTCAGTGGGAAGAGTGCGTTAGTGGACTGACGAGTTGTAAGGGATATCATTGTTTGAGCAATGTGAGACAGAGCCAAAGACGGTCAAAGCTAGACAAGATGACAAAAGGGTAGGACCATTCAGCACTGTGTGCTTCGAGGAGCTTTGAGGAAAGGTAAAAAACTAAAGTAGTCAGAAACAAAAGTTGGATGCACCTGCACGGTTGAAGGATAGACAGGCCACGGAAATCGAATAAATAATAAAGATGTACTTGTCATGATCTTTAGCCCTTCTAGATTTACTTTTTAGAAGGCCAAGTAACTAAGTTGTTCAAAATATGGTAAGAGGCCTAACAAATGTTAATGTATAACCTATATGATAGTTTTATAAGGATGGGTACACATGATACATGTATGCTAAGGAGCTTGGTTTTTAAAGAGTAATTAAACTTTACATTAATAAATATTAAGTTATATAAAAATAATGTTAAAAATATTTTGTTTTTTTAATTGAATGATATAATTATAATTGAAAAAAAAAAAAAACTAAATGGTTAAGAAAATATATATTTTTTAAAAGATCACATATATTTATAAAACTATGCATATATTTATAAAAATTAATAAATACTAAAGTACATAAAAGTAATGTTAAAAATATTTTTTTAGTGAATTGAATGATATAATTATAATTGAAAAAAAATAAAATTAAATAAACTTAATGGTTAAGAAATTATATTTTTTTCAAAAAAATCACATATATTTATAAAAAATACACATGCCTTAGCTTTCCAATCTAAATTTATAAAAAAAACACATACAATATCTTTAAGATTAAAACCTATAACTTATAAAGAAATAAATTTATAAAAATACATGTCTTATTTTTGAAAAAAAATTATACAAGTAAACATGCTTTATCTTTTAGATTGAAACCTACAAGTAAAAAAGCTCTTATTAATTATAAGAAAATTATAATAAAAATAATAAAATAACAAATAAATATTATAATTTATTTTTAAATAAAATAATAAAATATATATATTTTAAATTTGTAAAAACTTTTTTTAAATAAAATCATAATATTTTTAATATATATTTTTGGAAGATAACTATTTGAAATTTTGTCAGAAATTGTTGTGTGCAGTTTTGAGTTTTAATTTTGTAATGGGATATTTTTGGAATATATTTATTTGAAATTCTTTTAAAAAGAAATTGTTTTGTCTGCAGATTTAAGTGGCTGAATCCATTTCTGCATTCAAAAATACAATTTAAACAACAATAAAATTGAACCCATTTCTAAATCCATTTTTACACTCAAAAATACAATTTAAACAACAAAAAATAAAATACAATTTAAACAACAAAAAATTATAATTTATTACAGATTTATACCACCAGAATCCAGTAAAAAGATCGCAAAAATATACAAGCTATTTAATACACAGTTATTGATATACAAGCTATTTCATACACAGTTCTTGAATCCAGAGCCATCACATCTCAAATAACAAAAACTAAATGCTCTGTTCAAAGCCGATTGATAGGGTGACAAAGAAGATGCAAGCTATTTGATACACAACTCTTCAATCAAGAGCCATCACATACATCTAAAATAGCGAAAACTAAATGCTCTGTTCAATTAGTTGGTATTGAAGAACACTAAATGCTTTGTTCAATTAGTTGGTATTGAAGAAAACTAAATGCTCTGTTCAAAACTAAATTTTCCTTCTTACTTCCCCTTTATCTACATTGTATCCATATACATAGTCAATAAATGTAAAATGTCAGTTTCTGCATCTTCTAACAAGATTTGTATTTCATTATTTGTGAAAGTTATAAAATTGGATGATTGTGGGGTGGCACTCCTTCCACCCTTGCTTTTCTTTCTTGTTGACCTAAAATAGTTCTTGAATACTTTCTTGATGTCTTCATACTCCAGTTGGAAGATGTCTCCATTTGCAAGGAGGTTCAAAGTTTCCATCAGTTCCTCTCTTACTCCTCTAAGTATTGCAAGTTTGAGTGAGTTTTCATCCAATGTGCAACTATGAGTCCTCTTGTCACTGAGTTGAAATATCTCTTTACAGTATTCTAGGGATTCATTTTCTCTTTGGATCATTTAAAGATCCCATCTCTAGTATCCATGGCCTTATAGTAGTTCCTATATTTCTCCATGAAGGTTTGTTTCATTTGCTCCCAACTTCTTATATGGTTCCCTTCTAAGCTCATAAACCATGTTAAGACTAATTCCTTCGATGTAGAGAAAAAATACTATTGAGATTTTGAGCATTTGTTGCATAGTCATAAGTTCTACAAATAACCTCAAAAAAGAATGTATTAGGTTTTTATGTAGTAGGGCCATGAAAATGAGGGACAATGGCAGGATTAATATTCTTCATCTGTTTCCCAAATGGGGAACTCAAAGATCTTAAGTTGTTGTTCTCCTTCTTCAACCATGCTATGATGAGATGAATATTCTTCACGATCTCCTTAAGGAAATTATAAAACAATAATCCATGTGTCACATCAAAGTAGTGTATGCCACATCACATTGCCATATAAACTAGACTAGTCAAAAAAACGAGATGAGAGTTAAAAATAATAATAGAAAAATTAAATTATTATGCATAAACCATAAATGATAATAAATAATTACTATTAATATGTAATATGAAAATAGAATAAATAATATACTATTAATATATAATAATAATTTATAATATAGTCATCATATAACAATATATAATATAATAATTTGAAATATAAAATATAATCATAATATAATGTGAATTGATAACTATAATACAATACTAGTACGAATGATGTCTCCATTTGCAAGGAGGTTCAAACTAAATGCTCTGTTCAATTAGTTGGTATTGAAGAAAACTAAATGCTCTGTTCAAAACTAAATTTTCCTTCTTACTTCCCCTTTATCTACATTGTATCCATATACATAGTCAATAAATGTAAAATGTCAGTTTCTGCATCTTCTAACAAGATTTGTATTTCATTATTTGTGAAAGTTATAAAATTGGATGATTGTGGGGTGGCACTCCTTCCACCCTTGCTTTTCTTTCTTGTTGACCTAAAATAGTTCTTGAATACTTTCTTGATGTCTTCATACTCCAGTTGGAAGATGTCTCCATTTGCAAGGAGGTTCAAAGTTTCCATCAGTTCCTCTCTTACTCCTCTAAGTATTGCAAGTTTGAGTGAGTTTTCATCCAATGTGCAACTATGAGTCCTCTTGTAACTGAGTTGAAATATCTCTTTACAGTATTCTAGGGATTCATTTTCTCTTTGGATCATTTAAAGATCCCATCTCTAGTATCCAT
>JZKD02S1673035.1:1153544-1174104 GCA_000966675.3 Picea glauca
TTGAATTTGGAGAGTGGTTTATTGGTTCAAATAATTTTTTTACCTCAATATTTAAATGCATTTGAGATAATTAACACTATTTTTTAATCTGTCTTTGAAAAATTTAATTGTATTACAAAAACTTGGCATCTTCACCAAATTCTTGTTCCTGAACCTCTTGATCTTATCTCCACATTGGTTGACCCTGAAACCCTTCATCTTATTGAAATATGTCTTGCCTTCAAAGGAATATGCTATGAGCAAACAGATGGTACAACCACGAGGTCATCCTTATTCCTCATGGTTGCCAATATTTTTATAGAACAATTTGAGGCTTTAGCCTTAAGCAACTTTCATCTAAAACCCAAATGTTGGTTTCACTTTGTTGACAATACTTCTGTTGTTTGGTCTCACGGTCTTTCCTCATTGAACTCATTCTTTAACCATCTAAACAACATTTTCCCCCACATCCAATTTACTATGGAAATCCAAAATGATAATTCTCTTCCCTTCTTGGATGTTCTCGTCTCCATCAACCTGATGAAACCCTCAACCACCAAGTCTATAGAAAAAAGACTCACATCTATCGATACCTTCAAGACCATTCTCACCATCACCCAGTGCAAAAATATGGCATTCTTAAAATGCTAGTAACTCGAGCCATTTGAATCTCTACGACATGTCTCATTGAAAAAGAAAAACCCACCTTAGTAAGGCCCTTGTTGCCAATGGTTACTCAATCACCCAACTCTATAAATATTTATGCTTAACCCTCCAGTGTAAATCCAAAAACCCCCCTCCCTCTTCCCCACCTCTAGCTCTCATTTATCTTCCCTACATCCAAGGCATTACTGATCATATTTCTAAGATCCTGACTAAAAAGAATATCAAAACCATTTTTAAACCCCATAAAACCCTTAAATAGTTATTTAGAACTGCTAATGAGAGATTTGATCACATGCTTGGCCAAGGAGTTTACCAAATTCCATGCTCCTATGGAAAATCATACATTGGTGTTGGCTTTTGATTATACTATTTTATCAATTATCGACTCTGATCCTACCTTACTGTCAGAGATTGACCCAGGTTCAGATTTAACAAGCTTCCAGTAAAAGCCCTCTAAAACTATCGACCCCCTGGTGTTATAGCAAGATTTGTCTCACCCTATGCAATCTTGCACAAAGGGCCTTTTTCCATTTCCGTATGCAGACTTGTCATCCCTTTTTGCAAGTTCCAGAGCTAAAAAATACATTTTTCCACATGTACACACCTTGCCTACTATACAACATGAGTATACGCAAGCTACACCACTACAACCCGCGTACATCGAGATTTGTGCCCAAAAAATGAAAAATGGTGCCGGGGTTCCATGTCACGACAGGAGATCAATGATCCTTGGCCTTCCATATACTGGAAACGTTCCGACTCGGCTCTTCAGTTCCATTTGAAGACTATAAATGGGCCAATTCCGAGCTATGGAAAAGAGGAGAAATAATTCAACTTTGAGAGCAAAGTTACTCTGGAGGAATTATTTACTTCATATTGAGTCTGCATCCCTTTGTCCTTTCAGTCTGAACACAATGTTCATCCCCCAAGCTCTTCCCTTATTGATTGAGAACTTCATTGTCTCTCTTCTATGAGCTTGCCTTTGGTGGAGGATTGAAATGGTGGAGGCCCAGCTGGAAGGAACTTAGTTTCTCGGTTATGAACCGTGCCGACACAGAAGTCTGTAACATTTTCACTTCTATTGATCATATATTAATAGAAATACTCTTTTCCCGTCCAATTGATATCTTGCAAATATTTGAATTATTATTCCATGGGCGTATTTGTCATGTTTATTAATGGATTATGTTATTGAATGTGTTAACTTCATATATTATCACTATATGTTTGCTTTGCTTGGTTGTTGAGAGCTAGTTGTTGGTATATTGCTTTGGGTCAAGTGCTCAATGGTGGACTTCATCGAACGTCTGGACGAGGTAGGCCTTTTATCTTATCTCGCTACCACATTTGTTTATATAGCATACTTGAGAATATAGTTGATTTCTGCAGTCATTTTCATCTCTTATGGTTTACCCTAGCCACAGAGAGATTTTCCTTGTAACAGAATTGGCGACCATACTGGGGAGTGAATCTTCTTTCTTAGGGTTTGGAGTGTTTTTCCCCTTAGATTGCTCTTGTTCCTATTGCGTTTCTTGTCGTATCATTGCTTGACAACCTCTGTTCACTCTGGGTTTGAGTTTTTCATCCTTCTCCCTTGCCTAGCTTTGTTTTTTAAACATATACACGGCTTTTTGCTTGACAGACGCGTATATACGCGTGTTGTCCTTCTGCAAGATGTGTACATGCGCGTTATTTCCGTGAACAATTACATACATCAACATTCTTTGCTTGTTTGTTGTGTCTGGTGGTTGTTGGGTAGGTTTTGTTGATTATTGAGTCTTCTTGGGTCTCTGTAATGACTGTTAAGTGCCTGTGGGATGACAGGAAACCTGTTTGGGGTTGAATTTTTGGGCGGAGTCTTTCTCATCACCTTTTCATTTTGATTGTTCTTGTACATTGGGCTAGGTGTTTTTCTCCTTGGTATCCTACTTGAGTTATCTTTTTCTATACACAGTAGAGTTTTTACATATCAAGTTGTTGTTCAGTCCATGCATTTTCTTTTTCTTATATTGAAAATACAAAAATATTAGGCATTTTGCATTGCTTGGCATTTTGATCTTTTGAGTCTTTGTCGTTAGCTTAGTGCATGTAAAGAAAGATTGCATTTTTATTTCAAAATTGCAGAGTTGAAATTGAAAATTGCATTGTTTTAAGAAGCATATCATTCATTGAAATTTGAAGTTAGGACTTTGCATTATATTCATATTTACTTTACTTGTTGAGTCATAACATCATGAGTTTCACTACCGTACATTTTTGAGTAAGCACGACCACTAAAATTAACGCTATAATTTAAAATTGATTAGTCACGATTTTATTTTCGAGGGTGCACAAACTAGATTAGGATTTAGTGCCTTGGAATAGGATTTTGAGAGTAAACTTCTCCAAGGCAATTAAATCAACATATGTGTATGACAAAGGGAGTGGATAAATCCATTGTACAATCAGTAATATCAGGAGGCTCCACTTACACCAGAGTTAATCACAAGGTTGCACGAGCTTGGTTGAAGGGATACCCCCCCGATACCTTCTTAGTGTCAGAGATATTTCTGGGGATCTATTCGTATCTGGGGATCTTGCTAGTGCATTTACCTCCGTGAGAGGCATCGGGCGGTGCTTTCAAGGTTTCAGGCTTTGCTACCCTGCCCATACAATGGACCTAACTTACAACTCCTCGCCTGTGCATCGGTTATACATTGGTTGCTTAGTTGCTTGACTTAGGTGCCACATAGGTTACTTGCAAGGGTTATTCTGCAAGTTCCCTTGGGTCAGATAAGGGTCAGACAACACACAATCTTTATGGAGGATTACCTCTCCGGGGGGATCTGATCGACTGGTTGTTAATCCCATGAGAGCCCTTATAATTGATTATGTTACCTCCTATCTTTAGCAGGAAGTCTCAGGCCCCTCTTGGGCGAGACATACCTTCTTTAGGGAGGGATGCCCCTTTCAGCCACTTTACCCCGTTTGTGTGCATATTGGCTTTTTAATTTTTGTTGTGCTCTTTGATTACTAGTTGGCCTTAGGATTTATTTTTTGTATTTAGAGTCTTAAGTCATCGTGGAGTCGGATTAGAGTCCCCGTTGGTCCCGTCACTTGTTACAGTTAGCACCATATTTTGAGTCTTTGCCTTCTAAAAGGTGTAGAGTTATTACACGTGGTACACACACCTCCACTATTCAGACTTGTGATTCTACAAGGATGAGTACTGAATCGAGTCTTCAGAACACTGGGAGCCCTTCGACTCCCACACCTACTATAGTTAATGACACCCCTTCGACTCCTGCAACCACAATGGTTGTAGTGTCGTAGGCACCTATCATTACTACCACCCATCCTATATTGAATGCTCAATCTCTTGCCTCGAACCCATTTGGGCCTCTTGGTCACTCACCGGGCTATAATGTTCAGTCCATCCCTATGGCCTCTAGTCCTTTTTCCTATGGTATGCAAAATTTTACTTTGCAGTTTTCGAATGCCATCCCAACTGCTGGCGCTAATGCTAGCATTGGACTTGGGGGTACTACACCTCCTTATACTCCATTCTCGTTTGGTGGTTCTCAGACCCCTCAAACGACTCCTAATTTGGGAGGTATTCCTTCTTTTAACCCCGGGTCTAATCCTCTTGCTTCTGGATGGAGCAAACAACATGGCGAACAAGCTTCTGCTCAAGTTTCGTCCTATATTCTTACCTCCTCACTGTCGATTCCAATCAAAACGTTTGGCATGACAAATCCACCTCTATCCTCCGGATTCACACCTAGAGGAGGTCAGTTTCACGCTTTGGGTAACCCCCAACCCGGATCCACTTCGACTGGGGGCAATTTTTATAACCCCCATCAGAACATTCCTACTGGAATGATGCCCAACCAACCTTTATGAACCAGCCTAGAGGAGGGTCTTATAATCCCGGACAGGGACATGGTGCTTACCAGAACCCTGGTTGGACTGCAGTTACTCAAACACAATCTTTCTAGGGAGCTTGGGGATGGATGTTGTAACATCGTCTCCCTTTTCTGGCCATGCTTAATCTGCCAAACTTGTCTAATTTGATGAATGACCATGTGTCTCATGATCCTACATGGCCTCCCATCCCCACCAAGCTTCCTTCGGACATTTCGAAATTCGAAGGTAAGAATGGTGAGGATCCTGGTGATCACGTCACCACCTTTCACCTATGGTTCTCTTTGAATTCTCTTAATGACAATTCCATTTGGTTAAGATTATTTCAACGCACCCTCATTGGGGTTACTGTGAGATGGTATATCGAGCTACCTAGGGGGGCATATGGGACCTTTAGTCAGATGGTGTTGGTCTTCCTTAACCACTTCCAATTGTCGGTTCGTTACGATGTTGACCTATAACTTTTGTCGACTTTACGCCAAGACACAACCACTCATATCTCAGATCATATCCAGGAGTGGCGTAAATGAAAGAGGTTGATTAAGACCTCCATACCCCCGACCTTTCTTTTAGAATGGTTCCTTAAGTCTTTATAGCCTCCTATCTCGAAGGATGTTGCTACATCTGGGGTTACCACTGAGGAAGAAGTGGTCTTCAAAGCCCAACAGTTAGATCTTATATACGCTCAGTCTGGGATGTTATACCACATTCTTCCAAACGCACCGCGGTCAACCTATGACCTTAGAAAAAATCTCGGACCTCATGCCGATGGCATTGTAGGCTCCGCCAATGTAAAATACGCAGACTCGGTGACAAGCCATTTGAAAGAGTTGTCTCTAAATCAGTTTGTAGGAGGGCCAACTTCGTATGTGTCTTCCAATCCCACTCAGTCGACAGATGTACATTCTGTGCAATCGTCGACTGACCCAAATGGTAACCAACAATCAGGCGAGAATAAGAAGAAAGGACGTAAAGGTGATCATAAGGGTGGGAAAAATCGTAATAAATCCAAGGACAATGGTAATAATGAGAAGACGAATAATAATGCTGGAGAGGGAAAGAAAGAAAGGCGTAAGGTGAAATTTCCCTGTAATCTTTGTATAGATGATCACCTTACTCATTTATGCCCCAAACTTGCAGAAGCTACAAGGCTATTATCTCTACCACTTTCCATGTTAACGAATCCTTTCCCACATAACCAACACATGGCCTCGAGCTCCTCAAATGCCAGAAATGCGGCTGGTGGGAGTCAAAACCCGTTGTTGCAAGACAATGACCATTTGTGTATCAATATGGTGGATGTGAAAGTTCATGTAGCCACTCGATCTTGTAATTATAGTTCCTCATAGGCTATTCCTGGTCTAGAATCTCCTCCTCCTCCTCCGAAGATGACTTTACAGATCGAAAAACTAGAGCCACCGCCTCACATTCCGAAAGGAGTACTCAAGCGCTCTACCACAATCCAAATACTAGAGCCGCCCATAACTACTCTATTGTTGAGGACCTGGGTCAAACCCCTTGTGCGATGTCAGCTATGGAGGTACTCCATACGGGTCCTTCACGAAGGAATGCCTTACTATCTGCCATTCATTTCGCCCTCACGGTATTCTTCTTGCCTTTCCGGTCCAATTGGGTGGGAAGACGGTAGAGGTGGAGGTTGAGGTAGTTGATGTGCCTCTTGATCGTAACTTGTTACTAGGACACAATTAGAGCTATGCTATGACTTTCGTCGTGTCGTCTATCTTTCGTACTCTTTGTTTTCCTCATAATGGAAAGATCGTGACGATAGACTAGTTATCCTTTGCATATGCTAGTCCCAATGCATCTGTTGGACCATCGATCCCCGTGATCGATAATTCTCAGATGACAATTGAGAATATCGGTGTTGGAATGTATTCATCCCTTATGGGAAATTTCGACTTCATGGCACCGATTCACCATGTTTACACCATGTCCAGTAGGCCCGTTCCGACAGAGAGGTCCATCTCTTTTCGCACTTCTTATTTTAGCGATCCTTGGACCCTACCTTCCTCGACTTCATCTTGTGAAGGTCAGTCACATGTTGGAATGGCCATGCCACTATCGACAACATAGATTGTGTATCAAGTTGTTCTTGACTCTTCCGTCGATCCCGATCTTGTTACCTCACCGACGGACGAGGATGATCCTATTCTTAAGCCCGTGTGAGACACTTCATTGTCATTTTCACATGACTACCTCAATGGGACTTTGCCCTCAGATGAAGCTATCATCGAAGCCATGAATGGTCCCGACAAACCTTGGGACGATATGCATCATCGCTCTTAGTTTCTCCCAGAGCTTGAAAGAATCGAACAAGATGACTTTTGATCTACTTTGAGTGAGATAGTTGGTCACGCCATAGTTCCACTTGATACACACAACATTTATGCCGAAGGAAATATGGAAAATATTTCTCCTATCGTCATGATCAATATCTCTCATACCCCTGGCAAGATTGAAAACATACATATCGGTGCAGATTGTTCGCCAGAAAAAATCATGATCTACACCAAACTCTTCAAGGAATTCCAAGATGCATTTGCTTGGTCATATGAAGAGATGCCAGGAATTGACCCTCGTATTTTCAAGCATGAGATTAGAACGTATCCGGATGCTAAACCTGTTCGACAACATCTTAGAGCTATTAATCCCTGAAAGGCCCCCACTATTAAGGCAGAGGTAGAGAAACTACTTAATGCTAGCTTTATCTACCCGGTTCCTTTGACTGAATGGGTATCCAATCTTGTTCCTTTGAATAAGAAGCAATGAACCATTTGTGTATGCATGGACTTTCATGACCTGAATAAGTCTTGTCCTAAAGAAAACTTCCCGACACCTTTCATCGATCAGATTCTCGACGAGTGTGCGGGAAGCAAGGTGTTTTCTTTTATGGACGGATTTTCAGGGTATAACCAAATTCAAATTAAACCTAAGGATAAACACAAGACATAATTTATTTGTCCTTGGGTTACTTTCGCATACTGGAAGATGCCTTTCGACCTTAAAAACGTCGGAGCAACCTTCCAATGTGCTATGACCTTTGCATTCCATGATCGTAAGCATATAGTCGAAGCTCACCTTGATGATATTGTTGCTCACTCTCGTCAGAGAATGGATCGCTCTACGCACCTTCAACTTTTTTTTGAAAGATGTTGTTATTATAGAATATGGTTGAAACCTAATAAGTGCATCTTTTGCGTTAGGTCTTGTCGTATTTTGGGATTTCTAGTTTTTTAGACCATGATCATGGTAGATTTGTTAAAGGTTGATACAATACTTCGATTGCCTCTCCCGCGCACTATTTGAAAACTTCAAGGTTTACAGGGGAAAGCTAACTTTTTACATCGGTTTATAGTAAACTATGCCAATATCACTAAGGGTTTCATGTGTCTTTTGAAGAAGGACACCCCTTTTATCTGGGATGAGCGAGCCCATGAGTCTTTCGATGCGGAAGAAAGCTTTGGTATCGACGCCTCTACTGAAGTCTCCTTACTACATTAGAGATTACTTTATTTATATCTTTGCGTCCGAGGAGATGATTGGTATGGTTTTGGTTCAGGAGGATGATGAGCTCTAAGAGCAAGTGATCTACTATCTTAGTCGAAACTTAGTCGGTCCTTAACTTAATTATTCTCACGTTGAAAAGCTAGCTTTGGCTGTCGTTCACGTAGTCCAACGTTTACGCAATTATATATTTCATTGCAAGACTAATGTAGTTGCCAATGTCAATCCATTTCAATACGTCCTTACCAGGCGTATCATGGGGGGAATTATAATAAATGGATTGTCATTTTACAGGAATTTGATCTCACTTTCGCTTCTGCAAAATCCAAGAAATCACTAGTCTTCACGGAGTTAATATCCGACTTTCCACAATTAGATAAGGATGTTATCCATGTTGATTCATTTGCGGAAAAACACATTTTCCTTGTCTCGTTGTCCAACCCCTGGTATGGAGACATTGTTCTCTATCTTCAAACCTTGAAGTTCCCTCAGCATCTCTTGCGAAATGACCGACGACATGTACGATACCAAGCTAAGAATTACACTATCATCGGTGACACTTTGTATCGCCGAGAATAGACAATATCCTGCGTTGTTGTTTAACTCACGGGGAAGTTGAGTCAGTCCTAAATGATTTACACAGTGGGGCTTGTGGTGGTCATCTATTCAGGCTTGCGACAACCCAAAAAAAATTGCGAGTCAGTTATTTATGGCCATCTATCTTTAAAGATTGTGTTGAAGCAGTTACGAAGTGTCACCCCTGCCAGGTGTTCACTCGGAAAATGCGCTCGCATCCAGCCCCTCTTCACCCAGTCATTACCATCGGTCCCTTCACCAAGTGGGGGGTGGACTTTGTAGATTGCAATCCAACTTTGGATGGGGGGCATCAACACATTATCGTGGACGTCGACTACTTTACTAAGTGGGTCGAGGCCATGCCTACAATTAAATCTGACGGGAAGACTGTCACCTTCTTCATATTCAATCAAATTATCACCTAGTTTGGTATCCTGAGTGATATTGTCACTAATCATGGCAGTCACTTTTAGAACAAAATGATGGAAGAGCTAGAATCTAAGATGGGGTTTAAACATGGTCATTCTTCCCCTTACTACCCCCAGGAAAATGGAGAAGTAGAGGCCGTCAACAAGTCTCTCGAGACCATTCTACAAAAAACGGTCAGCTAGAGTAAATATGACCGACATATTATGCTATATCCCACACTCTGGGCATACCGAACCTCGATCAAGACTGCCGCCATATTTTCCCCTTTCCAATTAGTACACGATGTGGAGTCAATATTACCTATTGAATGTGAAATCCTTTCTCTTAAGTTGGCAGTCACGCTCCTACCTGACACTTTCGATCTAGAGCGATGCCTTGTACACCTAGAGAGTCTTGACATGCAGCATTGAGATGCCTCTACGACTATCGAGGAGAACAAAAGACGTGTCAAGGTCCAGTACGATAAGGTTGTCTGTCCTCGATTGTATGCTAAGGGTGACTTGGTCCTCTTGTATGATCAATCCAAAGAACCACTGGGGGCAGGCAAGTTTAAACCCATGTGGCACGGTCCTTATATCGTGCGACGTGTCTTAGAAAAAAGAGCCCATGAGTTAGAAGATTATGAAGGGAATATGTTGTCTGAGCCCAGTAATGGGCTCTACTTGAAAAGATATTACGCTTGAGCCCCAATCTTGGGCGGAACTCTTTGTGTACTAATGTAATTTAGTGTATATGTCTTTTCCCTTTATTTTTGTCTTCAGCTTGCTTATCGAGTTTTCCTTTGGTTGGCATATGTCAACGGAGTCTTTGGTCTACTTAGGATTCGCAGACGGAGCCATTCGTCATACATGGAACTTGGTTTCCGCCGCTTGGGTGGTTTACTCACCCGAGGGTCTACCGGTGTCTTCAGGGGGCGTATGCCTAGGGCCATCCACGAATAATGTGGTCGAATATAGCGTCGTTATAGAACTTTTGCGCGATGTTATCTCACATGGTATTCACTCTCTATAGGTTCGCTTGGATTCCCAGTTAGTAGTATCTTAGTTGAACGACAGTTACCGCGTGCGTGATCCTACTTTATTCCGACGATTCCTACTGGTGCGTCTTTTAGAATGACAGTTTGATTTTGTTACTTATTATCACATTCCTAGGAGTTCTAATCATGTATCTGATGCTTATGCTAATTTCATTTTAGATTAGCATTTGTCACATAACTAAAGCAATGAAAACCATCTCATCAATGTACACATTATAATATAAGTAAACCCGAAGATCCCTGTTTTATATATATATCAAAAAAATATGATGTTTATAGTACAAAATTGGGGCTAACACCCTCAATACACATATGTAGCCGATAATACAAGATTCACGACATCTACGCCTGTGGCACCGGATGTGTGTCATGGTAATAAACTACGGCGTCTACGAGACACTGAAAGAGTCGCACCCAAGCTCTGGGCACACCAACCACTTGTCATTGCATGGCCTCCGACAGATCCTCTACCCGAACCATCAGAATCCTATGAGTCAAATGAGACAGGTTGCCCTGCATGTTTTGAAGGACTCTCTCTGCTTCTTCTCCCACCGTCTCATCTCCTCGGTGCCTCCGACGATGTCGGGGAAGCCCGTTCGACCGTCGCGGACCCATGTCTATGTCATACAAGTGCCTAGTTAGTACTTAAGCATCATCCAAAAATATTTTTGTTTTACTATACAAAAATACAAAAAATGAAATATTTAAAAACATTTGACATACCTATGTCCCCGTAGGCGGTCTCTGGTGGCAGTGGCATGCTAGGGTCCCCTCTGAAGTCGATCCCTGCATAGAGGTAGTCATCCAGAGCAATGACCTGTTGCCTCCACCAGTGGAAGAAATCATCGTTGTAGGGTGTGGGCACCCTACCTCCCCCCTGCCATCTCATTACCTCGATCCATCGTGCCATGGATGGATCGTGAGGTCCTCTAGGAATTATCTCGATTCTAAGTCCCAAACCTGGAACCCACTTGAAGAAAAAACTGCATAATATAGAGTCAAACCCGAAGTTCCTCTTGCCACCCTATTTGCACTCTGTCAATTGGATCTTCATATTAACCAGTAGTGAGGTACAACAATAATATACTGTGGGTCTCAAACACTCTACAACATAGAACATGAGCGACCTTGATTCCTGGTGCAATGAAGCCGATCCTGTGATCCTAGTCAACACGAGGACAACAATCTTGAGGCTAAGATTGTTTATCGCTTGGATGGGGAGCTGACTCCCGACCTTCGGGGTCCCTACTACACAGTGAGCGTCTATGTACTCCTCTATCTTCATACCGCTCCCTGCTCCCTGGGATTTGATGTTCACCACCTCACCCCGATGCGATAACCCAATCAAAAAGTATATATCCTCAACTTCAATCCTCAATGGTTGCCCATCGAGGTTGAAGTTTTCACTGTCAGGATCCCAGTAATCCACAAGCATCTCAAGAAACCTCACTTTGGCCCTCATCCCTTTGAGTGCCTAAAATTTGTATAAGACACATCTTTTCAAGGCCATTTGGGCCCCCGGATCTCTGTCCACAACAACATTTGTCTCCTTGTGCTCTCTTTCCCTCCATTCTAGTGTCATCCTGCCAGATAAAAATCAATTTTTGAGTTAGCAACCATAGGAAACATTGATTACGTACTTGTACGCGGGTTGCTGCATTTACATTCACGTATAGGGTTGAGTACACACACCATGTATTTTACACATTCGTGTATAACCTCACGTATACGCGACCCGATGAATGGTATTCCACGTACACCGAATTACTCAATTTGTGCCCTAATTTATTCAAAATTTGAAACCTAATTTAAAAATCTAATCCACTAGCAAGGAAGAGGAGGGGAAGAGGAATTACCTGGTCCAGATGGTTTTTGATTTCGTCGCCCGACGCTCTCGCAATCACCAGTTGAAGATTGGAGGTAATTTTGTTCAATTTTCACTATTTGGGTAAAAAGTCAAAATGACATAGTAATTTGTAGTTTTGTTACTATTTATAACATTTTACCCACTTTCTATAGTTTTGAGTCATTTTTTTGCCTAATGGACTAATACAATAGTGGATTGAGTTGGTTTTTGTAGTTTTCACCATGGATTCTTGCGGATTTCAACATTATGTTGACTGTTCGTAACCACGGGCATGTATTTTTAGTACCCAACATATAGGATATGTATCCATTCCATCATGCACTTTTGCATTGTCCTATAACTGTCACTCATATGCCTTAGGTACGAACCCATTTTTTGCGACACATAACCCTCCATCTTCTATAAGACGTGTCGTTATCAAGTGGTAGAGATTTACCAAACATGGGTGCCCTAGTTAGATCCTCCGCTTCATTTGGTGCCCATGCAAAGATTTTTTTTCGTAGGATTGAGAGCCCCTTATAGTTAATACATGCCTTTATGTTGAGTCTCATTTCTCACTCATAAACATGCTACCCTATACCTAGAGGACTCCCAACCGAGTTTAATTTAAGCTCTTTTACAACTTGACTTCAAAAAGCGAAAATATTGCTAAGTGAACTTGTCTCTTTCACACTCGTAAATTGGACTTGAAAGGACGTCTATTTGGTACAAGTTTATCCCTTTTTCACATCAACTACTAAAGATCATGAAAAATGACATTTTTTGGCATTAAGTTGTGATTGCATCTCATGCCCTTGCTAGCAGTATTGAGTCTATAGTCGGTTCTCGTTTTGCGTTATAAACCGTTTTCCTCAGCAATTTTGCATCCTCAACCAAGCAGAGCCTTGTTTATATCCTTCACAATTTGACACCCTATACCTAGGAGGGAACATTCCCCCGAGTGTCCATCTCCCGCATGCATCTCCTTGCATTGAGCATATGTATGTTCCATTGCTGAAACTAGTTTTGCTTACTTGTGACGCTCGTTTCCTCCTCTGTATCATAGCATTCATTTGTCTATGAAAAAACAAAAAAAGACGGGCGGGAAGGGTGTATTATCTTATCTTGGCAGCAATCGTGTCACCTTTGAACAAAGCACAAAGTTATTAAGTCCATTTTTCATCATAATTTTGGGTTTAGCATGGCCTTAGGAAGCTGAGCTCATTACAGAGAGTCTTCTCTACTGATTGGTTACTCTTCCAGTCCCTATGGAGAATTTCATTGATGCCTCCTACATCTCACGGTTTCATCATTGAGTCTATGTTGTCGGAGTCTTCCATATGTCTCATGCTCTCGTTCAAAGGAAGTCTATCAACCTGTGTCAACCACTCCTCAAAACTCTTAACTTTGCATGTTGGCCATACCCTTAGTTTGTCTCAGAATCACATGATATTGTGGTCCTATCATGCACCCTGGCCCTACTTTCATCATTGGTAGGTAACCTTGAACCTAACAGTCGACATTTCATCATTGGTCGTTGACTGGGTGGTTTCCCTTGTGTTTGAAGGAAATACATATATTCACATGTTGGGATTCATGCAATGTCTTGGATGCCATTATCCTTATTGGTGGTTTCCTCGCCTTTGTCAACAATTTTCCTTATTGGCTGCTATTCAGAGGGTCTTTTTCATGTACTACTTACACTTGGCACATGTGAAAGACGCACAGGGTCGTTGATTCGTGAACATGTTCTTCATCTGATTTCCTCCAAATCATGAACCTCCTTCTTTGTACCTTGTGATGAATGATGAGAGATGCCTTAATGCTCTCCTTTCAACGAGTCTCCTTCCATCGAATTCAACTCATTTATTCTGGAAACGAGACCTAGAGTCTTATGAGTACCTTGAGGCTTGCAGTCATTAGTGGTAGGTTCTCTCGCCATCGATAGTTGGGAATACATCAATGTCTCATGATCGATGGATTCTTCAGGTGTTCAACATCGACTCCTTTATTCACACTTGTAAGAATGTATTCAGTGCCTTGATACCTACTTTCATTATCGGTAGGTTGTCTTGCATTTGTTAACGATATACCTCAATGAGCGGTAATCAAACGATGTCTCATTGTGTTCGACCTCAACTCCTTTATTCACATGATGTAGACTTGCACCTTTGGAGGATTGTGTAGAAGACTTGAAGACATCAGTATGTGGCCGCATCTTTCCTGAGTTGTTGCTTCATTTTCATTGGACCAATACCTATATGACTTCAATGATCATGGGAGATCAGATTGTACTCCATTGTATACAGATATATTCATATTGGTTTTGAGATTGGTTCTACTGGGCCGCGTTCGTGACTATGACCACCTTTGGCATGTAACTGCATTTGTATTTGCGTATTCATGGCCACAGACAATTGTTTGGTATATTTTCACATGGATCTACAGTGTAATTCAAATTGGCAGCCATGTATGCAAAGTCAGTACAGAATGTAATGAGCAACTAGTTCTTCCAGCTGGTTCCCCATCACTCCACTTCAGGGTTGTTTATAATGCATTTCGGCCATCGCAGATACTCCTCTGACCTCACACATTAGGGGGCATTTGTTATATAAAGATTTTCCTCACCCTATGCAATCTTGCACATAGGGTCTTTTTCCATTTCCCTATGCAGACTTGTCATCCCTTTTTGCAAGTTTTAGAGCTAAAAATACATTTTTCCACATGTATGCACCTTGCCTACTATACAACATGTGTATATGTAGGCTTCACCACTATAGCCTATGTTCATTGGGATTTGTGCCCAAAAAATGAAAAATGGTTTGGGTTTCCATTTCACGACAGGAGATCAATGATCCTTGGCGTTCCATATAATGGAAACGTTCCGACTTGGCCCTTCAATTCCATTTGAAGGCTATAAATGGGCCAATTCCGAGCTATGGAAAAGAGGAGAAAGAATTAAACTTTGAGAGCAAAGTTACTCTGGAGGAATTATTTACTTCATATTGAGTCTGCATCCCTTTGTCCTTTAAGTCTGAACATAGTGTTCAACCCCCAATCTCTTTCCTTATTGATTGAGAACTTCATTGTCTCTCTTCTATGAGCTTGTCTTTGGTTGAGGATTGAAATGGTGGAGGCCCAGCTGGAAGGAACTTAGTTTCTTGGTTCCGAACCATGCCGACATAGAAGTCTGTAACATTTTCACTTTTGTTGATCATATATTAATATAAATACTCTTTTCTCGTCCAATTGATATCTTGCAAATATTTGAATTATTATTCCATGGGTGTATTTGTCATGTTTATTAATGGATTATGTTATTGATTGTGCTAACATCATATATTATCACCATATGCTTGCTTTGCTTGGTTGTTGAGAACTAGTTGTAGGTATATTTCTTTGGGTCAAGTGCTCAATGGTGGACTTCATCGAACGTCTGGACGAGGTAGGGATTTTATCTTATCTCGCTAGCACATTTGTTTATATAGCATACTTGAGAATAGAGTTGATTTTTGCAGTCATTTCCGTCTGTTGTGGTTTACCCTAGCCATAGAGAGATTTTCCTCGTAACACCTGGTAAACCAGAAGGCAACGCAACACACATGGTGTACTACACATTCTCACCCAAGATAGATTTATGGGTGGCTGCAATACTCAGGTGCTTGCATCTCGGGAATGAGTGGAGATCTGTGGTTGTACCTTGTGATCTTTATTTATTTAGTCTAACATCTGATTAAAGTAGTCATTCTATTCATGTTTGTAGAGTATTAGATCTAACTAGTTCTTTCATTCATTCATCTAGCATTTAATTCTTAACAACATTACAGATGCATACATTCAATCACACAAAACAAGTGTTACCGTGGTTCACCCCCTCCTGGGCTACGTCCACAAAGCTCTGGCTCTCAAGCTCTTTATTATGGTTCAGTAATATATCACGCCACGTGTGTTTACAATGTTCCGCACTTCTCCAAGTGTTCTTCTTGTGCCCCATGTCTGTCATATTTCTATAGTTGGTTGCTTCCCTATTTTGCGCCAAATATGATGTGTAGTAACCGCTTACATTGGTACTAGTCCTTGAATATCTCTTTGTGTGCACCCCACCATCTTGAAGGTGTTTCCTTGAGTGTTATGTCCAGGGATAAAAGCCTCTGATTTTCTAACACTTCATCTTTTTATCGTGTTAAGAATGCTTCTAAGTCATTCATCCCATGGAAGTTGATAGGTTCCCTTATCTCCATACCTACCCATCTTACCGCGAAGTCTATTATTGCGCATCTTCTTGTGGATACTTCATGTAACCTCTACTACCAATTCTCTAATCCTGTATCTGAGTCCGACGTGCATGACATGATACTTCTCCAACCGAGTACCCCATCTACAGTTGGATTTACATAATCTTCTTCTCACGTGGTTGTTATGTACAACTGGTTAATTTCCTCCAAGTCTAAACAAGTGGGTTCTACAAACCTTTCCCCTTCAGATGGGTCCAATGGTGCAATGAATCTATATTATCCTAACTCAAATGTCATCTTCCTCATCTTTAAGTTGATTATGGAATTATTTTCAAATGCCCAATCCAATCCAGGCAATGTCGGATAAGGTGTTGTGCCATCCACTATCTCTATCACTTCGAAATCAACTTTAGTGCGCACTCCTTCCAGATCTACTATCACCCCCTTTAGTCTTCCAATTGGTAGAACTTTGTGTTGATTTTCTAGTTTCAACTGAACATGTGAATTGTTGGCAAGTTTATAGGCATGCGTGTTTGTCATTGATGGCAAAGATCAACATGATCAGATGACGAAGATCAGCACGATCAGGAGCATAGCGATAATGGCAAGATCAACAGTGTAAGCTTAGAAGGAGGAAAACAGTCAATGAATGAAAAAGGTTTTGTTTCAGAGTTTTGCAGGTCGGGAAAACCAAAGGAAAGAGGTGCAAACTCACGATAACAATCTTGACAGTTGATTCAAGAAGGACACGTGGTGAACGAAAAAGGTTTTGTTTCGGAGCTTCGCAGATCGGGAAATCCAAAGGAAAGAGGTTCAAACTCGCGATATGCGAGATCACGAAATGATCTGGACCGTCAGATCACCAAGGATTGTGGACCGTTGACTAGGCTGAAGAAGGTTCGTGAAGTGGCAAAATCGCGATAAGATCCGGGCCGTTAGATCTGGAGAAATTACGAAGGACCAACAACCATTAGATATGGTAAAGCTGCAAGGTGGATAGGACCAAGAGTCATCCAACTCTCCAAAACTGTGAAGGAATCCTGGCCATTCATCGAGGATAGTCGTGGACCATTGGATCCAGAGGACACATGGTGAAAGATCATCGTTTCACTGACTGGAAAGTCAAAGGAGCAAAGTGCTCGTTTGATTGGCGAGTGGTCATATCTCGTGGTCACATTGTCGAGAGTTGGAGAGCAGAGCTAGAGATGCCAAGCTCTATTTCAGAGTTCGTGACATGGAGAGTCAAGAGGACTCATCACAGAATACCCGAGATGCGAAAGTGCGAAATGTGTTTTCAAATAAGACTGTGGTCACAACTAGTGGTTACATCTGCAGAAGATGGAGGAAGGAGCTAGCAATGTTAAGCTCCATCTCAGAGTATCGGTGCTCGCGACTTGGAGCATTAAGACCCTTCATCATAGGAATCGCGATATGCAAGATTGCAATGAGATCTGGACCGTCGGATCATTAGAGATATCGACCGTTGATCAGGATTGATGAAGTTCATAAGTTCACGAAACACAAAGCGCCTTTTGGCGTAGCCTATGGTCACCGCCGGTGGTCACGTGAAGGGAAGAAGTTAGCAAAGTTAAGGTCCACCTTGAAGTCTCGACGATCGTGACTTGGAGCACCAAGACTCTTCATCATAGGAATCACGATATGCAAGATCGCGATAAGATCTGGACTGTTGGATCATAGGAGATCTCGACCGTTGATCAGACTCGATGAAGTTTATAAGTTCTCGAAATATGAAGTGCCTTTTGGCGCAGCCTGTGGTCACAACCAGTGGTCACATGAGGGGAAGAAGCTAGCGGTGCTAAGCTCCATATCGGAGTCTCGACGATCACAACTTGGAGTGTCGATATCTTCTATCACAGGAATGTCGATATGCGAGATCACGAAATTAAAACTCTGTTTAGCACTCAGTCACAACCAGTGGGCATATGAATTAAACGCAAGACCCTACGAACTCCATCCAACAGTGCAGGTGAATTTAAGTATGATTGAAGGGCTACTGTTTCTCTTCACAGTTAATCGATCAGTGGTGATTCAGTTGCTGAAGTGGTCTTTGGAGGTTCACAGTGTAACTACTAGAAACCACTGATGGTTTATGCTAGAGGAGTTGAAGAGACTTCTATGTGATTGGAGGTTCACAGTGTAACTACTAGAAACCACTGATGGTTTATGCTAGAGGAGTTGAAGAGACTTCTATGTGATTGCCAGAGGAGCTGAAGAGTCTCTAGGAATCTGCCAGTGGAATGAAGACTGTTCATAGAGACAATTGACAGATGGATCTAATTGCCAGAGAAGCTAAAGAGTTGCCATGATGAATAAGTAGAGTACTCAACATGAGAGAGCATGCAAAATCATGGTGGGATAGCATGCACAAGGTGCACAGAGACTATAAGTATACATAACGGACAAGAGATGGGGTTTTTGTTGTTGTTGTTGGGGTTGATGAAGGGGTGTAGAAGAAGGCAGAGTGCAGTAGATGAAATGCACGGAAGGGGAATGGTGCATTGAAGGGACATGGTGTAGAGAGCATAAAAGGCAAAAGAATAGAAAGTGCAAGTAGTGTCTAGAAGACAATGATGCAGACGGAGCAGTGCAATGTAGCAGAACAGTGATGAGACCGGTAAGCCATTGAAGAACTTTATATCGCTGTAATAATTCTTAATAGTAAATATTTATATTTCTGGGTGGTAGGGAGGTGCTAGGGAGGACGATTATCCTCAGAGGTTCAAGTGGGTGCTTGAACTCAGGGAGTTGTAGCTTCCATCTGGTTGCAGCCAGAGAAACCAGGGTGGCAGGGTGGTGCAAGGGAGAACTGTTGTTCTCTGTTATACAGGTTGGTGCCTGTGTGACTAGAAGTTGGTGCTTCCATCCAGTTGGTGTTGGAACACTTAGGGAGTTGGTGCTTCCTTCTAGTGGGTGCTAGAGAAACCAGGGAGTTGGTGCTTCCTTCTAGTAGGTGCTAGAGAAACCAGAGAGTTGGTGCTCTCAACAAGTAGTAGCTTGCAAAACAGAGGTTGTAGCCTCATTATGAGTAGGTGCTCATATGTATGATAATGTAAAGATTACTTATCATATAAAGAAGAATAGGTTTTATCCTGTATGGGTTTCCTCAGGAAATATCTGTCTCTGTGTATCTCATATGTGTGACTGTTGATGAATGTTCTATTTCTTACTTCCCTGCATTATTGTGACTGTCATTAAATGTTGTGTAAAGAGTTTAAAATAAGCATACTTGTTTAAGCACAGTAACAACTGATTCACCCCCCCTCTTAGTTGTTCATCAATTGGTATCAGAGCAGGCCCCTTTTATCTAAGGGTAGATCTTAAAGCTTAAACATGTCAAGCCATGAAGGAAATTCAACCAATAAGGCCCCTCTATTTAATGGAACAAACTTTGCCTTCTGGAAAGTTAGAATGAGAACCTACATAATGGATTTAGGTGCAAATGTTTGGGATGTGGTAGATACTGGTTATGTAAAGCCAGTTGTACTAGCTTATAAGGATGACAAGCTAGAATTTAGCTTCAATGCTAAGGCTATGAATGTTATCTTGAGTGGGCTTGCAGAAGCAGAATTCATAAAAGTTATGCACCTAGGAATTGCCAAAGAAATGTGGGACAAGCTCATTAGTAGTTATGAAGGTAATGAGAAGGTAAAGTACACCAAGCTTCAAACCTACAGAATACAGTTTGAACAACTGAAGATGAAGGAAGATGAAACTGTTGGAAAATACTTTCTGAGAGTAGAAGAAATGGTAAATGCAATGAACACACTTGGTGAAAAAATTGAGGAACCTTCTTTAGTTCATAAAATCTTGAGATCTCTCCCAGATAGGTTCAACCCGAAGGTCTCTGCCATAGAAGAACTTAATGATCTAAAAACCTTGGAGTTTGATCAACTTCTAGGAACATTGACTACATATGAAATGAGAATAGTTAAAGATAAACCCACCTCCAGAGAAGCATCATTTAAAGCAGACAAGAATGAGGATTATGAGCCCGATGAAATTGAAGAAAAATTTGTGAAGAGACTGAAGAAGGGATCAGGAAAATACAAAGGTAAACTACCTTTCAAATGTTTCAACTGTGGTACGATAGGTCATTTTACAAATAAATGTCCCCACAAAACAAAGGATCAGACATGTGATGATGAGGAGAAGCACAAACACATAAATTTCTTTAAAGAGAATAACTTCAAGAAGAAAAGTCTTTGCGTAAACGATGATGATGATCCTTTAAATGATGAAGACAATGACTCCTCTATTGAAGATAAACTAAATGACTTCATACTTATGGCCAAAGAGGATTATGATAATAAAAGCACAGGAAGTGATGCTAATGAAGAAGAAGTT
>JZKD02S1673035.1:1177622-1197066 GCA_000966675.3 Picea glauca
TAGGAAGATATCAGTCTGCACCTAAACAGAGTCATTTGCTAGCTGTCAAAAGGATATTCAGGTATTTGAAAGAAACAATGACTTATGGTCTGTGGTATCCCATAAATCATAATTTCCAGTTAACTGCTTATTTAGATGCAGATTGGGCAAACTGTGTTGATGAGAGAAAAAGCACTAGTGGAGGAGAATTCTTCCTGGGTGACTCGTTAGTAGCATGGCTTAGTAAAAATAAAAGTTCCATCTCTTTATCGACTACAAAGGAAGAGTACATTGCTGCTGCTACCTGTTGCACTCAGGTATTATGGATGATTCAGACACTTGCAGACTTGGAGGTAAAATACGCAACATCGATCCCAATTCATTGTGATAACACTAGTGCCATCCATGTGTTTAAGAATCCTGTACTCCACTCCAAGACAAAGCATATTCCCATAAAATACCATTTTCTAAGAGAGCAGGTCACCAATCAGGTTGTTAAGGTCCATTACATTCCAACCACATAACAAATTGCAGACATCTTTACTAAACCCCTAGCCAAGACACCATTTGAATATCTCCGACAGAAGCTGGGTGTCATCTCGTCTCACACCTAAGAAAGTCCATCCTGTTAGGGGGAGTTTTATATTGATTGAATATCTGATACCTCCTAAAATTACTACAACAGCTTAGGGGGAGCATGTTTTCTTTGGCATTGATGTCAAAGGGGGAGAAAAAGGAGTGGTCCGAACCGGATGCTACAGTTGGAGGTCCAAACAGATTAGCGCAGTCGTTCAGGGTTGCCATCAATGTCAAAGGGGGATATTGTTGGCAAGTTTACATGCATGCGTGTTTGTCATTGATGGAAAAGATCAGCATGATCAGATGGTGAAGATCAACACGATCAGGAGCATAGCGATAATGGCAAGATCAACAGTGTAAGTTCAGAAGGAGGAAAACAGTCAATGACCGACAAAGGTTTTGTTTCGGAGTTTCATAGGTTGGTAAAACCAAAGGAAAGAGGTGCAAACTCACGATAACAATCTTGACAGTTGATTCAAGAAGGACACATGGTGAACGACAAAGGTTTTGTTTCGAAGCTTCGCAGATTGGGAAATCTAAAGGAAAGAGGTTCAAACTCGTGATATGCGAGATCACGAAAGGATCTGGATCGTCAGATCACCAAGGATTGTGGATCGTTGACCAGGCTAAAGAAGGTTCGTGAAGTGGCGAAATCCCGATAAGATCTGGGTCGTCAGATCTAGAGAAATTACGAAGGACAAACGATCATTAGATATGGTAAAGCTGCAAGGCATATAAGACCAAGAGTCATCCAACTCTCCAAAACTGTGAAGGAATCTTGGCCGATCATCAAGGACAGTCATGGACCATTGGATCTAGAGGACACATGGAAAAAGATCATCATTTCGCTGACTGGAAACTCAAAGGAGCGAAGTGATCATTTGATTGGTGAGTGGTCATATCTCATGGTCACATTGTCGAGAGCTGGAGAGCAGAGCTAGAGAAGCCAAGCTCTATTTTGGAGTTCGTGACATGTAGAGTCGAGAGGGCTGATCACAGAATACCCGAGATGCGAAAGTGTGAAATGTGTTTTCGAATAAGGCTGTGGTCACAACCAGTGGTTACATCTGCGGAAGATGGAGGAAGGAGCTAGCGGTGTTAAGCTCCATCTCGGAGTCTCGGTGCTCATGACTTGGAGCATTAAGACCCTTCATCATAGGAATCGCATTATGCGAGATCGTGATGAGATATGGACCATCGGATCATTAGATATCTCGACCGTTGATCATGATCGATGAAGTTCATAAGTTCACGAAACACGAAGCACCTTTTGGTGCAGCCTTTGGTCACCGCCGGTGGTCACGTGAAGGGAAGAAGCTAGCAGAGTTAAGGTCCACCTCAGAGTCTCAACGATCACAACTTGGAGCACCAAGACTCTTCATCACATGAATCACGATATGCGAGATCACGATGAGATCTGGACCGTCGGATCATCGGAGATCTTGACCATTGATCAGACTCGATGATGTTTATAAGTTCGCGAAACATGTAGCGCCTTTTGGCGCAGTCCGTGGACATAGACGGTGGTCACGTGAGGGAAGAAGCTAGCGATTCTAAGCTCTATCTCAGAGTCTCGACGATCGCGACTTGGAGTGTCGAGATCTTCTATCACAGGAATGCTGAGATGAGAGATCATGAAATTAAAAATCTGTTTAGCGCTCGGTCATAGCCAGTGGGCATATGAATTAAACACAAGACCCTACGAACTCCATCCAACAGTGCAGGTGAATTTAAGTATGATCGAAGGGCTACTGTTGCTCTTCACAGTTAATCGATCAGTGGTGATTCAGTTGCTGAAGCAGTCTTTGGAGGTTCATAGTGTAACTGCTAGAAACCATTGATGGTTTCTGCCAGAGAAGTTGAAGAGACTTCTGTGTGATTTCCATAGGAGCTGAAGAGTCTCTAGGAATATGCCAGTGGAATTAAGACTATTCGTAGAGGCAATTGACAGATGTATCTAACTGCCAGAGAAGCTGAAGAGTTTCCATGATGAACAAGTAGAGTACTCGACATGAGAGAGCATGTGGAAGCATGGTGGCACAACATGCACAAGGTGCAAAGAGACTATAAGTATACAAAACAAATAATAGATGGGGTTGTTGTTGTTGTTGTTGGGGTTGATGAAAGGGTGTAGAAGAAGGCAGAGTGCAGTAGCTGAAATGCACGGAAGGGGAATGGTGCATTGAAGGAAAATGGTGTAGAGAGCATAAAAGGCAAAAGAACAGAAAGCGCAAGCAGTGTCCAGAAGACACTGATGCAGATGGAGCAGTGCAGTGTAACAGAACAATGATGAGACCGGTAAACCATTGAAGAACTTTATATCGCTGTAATAATTCTTAATAGTAAAGATTTATATTTATGGGTGGTAGGGAGGTGCTAGGGAGGACGATTTTCCTCAGAGGTTCAAGTGGGTGCTTGAACTAAAGGAGTTGTAGCTTCCATTTGGTTGCAGCCAGAGAAACTAGGGTGGTAGGGTGGTGCAAGGGATAATTGTTGTTCTCTGTTATACAGGTTGGTGCCTGTGTGACTGGAAGTTGGTGCTTCCATCCAGTTGGTGCTGGAACACTTAGGGAGTTGGTGCTTCCTTCTAGTGGGTGCTAGAGAAACCAGGGATTTGGTGCTTCCTTCTAGTAGGTGCTAGAGAAACCAGAGAGTTGGTGCTCTCAGCAAGTAGTAGCTTGCAAAATAGAGGTTGTAGCCTCATTATGAGTAGGTGCTTATATGTATGATAATGTAAAGATTACTTATCATATAAAGAAGAAGAGGTTTTACCTTGTATGGGTTTCCTCAGGAAATATCTGTCTCTGTGTATCTCATATGTGTGACTGATGATGAATGTTCTATTGCTTACTTCCTTGCATTATTGTGACTGTCATTAAATGTTGTGTAAAGAGTTTAAAATAAGCATAATTGTTTAAGCACAGTAACAACTGATTCACCCCCCCTCTCAGTTGTTCATCATGAATATCCTAATGTGTGCTCTCCCATACATTTCCATGTCTTCTTGGGTAACACATTTACTTCGGATCCTAAATCTAGTATAATATCTCCCATGTTAAAATCTCCAATGTTGGCGTTCAATCGAAATTCTCTACTTGTTCTCCTCGTATACAGATGATTAACTATTTTCTGTTCTAGTTTTCCTCCTACCTCTGTGCTACATCTTTCTAGCATATTTTCTAACACTTTAACAAATGATGGATCATTTAGTAGTTTAACGTAGGATTGCAAAAAGGCTCGAATCATACTTACTTGTCCTAGGGGTTGTGTTTCTTTAGTGTGATCCAGGTATGGAGGCATCTTGTATGCTGGTACTTCCTGAGTATGCTGTGCAGTTGATCTCGATGCAATGTCTGGCTTCAAGAATTCTTGTCTGGCTTGCTTGAATATCTCCTTTTCGTTCTGCGCATCAAACTGGTTCTGCGGTTTGACATTCTTCTTCACCCATTGGTGTTGTGTTGGATCTTTTCTTACTACGTCGTTTTCTGTCTTAGATCCTCCACACGTAACTATGTTGATGTTTTTTCTGTCATCCCTTGCTTCCATCGAAATCCACTGAACATTTTGATTGTTCTAATTTCTCTTTTCCTGGATCTTCCCCAATAGTGTAGGACATTCTTCTATTTCATGATCTGATGCACGACAAAACATACATGTCGCAGGTGGAAGTGGAAATTATCTTGCATAATGTCCTGGTTGTTGATAGTTGTGGCATACCACTAGTCCTCTGCCTCTTCCTCTTCCTCCACCTCTGTAGGCAGCTCAATATCCCCGCGGTGTGTTGTACTGAGATGTTTGGTTATACTGCGCATGATTATAGTGTGGTTGCATGGTATTATACCACGGTTGCGCAGTGTTATATTGTTGTTGCGCAGTGTTATACTGTTGTTTCACGGTGTTATATGGGGCTGGTACCTGGATAAACTATGGTGCATTTTTCTCGATCATCATTTATGCCTGCACCCTATAAGCATCTGATGTTATTTACCTCATCAGGTCCATGGTCCTGCAATCTTTGTCATCATGGCCTACTGACTTGCAAAAGTTGCAATATGAACTCTTAGGTACTTTCTGGTATTTCTGCATCATTGGACAATGATATGGATCATGCCCCTATTTCATATAGATCTCACATCATAGTCCTCCTTTTGGCAAAGGGTTTGGCAGTCCTGTTTCCATGCACTGTGCGAATGTTGGGAATTCATTCTTATGGTGCCCTTCTGTTCTACATGTGGTACACCAAAGGACTTCTCTTTTGTCCTTACCTTTTTTCTGGTTTACCTTTGATATCTCCAATCATTCTGGTTGTCCCTAGCAGACTGTTTTCAGCTAAGCTCATGCACCAATCTAGTGTAGGATCTCTTAGTGTGATAGATAACTATGCAAGTTTAGTGTCCTCATCTTTGATCTATTTTTCTTCTGAGAGAATTTCACAAATAAACAAGTGCTTCTCAGGGTCCTCCGACGCTTCTCCTTTGAATTCTGGTAACCTGATGGTGGGATCATGTTCTGCCATCCTGAATGCTGAATTACTACCTCCACGTGGTGTAGATACTCGACTAATGCTTCCTGAACTGGCTCCCCCAGTTGTTTTTCCCTGTGTAGATGTACTTTCTTCTGTTTTCCTTCTCTCGAAATTCGGTTGTCTGAATGGTGGTGTTCTTATTGGTGTATTAGTCACACATGGGTTTATGGGTTCCACACTGACACTGATATGGATAGGAGTGTTTCCTTCTATTCCCTCTCTTGGAGCTCTTGTCTTCTTCTCATATGTCACGCGCAGGATTTCCTCAATCTGCTCCACAACCTAGAGATCCTCTACCTCTTCTTCATCACTTGCCAAGCCCTCCCTCGCGGCTACGACTCTCTTCTTGGTGTTCATCTTATATTGGTAGGGTACTCCACTACGCATTCTTCCAGCCGTTGCCATGATCTTCTTGATCTGTTATTCATCCATCATGATTGGGTCCAAGGCCTCCTCTTTCTTTCCTCTATCCATTTCTCCCTCCATTTCTCCTTCTCCTGTCAGTACTTCCCCCCTTCCCCAATGCATGCAGGGAAGTTTAGCTGTCTGAAGCAATTGTCATTACACCTTTGTTATAGAGTAATATCTTAATAGAAGTATATAACGATCTGATATACCTACCTCGAGGTCCCTTCAAGAACTCTTGCTTTGCTACGCTGTAAGACTTCGTCATATCTACTGCAAATTCTGTGATAAATCCTGCAACAATGTTGTTTAACCATAAATCTACTGCACATGTAAATTTACTATCAACTTGTTGTAACTACGCGATCTCTACAGGATTCCACTCTAGCTGTCTGATCTGATTTGTAGGATGGTTGTCTTTCAACCTTAATATCCACTCCTACAACACATGTGGGAAATGACAAAAAAATACTTCATGCAAGTCGTTGAATATGTACTTGTCCAGGTATTTACGTGGTGTCAACTTCATGTTTCTGTTATCTTTCTATGCAAACTCCTGCCCCTTTGTTTTCAAATAGCTCTATATCTTTGCCTTCATTGGATTCCATGGTATCAAAATCCCCTTTTAGATTCTCATTCTCTTAATGACTTGTCGTTCGATATGGAATTCTTTTGACGTGTCTTCAACAGATCTCATTCACTCAATCCCATCCTATTCCAACCAACCGACAACAGAACCATTTTTTGGCTTTTGCTTATACTATTTTATCAGTTATCGACTCCAATCCTACCTTACTGTCATAGATTGACTCAAGTTCATATTTAGCAAGCTTCCAACAAAATCCCTCTAAAACTATCGCCCCCCCTAGTAAACCAGAAGGAGACACAACACACAGGGTGTATTGTCGAGATAGCTTTATGAGTGGATGCAATACTCAGGTGCTTGCAGCCTGGGAATGAGTGGAGATCTGTGGTTGTACCTTGTGATCTTTATTTATTTAGTCTAACATCCGATTAAAGCAGTCATTCTATTCATGCATGTGGAGTATCATATCTAACTAGTTCTTTCATTCATTCATCTAGCATTTAATTCTTAACAACATTACATATGCATACATTCAATCACACAACAAAAGTGTTACCGTGGTTCACCCCCTCCTGGGGCTACGTCAACAAAGATATGGATCTCAAGCTCTTTATTATGGTTCAGTAATATATCACGCCGCACGTGTTTACAATCTTGGATCTTACTCTCTCAATAGGCTCCTCGATCCTTGCGAGGTTGACTAGATCATACCAGGCTCCTCAACCTACGATCTAACCCTCGAGATCAAGTCGCTCCCTTCTTCTCTATCTCACCAGCTTATAGAATAGTACAGTTCTTACAGACCTTACAAATTTTTGACTCTCCTTGTTTTCCACTGGTCTCTCTACCATCTATCTCTCTTTACGTCCCCTAAGTACTACTTTTTTATATTCTTGGCTCATCAGCCATTAAAATACATTGCAAAAATCCTAACCCTCCCTACTTCTCTAGCTCACTAGCTTACATAATAGTACAGTTCTTACAGACCTTACAACTTTTGGACTCTCCTTGTTTTCCACCGGTCTCTTTGCCATCTATATCTCTTTTTGTCCCCTAAGTACTACTTATTTATATTCTTGGCTCATCATCCATTACAATACATTGAAAAATCCCTAACCCTAACGTCGTTAGGTCTTCCCTGCATGTGTGCCTCACATGCTTCCCTCGCACGTGCTTCTTTTCCTTCCATTTGTCCTTTCTTCCTTTCATGCTTTTCTTCCCAAAAATAGTCTTTTCCCCTAACTGGGTCTGCGCCCAACAATTGGCCAAACTGACAAAACTTCCAAAGTTCGTCTCAAGGAGCATATAGTTGACACATTCCACAACCGCATCTTTAAGTCAACTATCGTTGAACATTAACATAATTATAAACACCTCATTTTCCTTGACCAAACCCTAATTCTTGCCTCAACACCCTATCACTCCTCTCGTATCATTCATGAAGCATTGGAGATTGGAAAACACTCTAATAATTTTAATCATCAACATGGCTATAAACTTAGCCAATCTTGGATGTCCATTATCCATCATCTTGCTCAATAAGTCCCCTCTAACATTTTCCCTCTTATTTAAATTATCGTTTTATTTCATATTTTTATACATTTGAAATAAAAAATAACAACATTTAATAAAATTTTCCAATGTATAGTGATTCACATACAAATAAAACGAAAAAAAAAACAATAAAAAGATTCATCACAAAACAACAATAGATACATCTTTATTCTTATTTTAAAATCTGAAAAATTGCAACAATGTATAGTTATAGCTCATAAAAAATTTGCAAAATTGAACATCGTCTTCAAAGGCATCTTTAAACTAATCAACAATATCACATATCCCAAATTCATCATTCTCAACAGACACATTATCATCTTCTTCGACGTCATTTTGTGCTTCCATTGTGTCATTTTGTTCTTCCATTGGTTCTTTGATATCTGCAAGTTATCCAAAGTGATCCTTTCCAATCATTCCTCCTAATGGTACTTGAGGTTCATTTGACAATTTTGCCACCTTTGATTCACTAAAATCTCCTTTTCTCAAGCCAACTTCTTGCATTTCATTTGGAAGAGCTGGAATAACATTAATTCTTTGTTGAATAAAACTACATTGCATTTGGTCACTTTCAATGGCTATGCAATTCCTTCCTTTATGTAGGAAACACGCTAATGTTTTACCTAATCACCAATTACAAAATAAATAATGAAGTTAGATACTGTAAAAATAAACAA
Organism: Picea glauca; assembly: GCA_000966675.3. Lineage (NCBI taxonomy): Eukaryota > Viridiplantae > Streptophyta > Pinopsida > Pinales > Pinaceae > Picea > Picea glauca. The sequence continues at coordinate 1,185,928 of JZKD02S1673035.1, forward strand.
ATTAAACATAATATAAGATTGAAGTATGATTTCATAAATATTAGATCATAATTCTTACTTGAACCCGAGAACAAATCCAAAACCCAATATCCTTCATTTGAAAATGTATCTATAAGATAATTAATTAATGTTTGTGTTTTTTGATAAATGTTAACCATCTCTCCTTTCAAATCTTTTTCCTCATATGTTAGCTTTCTAACCACAACATTGTATATCAATATACTACTAGGAGTATCTCCATCCTTTGCATTGACAAGAATATAATTATAAGAATCTTCTTTTGTCGAGATTGCAAGATGTATACTCTCAAAATCACATTTAAATGATTCTCTATTGGAGCTCTGAATATTAGGCTTGTGCCTGTAACATAAATAAGTGCAAATTCAATTAACTTTTGAATTAATAAAATTATTTTATAATCTTATGTGATACCCTTGTTTCCCCTAGTTTGTAAATATAACTATAACTGGCCAAGAGAATATGGCGGACTAAATATTTGTGAATGTTTGATTTGATGAACCTTTGTATAAAAGAGTCAATATATGAATTTCCTGTTCATAGAAATTGGATATGTATTGCACAACTGCTGAAAGGGGGGAGTTTGCCAATATAGACCATGGATGTTATGAGAGAGATGGTGAGGGAAACCAAGAATGGTTGAGATGACCCTCACCAAACCAATACCTACTGGGTGTAATTGCTCAATAGTCCTCTGACCCATAAATGAATTACCAGTCAGGATGGTAGTTGGAAGGCCATCCTCAAGAGTTAATGAGGAGATGGGGAAGGGTACCCATCTGTAAGGCTTCTAGGCCTGACCACGAGTTGGGGATTCATACCCACACAACCTTGTTGAGGAAGGCAAGAAAGGAAGTAATTCAGGGGATAGCGACAGATTGGAAAGAAGAAGAGTAGAGAAAACAATCTCCAGAAGATAAGAGAGCATGCTTCGAATCTGGAGTTGAGAGAAAATTTGAGAAGCAAGCTTGTTTTGGTTGTAATAAGCCTTGGGCAGGGTCTCACTACAAGCTGGTAAATGAGGCTGATGAGTGACCGAGGAAGTGCTCTCGCAGACCTCTTTTATTGGTGTAGATGAATTTGGTTGCCAAGATCCAGTGGGAGGAGGAGAGTAACCTATGTCCCTCACTGTCATGGAACAAGGAGAAACAATCTCTCTCAGGGCATCATAATCTAGCTTGGGGGTGGCCAACAGTAAATCCGCCAGGAGTGGTTGTGCTTATGGTTGGGTGGAAACAAGCACCCCTTTCAACAGTCTCTTCGCATTTTCCAATTATGTTAAGTATTTTCATACTTTGTGTAATATATTGGATGCGATGATTGAATTCATGTGTTTATGGTTAAGTATTGCAGTGTTTGAACAATTATTATAACTACTCTTTTTTCTTCTGTAAACTACTATTTTTACATGGTTTTCGATTTACCTTAGTTAGTCGCTAGAGATTTATGGTATGGGAATCCACAGAAGAGTTAGGGTAGGATTAACTAGAACGTTTAAGTCTTGCCGACCTTTTGAGTTTACCTTGGCAGGAATGTCAAGTTCAACTATGTGGGAGAAGGGTGTTCCTTCAGACCCTCCACCCATGTGACTGAGGGCTCATACCCATGGCCTTAATCAAGTCTTGAATAAGAGTTGAGTGTATCCTAGAATCCAAATATGATCCCATATGACCCAGGGTTGGAGACCCCTCGCTAAGCCCGAAAGGAGTGAAGCTACTTTGGCTTCGGGACTTAGGATTTTACAACCCTCGAAAACAACCTGTTGGTACAGGGCCCGACCCAAGGCTCAACACTCAACAACGCACCAACAAAACCCTAACTACTGGCCCTTTCGGCAACACCTGCAGAGCAGGCGAAGTCTCACATGAGGTAGAAGCAGGGGGGTTACAAGACGCATGTGTCTGTAACCTAGCTAGGACACAGATCTGTGATAACACCACTTCATAGAGTATTCTAGTAACACTTAGAAGGTGATATGCATTAGTTTCCTAACCTTAGTAACATTGCAAAATAGACCCAAAGATAGATCGACACAGTAACAATAAAGATTAAGCACCTCAACCACTTATCACATAGCACTGAGTTAGATTTAACATTCGTTTATCTTTAACACAAGTAAAGCACTAAGCATCAACATATCCATCTATCATACATAATAATCAAAGCACTGAGCATATTCATAACATAAATAAAACAACACAAAGCAAACCAAAGACACAAGATATACGTTGTTCACCCCAGTGTGGGGCTACGTCCACCAACTTCTTCGTCTTCTTTATTATTCGTCAATATCTTACATTTCGTTACTCTTGTGCACCAAGCCACATAGTCAATCTTCACATAGGACAAGAGATCTGTGCACTAAGCACCAGATCCTCCTTCCAAACTAGGTCAAGGCACAGAGCCAACAACGCCTTAACACACAAACATTCCCTTGCACAAAGCTACTCAAGTCACTTTCACTTAGCTTCGAAGGCTTATGACTCTTGGATACACTTCTACGATACATTCTTACTTATTTATACTTTTACAATCTCTTACAATAAGGCCTAATCATGGGTAAACCCCATGGGTCGACATCCCATAACCCATTACAAAAACCCTAGAAAACCCCTTACTTGGTCCACATAGCCAGCAAAATCGATGAGATCCATGATCTCAGCTCTGCTTGGGTTCTCCTTCCTCGACCAATGTGTCAAAGTCCAAAAAGTGGTCCGAACCTGACTAAGGTTTCCTCAAAACTTGGTCGAGGGCCAACATGCCCCCAACACTCACCTGTGACTCATCCCGAGTCACTCAGTTCTGGTCAATGTTGCTTCGAAGGCCTTGAGCTTAAATCGAGCTGCCTTGAATTGCCGCTTCACCTGAGCCTCCTGCTCATCGAGCTCCTAGATTATTTTCTCTGTAACAAGCCCTTCCAGGTGTTGTTCTACTATTGCAACCACTTGGTCCAATTGCGAGCCTTGTCCATCAATCTCTTCGAACACCTTGCAGGCTTCGTCCTGCACAGGTTGCAACTTCTGCGTGACTTCCATTACTCTGCCTTGGATGGAAGTAATATGTTGTTGTACTGCGCGCTGCTCCTGGGATATTTTAATTCTTTCAACTGTAGTGAGAAACTTCATCTGTGCCTGCATGAAGAATGCCTTTTGTTGTGCCTCCTGTAACTGTGCTTCCAACTTTCTTAGCTTTGGATCCTCGGTGAGGCATTCATATGTTTGTGTGCTTCTATCACTCATTTTTTTTTCACTCTGAGGCGAGGGCTCTTATCCTTCCTACTGCGTTCTTAGTGGTTTCATCCCTCTAGTCAGGCACCTCCTGTGGGGTGATCGACACTGGTTGGGCCTCCAATTCTGTTATCCTTGCTTGAAGCTATTGGATGGTCTCAACGAGCTTCACTACTTGAGCCTCGACTAACTCTTGTTCCTCCTGTGCCAAGCCTGGCACATAATGACATGCTTTACTCACTACCTCTTTTACTGCGACCCTCTCTGCGAGCAACTGCTCCTTTTCTCTCTGTAGTTGGGATTTTTCCTCCTACAACATCGCCTAAAACTCTTCTCTCTCACTTTCGTAGGAGGCTACATTGTACCGCGCTACTCGTAACTTCTCTAAAGCTTCATCTTTCTCTTGTTTCAAGGCTTCTGTAGCCTTCTCCTTCTCTTCCTAGATTTTCTGAAGTCGATCTTATGTCGCATATGCAAGTCTTCGCAATTGGCCTGGTTCATCCCCCAATTATGCAATCTATGATCTAGTAGGCGCAGTAGGTACTATGTGGACCGAATGAATAGCTTGCTATACTTCAATTCCTTCTCGACCCTTCCATATATCTCTTCCTGCTTTGCTCCATATCTCTGCAAGATGTCCTTGAAAGCATCCTCCATAGCTCTGTGGACTAAACTGATATCGTCCTCTGTGAGCGTTTCTTACAACTGGGGCTTACTAATGTGCATCTTCTTCCTTGCTGAATGTTTCTTTGGAGAAACCTTCCTCGTTTGCGGTGTTACTATCCCAGTCGAGGGTTCGTTCGGTGGTGTAGCTTCACCTCCTCCTTGCTCATCCCCTCCTCCTTGTCCATCTGCTTTGTCTCCTCCTCCTCCTAGAGAGCCAGATCCATTTTCTTCAGAGGCATTGTCCTCCTCATTGGTCTCTATATCCTGGAATTCTTCCTACTTCTTCTTCTTCTCCGTCCCACTGGAATGTCCGACATGCTCAACTTAGGTGACCATGGGGCTTCCTATGGTGTCAGTGTCAGAGAGTTCTAAATTAATGATGGGTACAAGGAATTCCTCCAGCCATTCCTTTGTAATATTCTCCATGTCTTCATCTGTAGTACGACTATAACTCTTCCTTGTTCTCGTCTCTACGCGCAGTGATATAGATAAAATGCGGATCTGCGCGAAAATTTTCTATTGGTCTGTACTGGTGCAGGGTGCGTTGTGTCATGCATGGAAATGACTCGATGGAAACCTTCAATTGCTGATAATATGCATGAAACATAGCATTGGACTGCCACTACTTCGTCATGTCGTTGGTATACCAAAAGGTGGAAAACCTATCGGCTAACGACTCTGAGGAATCGATCTCCGGAAAGGTGGCTCCTTCAGGCATTTTCCAAGCGAAAAATGCGATCAAAACGATCAGCTAGCTGAAGTGGAATTCGTATCCCAAATCTTGGGCTTCGTGACAATATTTCTCTAGTTCATTGACGAGGTAGCTCGCCCAGTTCATCTGCATGCCCTACACACATTTTCTTGCGAGGTCCACCATGAACCCGGTGAACTGTGTGGGGAAGTTCTTCCTTACGAGCTTGCCAGCTATGAGTTGGCAAGCGAGGCACACTACACTATCCTGTATAGAGGCTACCTTGTAACCTCGCTTTCCTTTTTCAACTTCTCCGTAAGCTTCCTTGATGTGTTGTGTCAGGGAGCGGTCTGAGGCCTTCCCTGGATAAAACTTTTGAGGGTCATGTCCCTTCATGCTTAAGCATGTAATCTGGTGGATCTGTGTCAGATCCACATTAATCCTTCGGTCAAGCCACAGGTATCCACCATGATCGCACGAAAAGAGGAGTTTAACGCAAGAGTTAACCTCATGGTGACAGCCAAAATGGGGAATCTTCATCACATTCAACATAGTGGACTGCACCAACCCATTAATCCATGGCTGGGAGATGAAGTGAGGACTCTTCCCAGTTGACTTCATCAAGTAGCGGTGGGGTGCTAGCATATCATAGTTCTTTCTGTATCCTAAATTGAAGTCGTTGTTCTTTAGCAGCGGGATCTGTCGTAACTAACTCCTAACTAGGCGTATTCCCTTCAGAATGTACGCGGTGAACATAGTGTACTCATAATATCGTGGGTTGCTGTCATGGTTAACGATGCCAGCCAAAGGTGGAATGTACTTGGGTAGGATCGATAGGATCTACTTCGCATTGGCCAGATCGTCGCGATGCTTACTTCACTACTCAGTCGCGGGGTTAACACGGCCACAATGACGTCCAGTCGAAGGGGAAGCCTGTAGTCCCCTAGTCGACGATGGTTGGACACCTTCAGATAATGGTCTGTTGGCCATTAGCTTCTTGAGGACCTCCTTGAAAAACTTCTCTAATTCACTGGGTTCGCCCAACATTCTCACTTTTAAACAGACCGGTCGGTGTAGACGAACGAATAGGCGGTGTAGACAAACGAGTGGCGAGGTCTAGCTTCAGATAACACGACTCGACACGTAGACAATTATTTGTTAGCTCATTTAATCATGAGTATCAAAAAGTGGTCTCGGCACAATGACCACCAAGTTAAATAAGCGGGGCCTCGTAACGGATTCTTCCAATGGCCAAGAATGCTTCCATCAATGTGAATTTGTTTGTTATGGTGCGGTCTCAACGTCCAAAAGCGGTCCATCAACCCATAAATGCGTTTTCTAACCATTCCAAAGCATCCTTCTAATGGTCGGGGTGCCTCCAATGGTCATATAGCTTCGCCAGGGCGAAGTCCCATTTTGCGCGGTCCTGCTATTCCAGCGAGGCTCAAATCCTGCGAACCTGCCTCCTGCGAGGTTCCAGTCTGCGAAGTGTTCCATCTGTTCTCTGTAGCTTCTTGTAGCTTTTCCAACTTAGCTTTCTTTTTATTGAGCTTCCTTGCCTTCTTTCCTATGATCCGAGTCTCTCTAATTGTTTATGGAATCCTCTTTCCATTCTTTTTCTTATCTTCCCCTATCGTAGTGACTTCGCACTACTGATGTGCCCTCAAAGGGTCAAAAGTTAATATCCCTTTTCTTCACACTTCTCGAGTGGACATACTTATTTCTTGAATGGATAGGTCCTTCAAACCTTTTTGCATTCTTTCAACCTTGATAGATAATTCGCTTGCCTTTTATCCCTCCTGCGTTGTTACTTTGTTATGTTGCTTCGACTTATCCTCTCGTTCTTCTATTAGTCGGTCTACTTTTATAGCTATGAAATCCCTTAGTTCTTGCTTTTTCTTTTCTATAGCTTCTTCGTCTTCTTTCCTTCTAATTTGATCCCTCTCAATCCAAGTCTTACCTAACAAAAGTGGGAAAGGGGCGTTGTTCTCAACAAACTTAATGACTTCAAATTCCTCTTCAGTAGATGTTCCATGAATAGTAACATGTACATTAGTAACTCTTCCACATAAGGTTATTATCTTTCCCTTAAACAAGCCTATCCTTCCTAATGAAGATACCACAGTAGGCTTTCGAAAAATTTCCCAAGTGTCTTCTGTCATAATATTCACTTGTGTTTCCTCATCCAAGACACAGTCTATGTCGAATTCTTCTATTCTTGTACTTATGCATTGTTTTACTTTCAAGATCTCTGGTAAACTGACATATTTGTGAGCATCCATCATTTCTTTCAACTGTAATAACGTAGTCTGAGATTTATCTGATTCTTTCTCTTTATGATTCTCTAACATGCCCTTAGTCTCTTGACTTCCTTCATAGTTTTCTTGTTTGATGTTCATTCGTTCAACTTTAGCAATCATCCTTGCACAATCCTCAACCTCATGACCAACAATCTTATAACAAAGACAAATGGGACCTGCTCTAGGGAATTCCTTAGCAAGATGTCCTAGTATTATACAATTATATCACAATGTCAATCCTCTTTTGCTCTTGTATGTTCCCCAACCTCTTCTATATTGCGCACCAGGATCATAGTGTTGGACCTGCAATCTGCAAAAAAAAATTCTAGGTTCCTACATCCACTTATTAGTCCAAAAATTCTTTCTATGCATAGGAATAACATATCTTTCTTCATTTACATTAAATTTACTCAAATAAACTCTTTCTTTCAACTACGCCCTAGCCTTCAGACTAGGACAAAACTTATTAAACGTACTCAAATTCATGCTTTCAAAACACAAATTTTCACTTATCTTTCTCTTGTCAAAACACAAAGATTTACCTCTTTTCTTCAGATCGGGTTTCTTTCTTAGCACAGATCTTCGCAGTCAAGTAGAGTACTACACACTTCAACAACAGATCTACACATAGAGATTCTCTTTTCTTTTACTTCAGTTCCCAACAATCACAGTTCCAGGTCCCAGCAACAGAACCATTTTTTGGTATAGGGGCAGACCCAGGGTTCAACGCTGAACAACACACCAACAAAACCCTAACTACCGACCCTTTCCGCAACACCTGCAGAGTAGGCGAATTCTCACCCGAGGTAGAATCAGGGGGGGTTACAAGATGCAGGTGTCTGTAACTGAGCTGGGACACATATCTGTGATAACAACACTTCACAGAGTATTCTAGTAACACTTAGAAGGTGATATGCATTAGTTTACTAACCTTAGTAACATCACATAATATACCTAAAGACAGATCGATGCAGTAACAATAAATATTAAGCACCTCAACCACTTAGCACATAACAATGAGTTAGATGTAACATTCATTTATCTTTAACACAAGTAAAACACTAAGAATCAACAGATACATCTATCATACATAATAATCAAAGCACTGAGCATATTCATAACATAAACAACACAACACAAAGCAAACCAAAGACATAAGATATATGTGGTTCACCCCAGTGTGGGGCTACGTCCACCAACTACTTCGTCTTATTTATTATTCGTCAATATCTTACATTATGTTACTCCTGATCACCAAGCCACAGAGTCGAGCTTCACATAGGACAAGAGATTTGCGCACTGAGCATCAGATCCTCCTTCCAAACTAGGTCAAGGCACAGAGCCAACAAAGCCTTAACACATAAACATTCCCTTGCACAAAGCTACTCAAGTCACTTGCACTTAGCTCCGAAGGCTTCTGACTCTTGGCTACACTTCTACAATACATTCTTACTTATTTGTACTTTTACAATCTCTTACAATAAGGCCTAATCATGGATAAACCCCATGGGTCAACATCCCATAACCCATTACAAAAACCCTAGAAAACCCCTTACTGGGTCCACATAGCCCACAAAATCGGTGAGATCCGCGATCTGATCTCTGCCTGGGCGTTCCTTCCTTGACCAATGTGTTGAAGTCCAAAAAGTGGTCCAAACCTGACCAAGGCTTCCTCAAAACTTGGTTGAGGGCCAACAAAGACAAAGGCCGAAGTCGCGAATTGATGAGAGCCAAAGATCTGGGGATCTAGTGGAGATCTCTCTCAGCCTTTATATCAGACTTAGGAAGGGTAGCGTTAAGTACTTCGATGAAGTTCCACTTCAGGAGAATAGGAGTGGTCTAGCGCTGAAACACCTGAATGATAGAGTCACAAAGTTAATCTGGACCGTTGAGAATAGAGGGACGTGTGTCCACAGATCAACGCCTACCGAGAGTTTGGGTATTCGACGATATCATTGTAAAGATATATGGACGTAGAACGTCGACATTCAACGTAGAATGTCGAATTCCAAATGTCGAATTTACGAAGTGACGTAGACCATCGATCCTCAGATCCTTTGGGATCCCTCTTAGTCGTCGATCTAAGGATTTCATTGAGAACCCCTCTTAACTTCCCAACCAACTAGGAACGTGTCATGGAGCGACACGTGGCCCCCACTTGTCCTTGTCAAAAGTAACCCACTAGAGTAGAACCATTGGATGAGAGGTCACATGGCAGAATATCCTAAAGTCTAGAGACTTGGTACTCCAGAGGAACTTGACTAAGAGTCTTCAGAGCGTGAAAACCTCTGAAGTCACAAATGGCGAAGTGAATCTCAACCGTTGATAGGATCAGGACAAGTGGCGCTAGATTAGAGAGTTTGGGGACTTGGCTCTTCGGGGGATTCACGATGTGAGGATTTGGTAAGCTCTGAAGTCTGAAGTCAGGAAGTAATGAGAATCGTAGATCTATGGATCTACGTGGACAGATATCAACCGTGAGATTTGAAAGAGGTTAGAAGGTTGTATGTTGGGGGTTGATGTGGCTCACTAACGTCATCCATGGTGATGTGGAGCCGCAACTAAGGTGCCACATGTCACTGGGATATGGACGATTCATAGACCCCTTATGCCTATTCGAGCATGAGATGTGTCACCCCTAGTCCTCGCCGCATGTCTGCCTTTGGTTCGTGCCCGCCTGTCCAACGTGGTTGGTGAAGCGACCGAGATTCCAGGAGTGTGGGACTTTAGCAGTTCGGAAGATTTGGGGCATAGTAGAGTATAGGTACAATCAATGTCGATCATCGATTTTCAAACATCGAAACGTTCAACGTCAATCATCAATTGCCAAACGCCTAAAACGTAGAACGTCGATCGTCGATTTTCGAGCATTGAAACATTCAACGTCGATCATCGATCGTCGAATGCTGAAAACATAAAATGCCAATTGCTGAATGGCCAAGGCCAGGTGGAGAGATTTTTGGACTTCGAGGAGTATGCGTGAAGTAAGAAAAGGGACTTTTAGCGCTGAACGCTGAAGACCCCAACTAATAATGATGGAATAACTTCGGGAGGTTGTATCTTGCAAACCAAGGATCATATTTTGAGCTGGTAACATTCATTAGAAAGCTACAGACGAAAATAAGAGGATGAGGACCTCCGAGAGATGAATTGAGATGATTTGAACGGGCAAAAAAATGATGCCCCATCCCTAGAAAGGGTATTTAGGGGTCAAGTGTGTTACAAATTGGTATCAGAGCATGTCAACAACACTTGGCGTGCTTGGGCTCATGCATGTAACATCCACAAAAATAAATTATTTTTGAATTTGAAATTTCTTAGGAAAATTATTCTGTTTTTGGTAAATTCGAAATTGGAATTTTTTTTCCATTTATGGCAATTCCGAATTTCGAATTTAGTTAATTGTAATTGATGATTATGAATGTTGGGCAGAGATCTAATTTGACCCAACTAACTATTTGACTATGACACTTGTATGAAACAAAATAATTATTGTTGAAGGACAAATGGAACATCGATGTTAAAATCAATTGACCATGACTCCATGAGTGGGGAACATGTTGGAACTACCTCAAGGCTGATTGTTACAAGTGGAAAATCCAGAATGTGGCCATTGGCAGCCCCTGAAAATCAGGGATTTGGAAAGCTGCGAAAATTCCCAAGGGGGAAAAATACCTAGGCACTTTTGCTTTTGGATATATAACATATGTGAGGAGGCAGGACACTGCCTAGTATGCGGGGAATAACTATTGATCTCTTGCTGTTATGAACACTGATTTCTGAGTGTGAGGCAAGGAGAAGTTGCTGAGACTAAAGGAATATTGCTGAGGTGGAGTTCTGAGTTTTCTCTCATGGATTCATGGTCAGGATAGGGGGTGAATGGAACACGTGACTTTGGTTGTTCCATTCTAAGGTTGGGAGGAACGTGGCTATTCCCTTTTTCTTTCAACAAAATGGTTCGGATATGTTCACCTACTCTTTTATGGTTATATAGCTCTTGTTTTGAATGGTTGTCATAATGCATATATATATTACTGGGTGAATTATTTCTGTTGAATTTCCTTTAATTAAGAATCGCTTTGATGGAAATGAATGAAAGAGTAGAGCTAGTATAATACTGTGTGAAATTATGGCTGAGAGTTAAACTACGAATGGACAGAACAAACGTAGAATAAACCATACAAGTGTTAATTTTATGCTTCGAATTAAACTTCTTGTGTGTGTGTGTGTGTGTGTG
>JZKD02S1673035.1:1197209-1225467 GCA_000966675.3 Picea glauca
CAAAATCAGATCGACTTCCAATTTCGGATAGTAGGAACCCTGTGTTTTTATAAGTACAAGAAAAAGTCAATTCAAAGGAGTCTTTTCACTGCACCTTCGACTTCGGAAATACTTAAGGGTATACAAGAACAAATTGTTTATACATTCACATATTACTGTAATGAGTTTTATAGAGTAATAACACTACTATAATATCGATGCACGACAAGAATAAACATTCGTATAGGGTTATGTACATATATGTTTATATATAATTATGTATATATAATACCTGTACAGAAGTTTAAATATTCTATGTTCGATTTCATTGAGATCTGAATTGAAGAAATACAAGTTCCGGAAGTTTGTAAATTAATTTCATACATGCATGCCTGTAGGTTTTCCGATTTCAATTCCAATAGTTGTTCAAGTATAATGGAAGAAAAATAGTCTATTTAGTCCTCATGGGAATTCTGGAAAAGATAAATAGGAATTAAATAAATAATAGGTCTATTTGACTACAATAAAGCCTCTGAATATAAAAATACAGAAGTAACAAAACAACAATTGGGGAAATATATTTTCTGGAAACATATAGGCTGACATGTCTTCTTATAAACAATCTAGGCGTTATAAAGAACCATAATACCATTTAGTCAGGGTTTAAATTCGCTAACCCTGGTATTTCAATTTCACGTATATAAGAGAAAGAATCTGGAGATTAAACCCTTTAAAGTTTATATAATCCAATCAGGATAAAATCAAAATGTGTCCAACCTCACGCAAGTATTGTGTTCTCTTCCAACAAAGAGATATCAACATAAAAATAGGATTACTCTTCAACCAACCGATACAGGAATTGGGATAGAACTTCACTTATTAATGATAAAACTGGAATGGAACCATGACCTCCATTCCTAGAACTGAGAAAGCTAAGTCTGAGAGTTACTGGGCACGAAACCCGAATACCTTTTGCGCGAAGGATAGGAACCAACATCCAGAATTTTGTGCGGTCGAAATCTCTGCAAAGAAATTACCATTTTAAACATTACTAAAATATATGAAAGTAAAGTGAATGAAAATTTCAACAGAATGATAAATGATAGCAACAATGTATTCTAGAGTGGCACTCAACTTACGACATGAAGATTCGTGTCCTTTCCTTGTTGCATTCTGGTTGGATAGATGTCCAAGCCGAGGGGAGGGTGGTCCAAGGACTTCCTTATGGGTACCCTCGCATCAACAGGGTCCTACCATTAATGTTGGTACCAAATCATATAATCAATTGCTTACAAAATGAAATAATCAACAATGCTAACATTTAACATACAAATTGTATAAGACATGCCATGCGAACAGGCTGAAGACATAGTGTAAACGTTACACACATAACAGAGGTTATATCTAAATGTTGAGTTTAACCCTTCCCGAACCGACTGTCTAAATTGCAGAGGGTACTTATAAATCAACAATAAATACAGAGTTAACCTTCGACTGAATCCAAATTGCGTATACTAACCGCAGACAACGATAATGACAAGAAGCCCTACAAACCCAAACATTGTATGTCATGAGGATTTTAATAAACTATTCAAAAAACACATGAGTCATCCTTTAATTGTACCAGACATGAATGAATTATCCATTAAGGAAGCATTTTATTCGTAAGGACCAGCTAAGGGTCTGACAAAAATTACAGAAGGGTGGATTCACCCTTTACAAAGAGAAAGAAAGAAATGCAATGTACTATGCTATACACAGTGCAAATATTTAACTTCAGACAAAAAAAAACCCTGTGTAGCCTCACGGAAGGATTTAACATCAGGCCTCAACATATATCAATAGAGGGTTCGTAAAGAATAGCGATAATAGGGAAATAATGAAACCCTAGGATTTAAAATACACACGAAGAAACTATGCAGGTGAAAATTTCTCTAAATCAAAGCAAGGGGTGGAATGCCTAGACCTTCAGAGAGTTTGAAAAGGAAACAACCAAATAATACAAATTCTCCAGGAGTGGGAACAACCCAGAAATATTTCAAGGAATAACGATAAGGGGAAGATTTAACTTAAAACTATAACAAGAGTTACAGAACGAATATTGCTCTCACTATAACGATTTCTGAAGTTCCACTCTATCTTTTAAATACATCAACATCTTAAAACTTACCAGGGAAGATAGATATGTTGTCTGTTCCACCGGGTAACGGCCTCCAAATCGATAGTCTCCACTTCTAAGAAATAGCATGCAAAGCCATTTGTTGAGAAAATAGCACGTAGAGCCATCTCGGGGCTTCACAATGAGAAAAGAAAAAAATACTTAATCCTAAGAGAAGTTCTTGCGATGCAGATTAAATACTGAGGGTACAAAGGTGGTTCTGGCCATGTGATGAGGCAGAGTTGGTGCGATTAGATTGGAGGAAAGGACAAGTGAAACCATTGAAACTCGCACACACAAGACCCCATTAATGGCAGATGTAGAGAGCTTTAACTCCTTTCTAATGAGTAAACCTTTCTTCCCTTTTCAAGAAAATGCGTAGTTAATGTTAGTCCCTTCGTGACACGACTACTTGGGACCCATCCACTCCAACTATTTCATTGCAGTTAACCTATCATAATGGAAGAATTTCAGAACACTACAGAAAATTCAGACAAAACAGATTTGAGTGTGGACAGAAATGGGTTACTATGATTTAAAAATGGAATATACATACTAGATTCGACAGAGTTAAAGTTAACAGTTTTGGATGAAGTTCATAAGAAACCATATTCTGGTCACCCAGAATACCAGAAAATGATAACGACACTAAGAAAGTTATTTTATTGGCCTAATATGAAGGGCGAAACAACATAATACTTATCTAAGTGTCAATATTGTCAGCAGGTAAAAGCCGAACACCAGCATCCAGTCGACTTGTTGCAACCCTTACCTGTTCTGGAATGGAAATGGGAGACTATATCGCTGGACTTTATTACATGTTTTCCTAAAACTCAGAAACATAATGATTCAATTATGGTGGTAATCGATAAACTTAGTAAGTCTGCACACTTTATTCCTGTAAAGTCTACTTTTAAAGCTATTAACATCGCTGAAATATTCATGAAATAAATTTTTAGACTGCATGGTATTCCTAAAATGGCGATTTCGGATAGAGACGTAAAATTTACATCTGCTTTTTGGAAAGAATTGTTTGCAGGGTTAAATACTAACTTGAATTTCAGTACGATTTATCATCCACAAACGGATGGACAGACTTAAAGAACAAATCAAATCGTAGAATATATGCTCCACATGTACGTAAGAACAAAACCAAGCAAGTGGGAAGACTACCTGCACTTGGTAGAATTTGCATACAACAATGAATACCAAACTTCACCTAAAATGAGCCCTTTCAAGGTATTGTATGGAATAAAGTGTACAATTCCAATTAGCTGGGATAAACCAGTTGATAGAATCATGGTTGGACCATATATGCTCCAGGAAATGGAAATCACAGTAAGAAAAGTACAACAGAACTTGAAAGAGGCACAAGACAGACAAAAAAGTTACGCGGACCAGAAAATAAGACACTTGGAATTTCAAGTGGGAGACCACGTCTATTTAAAAGTCAAAGCCCAAAAAAGTTCATTAAAGCTAGGAAAATGTGCCAAGTTGGCACCCAGGTTTTGTGGGCCTTTTGATATCTTAGCTCGAATTGGACCCGTAGCATACCAACTTGCACTTCCTGCCAATCTAAAAATTCATAATGTATTTCATGTTTCATTGTTAAAGAATTATATTCATGACCCTACTCATATGAACGATTGGAACTTGGTGCAGGTGGAACCAGAAGGTGAGTTCCAAGAGGAACCTCTACACATTCTGGACAGGAGAGAAATAACACTTCAGAATAGACCCGTCGCCCAGGTAAAAGTGTAATGG
This sequence comes from Picea glauca, assembly GCA_000966675.3. Taxonomy (NCBI): domain Eukaryota; kingdom Viridiplantae; phylum Streptophyta; class Pinopsida; order Pinales; family Pinaceae; genus Picea; species Picea glauca. Next base: position 1,201,111 of record JZKD02S1673035.1, read on the forward strand.
AAGCACTTTAGCCCTGAGGATGCCACTTGGGAGTTGGAGGGAGATTTGCAGAAATCTCATCCAATCCTATTACAAGAAAGGAGAGAACACTGAGGGCAGTGTTTTATTGAAGGGGGAAAGGATGTAACATCCCCAAAAATAAATTATTTTTGAATTTGAAATTTCTTAGGAAAATTATTCAATTTTTGGTAAATTTGAAATTGGAATTTTTTTTCCATTTATGGAAATTTCGAATTTCGAATTTAGTTAATTGTAATTGATGATTATGACTGTTGGGAAGAGATCTGATTTGACCCAACTAACTATTTGACTATGACACTTGTATGAAACAAAATATTTTATAATTATTGCTGAAGGATAAATGGAACAACCATGTTAAAATCAGCTGACCACGACTCCATGAGTGGGGAACATGTTGGAACTACCTCAGGGCTGATTGTTACAAGTGGAAAATCTAGAATTTGGCCATTGGAAGCCCCTAAAAATTAGGGATTTGGAAAGCTGTGAAAATTCCCAAGGGGGAAAAAGACCTAGACACTTTTGCTTTTGGATATATAGCATATGTGAGGGGGCAGAACACTTCCTAGTATGCATGGAAGAACTATTGATCTCTTGTTGTTATGAACACTGATTTATGAGTGTGAGGCAAGGAGAAGTTGCTGAGTCTAAAGAACTATTGCTGAGGTGGAGTTCTGAGTTTTCCCTCATGGATTCATGGCAGGATAGGGGGTGAATGCAACAAGTGACTTTGGTTGTTCCGTTCTAAGGTTGGGAGGAACGTGGTTGTTCCCTTTTTCTTTAAGCGAATTGGTTCAAATATGTTCACCTACTCTTTTCTTGCTATATATCTTTTGTTTTGAATGGCTGTGAGAATGCATAATATATTATTTTTGTTGAATTTCCTTTAATTAAGAATCGCTTTGATGCAAATGACTGAAAGAGTGGAGCTAGTATAATACTGTGTGTAATTATGGCTGAGAGTTAAACTACGAATGGACAGAACAAACATAGAAATAACCATACAAGTGTTAATTTTATGCTTCGAATGAAACTTCTTGTATATATATATATGTACTATTTATGAGTAGAATCAAAATCTTTGTGAATACGCTAACATACTTCTAGTTTAAACAAAATCAGGCCGAATTCCAATTTTGGATAGTAGGAACCCTGTGTTTTTATAAGTACAAGAAAAAGTCATTTCAAAGGAGTCTTTTTACTGCACCTTCGACTTTGGAAATACGTAAGGGTATACAAGAACAAATTGTTTATACATTCACATATTACTGTAATGAGTTTTACAGAGTAATAACACTACTATAATATCGATGCATGGAAAGAATAAACATTCATATAAGGTTATGTACATATATGTTTATATTCTAATACTTGTACATAAGTTTAAATATTCTATGTTTGATTTCATTGAGATCTGAATTGAAGAAATACAAGTTATGGAAGTTTGTAAATTAATTTCATACATGCATGCCTGTAGGTTTTCTGATTTCAATTCCAATAGGTGTTCAAGTATAATGGAAGACATATAGTCTATTTATTCTTCATAGGAATCCTGGAAAAGATAAATAGGAATTAAAGAAATAATAGTTCTATTTGACTACAATAAAGCCTCCGAATATAAAAATACAGAAGTAACAGAACATAGATCGGGGAAACATATTTTCTGGAAACATATAGGCTGACATGACTTCTTATAAACAGTCTAGGCGTTATAAAGAATCATAATACCATTTAGACGGGGTTTAAATTCGCTAACCTTGGTATTTCAATTTCACATATACAAGTGAAAGAATCCAGGGATTAAACCCTTTAAAGTTTATAATATAAATCCAATGAGGCTAAAATCAAAATGTGTCCAACCTCATGCAAGTATTGTGTTCTCTTCCAACAGAGAGATGTCGACATAAAAATAGGATTACTCTTCAACCAACCGATACAGGAATCGAGACATAAATTCACTTATTAATGATAAAACTGGAATGGAACCATGACCTCCATTCCTAGAACCGGGAAAGATAAGTCTGAGAGTTACTGGGCACGAAACTCGAATACCTTTTGTGCTAAGGATAGGAACTGACATCCAGAATTTTGCCCGGTTGAAATCTCTGCAAAGAAATTACCATTTTAAACATTAGTAAAATATATGAAAGTAATGTGAACACAAATTTCAACAGAATGATAAATTATAGGAACAGTGTATTCCAGAATGGCATTCAACTTACAACATGAATACTCGTATCCTTTCCTTGTCGCATTCTGGTTGGATAGACGTCCAAGCCGAGGGGAGGGTGGTCCAAGGACTTCCTGATGGGTACCCTCGCATCAATAGGGTCCCACCATTCGTGTTGGTGACAAATCATATAATCAATTGCTTACAAAATGAAATAATCAACAGTGCTAACATTTAACAAACAAATTGTATAAGACATGCCATGCAAACAGGCCAAAGACATAGTGTAAACATTACACACAGAACAAAGGTTATATATAAATGTTGAGTTTAACCCTTCCCGAACTGACTATCCAAATTGCAGAGGGTACTTATAAATCAACAATAAATACAAAGTTAACCTTCTACTGAATCCAAATGGCATATACTAACCGCAGACAACGATAATGACAAGAAGCCCTACAATCTCAAACATTATATGTCATGAGGATTTTAATAAACTGTTCGGAAAACACATGAGTCATCCTTTAATTGTACCAAACAGGAATGAATTATCCATTAAGGAAGCATTATATATGTAAGGACCAACTAAGGGTCTGACAAAAATTACAGAAGGGTGGATTCACCCTTTACAAAGAGAAAGAAAGAAATGCAATGTACTATGCTATACACAGTGCGAATATTTAACTCCAGACAAAAAAAAAAACTCGCGTAGCCTCATGAAAGGATTTAACATCAGGCCTCGACATATATCAACAGAGGGTCCGTAAATAATAGCGATAATAGGGAAATAACGAAACCCTAGGATTTAAAATACACACGAAGAAACTATGCAGATGCAAATTTCTCTAAATCAGAGCAAGGGGTGGAATGCCTAGACCTTCAGAGAGTTTGAAAAGGAAAAAACCGAATAATACAACTTCTCCAGGAGCGGGAACAACCCAGACATATTTCAAGGAATAACGATAAGGGGAATATTTAACTTAAAACTATAACAAGAGTTACAGAACAGATATTGCTCTCACTATAACGATTTCCGAAGTTCCACTCTATCTTTTAAATACAACAACATCTTAAAACTTACCAGGGAAGATGGATACGTTGTCTGTTCCACCGGGTAACGACCTCCAAATTGACAGTCTCCCCTGCTGAGAAATAGCACGCAGAGCCATTTGTTGAGAAAATAACACGTAGAGCCATCTCAGGGCTTCACAATGACAAAAGAAAAACTCGCTTAACCCTAAGAGAAGTTCTTGCGATGCAGATTAAATGCTGAGGGTACAAAGGTGGGTCTGGCCATGTGATGAGGCAGAGTTGGTGCGATTATATTGGAGGAAAGGACAGGTGAAACCATCGAAACTCGCACACACAAGACCCCATTAATGGCAGATGCAGAGAGCTTTAACTCCATTCTGACGAGTAAACCTTTCTTCCCTTGTCAAGAAAACGCGTAGTTAATGTTAGTCCCTTCGTGACACGAATAGTTGGAACTCGTCCACTCTAGCTGTTTCATTGCAGTTAACCTATCATTCGAATGAAGACTTCATTGAGACATTGTTTAGTCAAGATAGAGTTAAATAAGGTTTAGTGTAGAATTTCATTAACCAAATTCCTTTATGTGTGTGATGACTGAAAGGACTTTAACCATGATTAATTCGTAATGAAATCTGTTTAAGAATTGAACCATACCAAATGATGCCAAACACTTTTTACTAAGCCACTTATATTCAACTAAGGGGTATAGTCCCGACCCCGTGACTTTATATGTGATATATGAATCTTATTTCAAAGACAAATTAAATAGTCTTGCACACAAACATAGAAACTCATGTTTAAGGAGAGATTAGGACTATAAGTCCTAATTCTAAACTATATATATATATATATATGTGTGTGTGTGTGTGTGTGTGTGTGTGTGTGAGTAGGTTTGAGACCAAAAGGAATTGCTAAATTTTTGGTGAATTATCCATATAAGTTTTCTATCCAAAGTAAGTTAGACTGGTGTGGAAATGGCATCATGTGATGGGAAGAACATAAGATACCTCACAAGGATTTATAATAGGAAGGAATATTAGCTCCTTTTACCAACAAATATATAAAATGAAATTGGAGCTTAATGTCCCATAATTTTTTTTTTTTTTTTATGTCAAATTTGAGGTACATTACAATGCACGAGTCGCATAAAATATTATTAGAGAACTTTATGGGGCAACACCCAACCTTACCCCCCTTCTATAAGAATATTGTCTGAACCTCTACTAAAGAGAGGAACAAAACCTTCTACTATTGATAGATGCTTTGGAAATCTGCACTGTATGTTGCTAATGTTTCCCAATAAAGAATCTAACTTCACTTTGCAATAATATGTGTTGTTCATGAATTGGTAGATTAGTAACTAACATAAAAAAACATTTCATCACTCAAGTAGTCAGTGAACAACGAGAAAACTACAGCGTAAGGGATGGTGACATACCATGAGTTGGGGGAGATTTCCCATAATAGAGAGGAAGAATCTGATGAAAGAAGGGCGGTGGAAACCCCTCCATATTTGGTCGAAATTGTAAGAAGCCTCATGGAAGAATTACAGAGCTATAAGGCTGACAATGAAATGCTGATAAAGGAACAAGAAATGAAGACTGAAATTAATGCAATCCTATTGCAAAGTCTATCATATATACAAAGGAAACTACAACATGGTCGAGCTGCTAGTCATGTGGACAAGCATCATACTAAGAAAACACCAAGTCCACCTGAGATACAAAAGCACAGTCCGAAAAGTGGCCACACCAGGAGGAGCGCCTCAAGGAAGGCCCAACATGGAGCCAAGAGACACTCACCGGAATGTCCCTCTGAGGACACTAACAACTCCAAGGAATATTCTAGTGGAAAAACTAGTTCCCATTCTCAGATGAGAGGAAAGAAGAGGAAACATTCCAAGAGTCATGACCGTGAAGAGTTCAATAAAGACAAACTGCCCACCTTCGATGGAGAGATTAAGAAGGGGGAAGAAGCAGAAGTTTGGCTACTCTGGCTTGAAGAAGTACTTCAAATTCCATGACTACTTTGAAAACTTAAAGGCTCAGATAGCCATTTTCAACCTGAATGGGAAAGCTTCCATTTGGTGGGAGGACCTTAGGAATGTGAAAGGAATCCATGAGAAGGACTTGTCATGGAAACAATTTGAGAAATACTTCAAGAATAAGTATCTGTCAGAAAAGTACTTTGATGGGAAGACTAAGGAGTTATATGAACTCAAGTTGGGAAAACTCACCATTGATGAGTATATCAACAAATTCCTCGAGTTGACGAGGTATGTGTCCTACATAAAGGATGTAAAAGTAAATATGCAACAATTAGGTATTCAAGAAGAAGGGGTTTAAACCCTTGATATTTAAGAACCATGGTAAGAGCTCTAGGATGGGCCTTCCTACCAGAAGTGTGTATCAACAAAAGTTTCCATCCCAAAGTGGAAATAAACCATTCAGAGCAGTTCCAAGTAAGACTGATAACACGAAGAGATAACCCTTGAAATGTTGTGGTTGTGGAGAGGAACATATGTTGAGGGATTGTCTGCATAGGAAACAAAGCAATAAGAGGGTCTACAATTTTCAAGAGGCTACCATAGACAATGATGTGACTAGGAGCATGCCACAAATTTATGCAGCCTTGGATAATAGACAATATGACCACCAAGCTTCAGTGGTGGAGATGGAAGGTGCAATTTCCAACCATCCCGTTTCCATTTTAATTGACCCTGGTTCTAATTTGAGTAATGTTTCCCCTCAAATTGTTGAGAATTGTAAATTGCAACAAGTTAAACATGTTAAATCATGGCTGGTACAACTAGCCACTAGAACCAAAAGAAAAGTAGCAGAGGTCATACCAACATGCCAATTCGTTATAAGTGGGTTTCCCACCCAAGCAAACCTAAACATACTTCCTCTAGGATCTCATGACCTGCTGATTGGCATGGATTGGTTGGCTGCCCACAAAACCAAGTTGGACTGTTACAGTAAAAATGTGGTGTGTGAAAATGAAGAAGGACGAAGGGTAACCCTACAAGGGATTCAAAATCTTGTCTCAATGAGACAAATATCATCCCTCCAAGTGAAGAAGTATTGTATAAAGGGATGTCCTTTGTATGCAATACATGTACTGAACTCTTTTGAGAATGACAAACCTAGCTTAGATGACCATCCCATATTAAGAGAATATAAATATGTATCCCAGAAAAGGTGCTAGATCTACCTCTAAGAAGGTATATTGACTTTTCAATAGAACTTGTACCAGGAGCGGTGCCAATGTCTAGAACACCCTATAGAATGAGTACACCAGAGCTAGTTCAGCTCAAACTATAGTTGAAGGAGATGTGGGACAAAGGCTACATTCAACCTAGTGTCTCCCCATGTGGAGCACCAACCTTGTTTGTGAAAAATAAATATGGCATACTCAGATTATGCATAGATTATAGACAACTCGATAATATGACCATCAAGAATAAGTATCCCTTACCATGGATCAATGACTTTTTTGACCAATTAAAGGGTGCTACAATCTTCTCCAAGATTGACTTGAGGTCTGGATACCATCAGGTCCGAATTAAATATGAAGACATCCACAAGACATCATTTAGGACAAGATATGGTCACTATGAATTTGTGGTGGTGCCATTTGGGCTTACCAATGCACCAACTACTTTTATGTGCTAGTGAATAACGTATTCAGAAATTTCTTGGATAGGTTTGTCTTGGTTTTCATTGACGATATCATAATCTATTCCAAGAATAGGGAAAAACATGAATAACATCTCAATCTAGTACTCCAAATACTAAGAGAACATCAACTCTATGCTAATCTTAGTAAGTGTGACTTTTAACAGAAATGAGTCCATTACTTAGGCCATGTCATCTCTGAGGAAGGGGTGGTAGTTGATCCTGACAAGATTAAAGCCATCATGGATTGGCCTACCCCAAAGGATGTATCTGATATCAGATCCTATATGAGCCTAGTAGGATACTGTAGGAGGTTCATAGAGGGATTCTCCAAGATTGGTTGCCCAATCACCTCCCTTCAGAAAAAGGGGGTTAAATTCATTTGGACATCAGAATGTGAAGAAAGATTTCAAGAGATGAAATATTGTAACACCCTGTTTCCCCCGGTCTGTAAATATAACTTTATTGGCCAGGAACTATGGCAAAACTCAAAGTGTGAATGTTTGATTTGGTGGACCTTTGTATAAAGGTCGATGAATGTAAATCCTATTATTTTAACAAATAATGAAAACGTGTTGCATGATTGCTGAGAAGGGGATGTGCTAAGAGAGACCACTATTGCTAATGGAAAGGTGATGGAGGGGACCCAGAAGGGTTGCGTTAACCTCCACCGATCCAATACTGTGCTGGTTTTAACTGCTCAAGATTAGACCAACCCTCTGACCCAAAATGAATTTCAGTCAGGATGGTAGGTGGGAATACCTCGTCAAGAGTTAATGAGGGGATTGGGCAAGCCGCCCATCTGTAAGGCTTCTGGACCTGACCATGGACTGGGGACTCGAGCCACATGCAATCTTGTTGAAGAAGGAAATAAAATAAGCGTGGTGTGGGCAGAGGGAGGACCGACGAAGAATACAGAGACAAGAACGGAAACTCTCGGGTCCGAGGAAGGATTGGCAAGCGAAAGGAATATTTCGTTGACTCGCACATAGGGAAAGTCAGAGGCAAGATTTGTGACAACTCGCGAAACACGAACTCACGATTTGATCACAGCCATTGGATCGCGGAGGACTGTGGACCGTTGGTCTGACACCGTCGGGAGTTCGTGGATCATAAGAGTCAAGTTTGACTCACATCCAAATACCCGATATGCGAGGTTGCGATTCGATCCTAGCCATCCATCGAGAAGGGACGCGTGGTGAGAGCTCATGGTTTTGCTGACTTGCAACTCGGGAAGTCAGAGATAGGAGTCGTGAGACCTCACAAAATATGAGTTCATGAAAGGATCACAGTCGTTGATCGAGGGAGGGATCTAGGCTGTTCATCTGGAAGGAGAATATCGAGAAATCGGGAATCGGGGAAACAGAGGTAAGCCAACCTCCAAAGTTGCGAAACGCGAAATCCTGATTCGTGAGAGACGAGATCAGGAGCTTTGGATTGCGGGAGAGTGTGGTCATAGCTTGAGGACATATGAAAGCAGGAGCTAGCAGGGGGAGATAGCACATGTTGTTCAAACCCTTCAAAAGGGGGCTCAGGAAAGAGTTGCGGGTTGGAAGAACCTGCAACAGAAGAAAAGGGGAAACTAAAGAGAGTTAAAACAAAAAGAGGCGAAATTTATTTATGCCCCATCATGGGTGTGTTACAAATTGGTATCAGAGCATGGTTACAACACTTGGCCTGCTTGGGCTTACAGATGAGTCGCTTAAAAAAAAAAATGCTATTTGGAGTACTTTTAAAGGAGTGACATCCTACCTTGCCTCTTTCTTAAAAGTCTGGATAAAATGTTATTATATAAAAGAGTGAAAATTTCTACTGTGTGTATGCATTTAAGAAATTGAACTGTGTATTGTTCATAAACTGATACACTGTTAGCTAACAATACGTGTTGTTTTCAACACTCAAGCAGTCAGTGAATCATGGGAAAACTCCAAGACTAAAGGATGGTGACATGTCATGAAGTGGGGGATGGATCCCACAATAGAGATGAAGAATCTGACGAAAGGAGGGTGGTGGAAACCCCTCCAGATCTAGCTGAAACTGTAAGGAGCCTTAGGGTAGAATTACAGAGTTTCAAGGCTAACAATGAGAGATTCATAAAGGAGAAAGAGAAACAAACATAAATTAGCGTAGTCTTGCTACAGAGCTTATCCGATATATAGAGGCAACTGCAGCATGAACCTGCAACCAGTCATGCGGACCGGCGACACAAGAAGAGAAGTCAGAGTCCACCCGAGACCCGAAAACATGACTCCATAAGTGACCCCACTGGGAGAAGTACTGTGAAGAAGGTCCAACCTGGAGGTAGGGGACACTCATCGGGAGAGTCCTCTGGAAAGGAAGCTGACAAATCCGAAGGATCTTCTAGTAGCAGGGCCAGCTCACATTCTCACAGAAAAGGAAAGAAGCCGAAGCGTTCCAAAACCCATGGTCCTGAAGAGTTCAAGAAAGCCAAATCATCATATTTTGACGGAGAGATTAAGAAGGGAGAAGAGGCAAAAGTTTGGCTTCTTGGTTTAAAGAAGTATTTCAAAGTCCATGACTACTCTAAAAACTTAAAGTCTTGAATAACCATCTTCAACCTGAAGGGAAAGGCTTCCATATGGTGGGAAGACCTTAGGAATGTGAAAGGATTCCATAAGAAGGACTTGTCATGGGAACAGTTTGAGAAGTACTTCAGGAAGCAGTATCTGTCAGAAAAATACATGGACAGGAAAACTAAGGAATTCTATGAGCTCCCGCTGGGGCAGCTCACCATAGATGAATTTGTTAATAAATTCCTTGAACTACTGAGGTATGTACCCTACATAAAAGATGAAAAAGAAAAAATGCAGCAGTTTATTAGTGGGTTACCTCAGACCTACTTGGATAGGATTGATTTTGACAAACCAAATACCTTAGAAGAAGCTATCTGGAAGGTGAGGTATTGTTATGAATAGTGTGAGAGTATGACAAGACCCCACGAGGACTAGAAGAAGAAGAGTAGTTCGAGATTTCAGAAGAAAAGGTTTAAATCCTCAAGATTTAAGAACTATGGAAAATATTCTAGAGGAAGCCTTCCTTCTAGAAGTGTATATTAGCAAAATTTCTCCTCTCAAAGTGAAAATAAACCTTTTAAGATAGTCCCAACAAAGACCGATAACCTCGAGAAGGAACCCTTAAAATGCTAGGGTTGTGGAGAAGATCATAAATTGAGGGATTGCCCACACAGACAACCGAACAGTAAGAGAGTCTACAATATCCAAGAATCTACCACCGTCAATGATGTGTCTAGGAGCATTCCACAAATCTATGCAACCTTGGACAATAATCAAGCCGACCACCAAGCTTCAATAGTGGAGCTCGAAGGTATGACCACCAACCATATAGTTTCTATTTTAATTGATCCAGGTTCTAATTTGAGTTATGTGGCCCCTCAGGCTATTGATAAATGTAAACTACAACCAATTAGACATGTTAAACCGTGGTTGGTGCAATTAGCCACTGGGACCAAAAGAAAGGTGGCAGAGGCCATACCAGCCTGTCAATTAAACATGGGTGGATTGCCCACCCGAGCGACCCTTAACATACTTCCCCTGGGATCGTATGACTTGTTGATTGGTATGGATTGGATGGCTGCTTATAAAACTAAAGTGGACTGTTATCATAAAACTTTAGAATGTGTAAACCAAGAAGGGAGAAATATGACCCTCCAAGGGATTAAGAATCCTGTCTCAGTGAGACAAATATCGGCCCTTCAAATAAAAAAGTATTGCAGAAGAGGGTGTTCCTTATATGCAATACAGGTGTTGGAATCCATTGAGGAAGACAAACCAAACCTACAGGACCACCCCATATTAAGAGAATACAAGGACGTGTTCCTCGAAGAAGTACCAGGTCTACCTCTGAGAAGGGATATCGATTTCTTGATAGAGCTTACACCAGGAGTGGTACCAACATCTAGAATTCCATATAGGATGAGCACGCCAGAGCTGGTTGAGCTCAAGCTACAACTAAAGGGGAAGATGGACAAAGGCTAAATCCGACCTAGTGTATCTTCGTGGGGAGCGCCCGTCTTGTTTGTGAAAAATAAAGATGGCACACTTCGACTGTGCATAGATTACATACAACTCAATAAGACAACCATAAAGAACAAATACCCCTTACCCAGAATCAATGACTTGTTCGACCAACTGGGAGGTGCTACCATATTCTTGAAGATCGACTTGAGGTTTGGATACCACCAAGTCCGGATTAAGGATGAAGACATTCACAAAACAACCTTCAGAACGAGGTATGGTCACTATGAATTCGTAGTGGTGCCATTTGGGTTAACCAATGCCCCCGCCACTTTTATGTGTTTGATGAATAATGTACCTAACAAATTTATGGACAAATTTTTATTGGTTTTCATTGATGATATCCTAATATACTCCAAGAACAAGGCGGAGCACGAAGAACATCTTAGACTCGTACTTCAAGTACTAAGAGAGCATCGACGCTACGCTAAGTTTAGCAAGTGCGACTTATTTCAAAAGAAAGTTCATTACTCAGGCCATGTCATTTCTAAGGAAGGGGTGGCAGTGGACCCCGATAAGATTAGATCTATCATGGAATGGCGTACCCCAAAGGATGTATCATATATCAGATCCTTCATGGGATTAGCTGGATACTATAGAAGGTTCATAAAAGGGTTTTCCATGATTGGCTATCCAATCACTGCCCTTCAGAAAAAGGGGATCAAATTCATTTGGAAATCAAAATGTGAAGAAAGATTTCAGGAACTGAAATACCTCTTGACCCATGCACCTGTACTAAAGATTGCAGACCTGGATAATGATTTCCTCGTATGTACATATGCCTGCAAGGAAGGACTCAGAGGAGTCCTTATGCAAGAGGGACATGTAATTTCCTACGCATCCTGGAAATTAAATGAACATGAGATCAATTATGTGACCCATGACCTAGAGTCGGCTACCATAGTGCATTCTTTAAAAATGTGGAGGCACTACCTCCTGGGGAGGATATTTGTGCTTATGACAGACCATTGTGGCTTGAGGCACCTGTTTGATCAACCAAAACTCAACGCCAGACAAGCTAGGTGGATGGATATCCTAAGTGAATTTGATTTCAAAATCAAACACATAAAAGGAAAGGAAAATAGGGTGGTTGATGCCCTTAGCAGAAGTATAAAAACGATTCGTCTGGCAGCAGTAAGCACCTGTGAAATGAATGTCAGGGAAAGAGTCAGAAATGCACAAGAGACATATGTAGTCTTCAAGACCGTGACCTCATACCTAAGACAAGAGCCTACAAGGTTGAAGTATAAAGGCTACCAAATGCTCGAGGAAGGGTTGTCGACTTACATAAAAAAATTGTATATTCTGAACTGTGACGACTTGAAGAGGTTCATAATGGATAAACTGCATAAGAAACCATATACTCGTCACCCAGGATATCAAAAAATGATCACGACCACTAGGAAACAATTCTATTGGCACGGGTTAAAGAAAGACATAGCTAAATATCTAGATAAGTTTCTAGAATGCCAGCAAGTTAAGGCAGAACACCAACATCCAGCAGGACTATTACAACCCCTACCAATTTCAGAATGGAAATGGGAAACCATATCCATGGATTTCATCACCGGATTACCAAAGTCGACCAAGCAAAATGATTCCATCATGGTCGTGGTGGAAAAACTAAGTAAGTCTTCTCATTTCATTCCTGTCAAATCAACTTTCAAGGCCATAGATATTGCCAACATCTTCATGAAGGATATATTTAGACTGTATGGCATGCCCAAGGAAATTGTATTTGACCGAGATACCAAGTTCACTTCAAACTTTTGGAAATCCCTAATGGCTGGTCTGGAGACAAAATTACTATTCAACACAACTTATCACCCTCAAACTGATGGACAGACAGAAAGAGTGAACCAAATATTAGAGGACATGCTAAGGATGCATGTAATGCATCAGCCTAAGAAGTGGGAAGACTGCCTACCATTGGTAGAGTTTGCCTACAACAACGGTTATCAGGAATCCTTGAAGATGAGCCCTTTTGAAATCCTCTATGGTAGAGAGTGCAATATTCCAATTGGCTGGAGTAATCCAATGGAAAGAATTACAATCGGACCCGACATGCTGAAAGAAATGGAACAACAAGTGGTGCAGATAAGGCAAAATCTGAAAATTGCTCAGGACCGACAAAAAAGTTACACCGATAGAAAGAGAACTTCCCGAGAGTTCAAAGCCGGAGACCATGTCTATATCAGAGTTAGACCCAGGAAGTGTTCTCCGAGAATGGGAATCTGTGCCAAGTTGGCACCTCAGTATTGTGGACCCTTTGAAGTCTTAGATAGAGTGGGACCTGTAGCCTATAGGATAACACTTCCTCCCACAATAAAGGCACATAATGTTTTCCATGTTTCATTATTGAAGAAATATGTACATGATGCTAATCATATAATTGACTGGTCTGTGATCCTGGTGGTACCAGAGGGAGAATTCCTTCCAGAACCCCAATGCATACTAGATAGGAAGGAAACCTCACTCAGGAACAAAACCATTGCATAGGTCAAGGTGCAATGGAAACACTTTGGCCCAGATGAGGCTACGTGGGAAATGGAAGATGCCATGAGACATGCATATTCGATTTTGTTTACTGTTGTACATACCTATCATGTTGATAGATAGAACATTGAGAACGACGTTTCCTTTAAGGGGGAGGGAATTGTAACACCCTATTTCCCCCGGTCCGTAAATATAACTTTATTGGCCAGGAACTATGGAAAAACTCAAAGTGTGAATGTTTGATTTGGTGGACCTTTGTATAAAGGTTGATGAATGTAAATCCTATTATTTTAATAAATAATGGAAACGTGTTGCATGACTACTGAGAAGGGGATTTGATAAGATAGATCACGATTGATAATGGAAAGGTGGTGGAGGGGACCCCAGAAGGGTTATGTTAACCTTCACCGAACCGGTACTATGTTGGTTTTAACTGATCAAGATCATAACAACCCTCTGACACAAAATGAATTTCAGTCAAGATGGTAGGTTGGAATAACTCCTCAAGAGTTAATGAGGGGATGGGGCAGGCCGCCCATTTGTAAGGCTTCCAGACCTGACCACAGAATAGGGACTTGAGCCACACACAATCTTGTTGAGGATGGCAAGAAAATAAGCGTGGTGTGGGCAGTGGGAGGACTGGCGAAGAATACAGAGACGAGAGTGGAAACTCTTGGGTTCGAGGAAGGATTGGAAAGAGAAAAGTGAGTTTTGATCATGGGGGATAGAGACTGAGTCAGAAGAAGGAGAGTAACCTTCATCCTCATATATTCTTGTATAGGGAGAAGGAGAGTAACCTTCATCCCTAACTTCCATTGAGTTGGAAGTAAAATATTGAATCTCAAAGCATCGTGGCCTAAGCTCAGGGGTGGCCAGTGATAAATCCATCGGGAGTGACTAAGCCTATGGTTGGGTGGAAACGAGCACCCCTCTCAGCAGTCGCATCCTGCCTTATGGTTCTGATAAGTGTTTCTTTCATGCTTTGTGCTTCAACTGGAAATAATGAATTCATGCTTATATTTATACGCCTATAACTAGTTTCTGTATTGAATGATTTAGTTAAAAGTATGCATTCGTCCCTTGAGGACTTTTATATCTGCTTGATGTTCCTTATGCTCTAGTTTAATTCCTCGAGAACACTCTCCCCAGAGAATTTCATTACCGCCCTAGAGTCTAGTGATTACTTCCCTGATTGCGGAGGCCGGACCCCACAATCGCTATGAGGAGGGAGTCTATTAAGCTTAAGAGAGGTAGTGCATGTATGCACCGAGTCTCTGCAGGGAGGCAGAGACCGAGACCATATGAATTCCTAGAGTTGGGGAATGAACGTAAGGAGTGCGCGGAAGAACGCTTCCAAGCGTTACGTTCAAGAGAAAGAGTGCAAAAATCTTAATCCTCTCAGAGACAACAAAGCTCAGGAAGAATAGTGAGGTTCAAGTATCGAAAAGGAGTATACTTTCACTTAGAAGATGAACAAATGAGATCCATTCAGGAGGACTCAGGGCCTGTCGCGACTGTTAGATTTGAGGAAGGGGCGTAGACGTTAATGCCTCGACTCCTTCAGTCTTCGCAATATCACACAACGAGAGGTTTACACATTGGCATGACTAAACTCCCGAAACCTGAAGTTGCAACATGATCTGGACCGTAGATCTAAGGATCTATTGAGACCCTCCTTGACTGTCGGATTGGCGAGATCAGGGATTTGTACATCGGGATATTGTCACGTTGGCGCGACTGAACTCCCAAAACCCTAAGTTATGATGTGATCTGGACTGTTGGATCAAGGAAGGTTATGGACCGTTGATATGACGCGAGAAGATTAATGCAAGAGTATGTGGGAGTTAAAAATCCCCTAGTGAGGACCAACATCCGTTGGATCTAGGAAAGGTGCACGAGAGTTAATCCCTTCGAATATATACAGGAGAATGGACTTTGCCAAGTCCCGAAGTTCTAAAATCTTCGGAACTGTCCATCGTCAAGGTAGATAGATGGCAACAAATCTGAGAGTTCGTGAATTTGGACTTCAGAATATTTGCAAGGGAAAGAGTGGAGATGATCCTATCCGTTGGTGCTGGGAAGGACACGTGGCGAAAGATCAACATTTCGCTGACTCACACATAGGGAAATTCAGAGGCAAGAGTTGTGACAACACGCGAAACACAAACTCACAATTTGGTCACAACTGTTGGATCGCGAAGAACTATGGACCATTGATCTGACATCGTCGGAAATTTGGGGATCGAAAGAGTCAGGGTTGACTCACATCCAAATACCCGATATGTGAGCTCACGATTTGATCCTAGCCATCCATCGAGACGGGACGCATGGTGAGAGGTCAACATTTCGCTGACTCACAACTTGGGAAGTCAGAGATAGGAGTCGTGAGAACTCGCGAAATCCGAGTTCGCGAAAGGATCACAGTCATTGATTGAGGGAGGGATCCAAACCATTCATTTGAAAGGTGAATATCGGGAATCGGGGAAACAGAGGTAAGCCAACCTCCAAAGTCGCGAAACGTGAAATCCCGATTCGTGAGAGAGGAGATCAGGACCATTAGATCACGGGAGAGTGTGGTCATAGCTTGAGGACATCTGAAAGCAGGGGCTAGCAGGGGGAGCTAGCACATGTTTCTCAAACCCTTCAAAAGGGGGCTCAGGAAAGAATCGTGGGTTGGAAGAACCTGCAACAGAAGAAAAGGGGAAACTAAATAGAGTTAAAACAAAAAGAGGCGAAATTTATTTATGCCCCGTCGTGGGTGTGTTACAAATACCTTCTAACCAATGTGCATGTACTGAAGATTGTAGACCCGAACAAGACTTTCTTGTGTGTATAGATGCCTACAAGGAAGGGCTCGGAGGATTCCTTATGAAATAAGGACATGTGATTTGATACGAATCCAGAAAATTGAATGTGCATGAAGTCAATTATGTGACCCATGATATGGAATTGGATACCATAGTGCATGCTTTAAAAATGTGGAGGCATTACCTCTTAGGCAGAATATTCATACTTATGACAGACCATAGTGGGTTGAGGTATTTGTTTTACCAACCAAAACTCAATGTGAGACAAGATAGGTGGATGAATCTCCTTAGTAAGTTTGATTTTGAAATCAAACATATCAAAGGAAATGAGAATAGGGTGGATGATGCCCTTAGTAGAAGTATGAAAGTGATTCACTTGGTAGCTGTAAGCGCCAGTGAATCAGACATCAAAGAGAGAGTCAAAAGTGTACAAGAAACATATGCATTTTTCAAGAACATGACATCATATCTAAAGCAAGAGCCCACAAGGCTGAAGTACGAAGGTTATTAGATGCTTAATGAGGGCCTTCTGACTTACAAGGGCATATTATATATTCCAAATTGTGGCAACTTGAAGAGATTCATAATGAATGAACTACACAAAGGACCATATACTGGGCATCCTGGTTATCAGAAAATGATCACGACCACTTGGAAACTATTTTATTAGCCCAGACTAAAAAA
Source organism: Picea glauca (assembly GCA_000966675.3). NCBI lineage: Eukaryota > Viridiplantae > Streptophyta > Pinopsida > Pinales > Pinaceae > Picea > Picea glauca. Next base: position 1,218,053 of record JZKD02S1673035.1, read on the forward strand.
GGACATAGCTGACTACTTAGCTAAGTGTCTAGAATGTCAGCAAGTTAAGGCATAGCACCAACACCCAACATGGCTATTGCATCCCCTACCAATTCCCGAATGGAAATGGGAAACCATCTCCATGGATTTCATCATAGGATTACCAAGATCAACCAAACAAAATGACACCATCATGGTAGTTGTGGACAAACTGAGCAAGGCTGCTCACTTCATACCTATCAAGTCAACTTGCAAGGAAATATATATTGCCAACATTTTCATGAAAGATATATTTAGACTGCATGGCATGCCTAAGGAAATTATATCTGACAAAGATACAAAATTTACTTCAAACTTTTGGAAATCTCTGTTTGTTGGTTTTGAAACAAAATTCCTCTTTAGTACAACCTATCATACTCAAACCGATGGGAAGACAGAGAGAGTAAACCAAGTGTTATAAGACACATTGAGGATGCATGTGATGCATCAACCGAAGAAGTGGGAGGACTACCTACTGCTGGTAGAATTTTCCTACAACAATGGCTATCAAGAGTCATTAAAAATGAGCCCCTTTGAAGCCCTCTATGGAAGACAATGCAACATTCCAATCAGCTGGAATAACCCAGTAGACAAAATTACAATTGGGCTAGATATTCTAAAGGAAATGGAATGAAAAGTAATTCAGATCAGACAAAATATGAAGATAGCCCAGGATAGACAAAAGAGCTATGCAGACATGAATATGATTCCTAGAGAGTTCAAAGCAGGGGATCATGTGTATCTTTGAGTTACACCCAGGAAAATATCTTTGAGGATGGGATCTTGTGCCAAGATGACACCTCAATATTGTGGACCCTTTGAAGTTTTGGATAGAGTGGGACCAATATCCTATCATCTAGCACGTCCTCCCATAATGAAGGCACATAATGTTTTCCATGTTTCTTTATTAAAGAAGTATGTACATGATTCTAATCATATTATTGACTGGTCTATGATTTAGGTGGAACCTGAGGGATAATTTCTGCTAGAACCTCAATGCTTAATTAATAGGAAGGAAACCCCACTCAGGAACAAAACCATTGCACAGGTCAAGGTGCAGTGTAAATACTTTGGCCTAGATGAGGCTACATGGGAAATGGAGGATGCCATGAAACATGCATATCCATTTTTGTTTACTTCTGTACATACAGAGCACATCAACATATAGAACATCGAGGACAATGTTTCTTTAAGGAAGATGGGATTGTAATACCCCTATTTCCCCCAGTTTGTAAATATAACTATAACTAGCCAAGAGACAATGGCAGACTAAACATGTGTGAATGCTTGATTTGATGAACCTTTGTATAAAAGGGTCAATGTATGAATTTTATGTTAATAGAAATTGGATATGTGTTGCACAACTGTTGAAAGGGGGGAGTTTTCCAAGATAGACCATGGATGCTATGAGAGATATGGTGAGGGAAACCAAGAATGGTTGAGATGATCCTCACCAAACGACTACCTACTGGGTGTAATTGCTCAATAGTCCTCTGACCTAGAAATGAATTACCAGTCAGGGTGGTAGTTGAAAGGCCATCCTCAAGAGTTAACGAGGAGATGGGGTAGGGTACCCATATGTAAGGTTTCCAGGCTTGACCACGAGTTGTGGATTCAGACCCACGCAACCTTGCAGAGGAAGGCAAGAAAGGAAGTGATTCGGGGGACAGAGACAGATCGACAAGAAGCAGTGTAGAGAAAACAATATCTGGAAGAGAAGAGAGCATGCTTTGACCCTGTAGTTGAGAGAAAAGATGAGAAGAAAACTCGTTTTGGTTGTAAGAAGACTTAGGTAGGGTCTTGCTACAAGCTAATAAATGAGGCTGACGAGTGACTGAGGAAGTGCTCGCACATACCTCCTTTCTTGGTGTAGAGGAATCTGGTTGATAAGATCCTATGGAAGGAGGAGAGTAAACGCCATCCCTGACTATTGTGGAGCAAGGATAAATAATCTCTCTCAGGGAATCATGGTATAGCTCGGGGGTGGCCAGTGGTAAATCCATCAGTAGTGGTTGTGCCTATGGTTGGGTGGAAATAGGCACCCCTGCTAGCAATCACTTCACATTTTCTAGTTTTGATAAGTATTTTCATACTCTGTGTAATATATTGGATGCGATGATTGAATGCATGTGTTTATGGTTAAGTCTTGCAGTGTTTGAACAATTATTAGAAATGTTATTTTTGCTTCTGTAAACTGCTATTTTTACATGGTTTTCGATTTACCTTAGTTAGCCACTAGAGAGTTATGGTATGGGAATCCTCAAGAGAGTCGAGGTAGGATTAACTGTAACATTTAAATCCTATTGACCTTTTGAGTTTACCTTGGCGGGAATGTCAAGTTCAACTCTGTGGGAGAAGGGCGTTCCTTCAGAACCTCCACCCATGTGACCGAGGGCTCATACCCATGGCCTTAATCAAGTCTTGACTAAGAGCTTAGTGTAGCTTGGAATCCAAATATGATCCCATATGACCCAAGGTTGGAAACCCCTCGCTAAGCTCGAAAGGAGTGAAGCTACTTTGTCTTAGGGACTTAGGATTTTACAACCCTCGAAAAGAGTCGAAGGCCAGAGTTGCGAATTGATGAGGGACGTAGATATGGGGATCCAATGGAGATATCTCTTAGCCGTTATATTAGACTTAGGAAGGGTAGTGTTAAGTACTTCGACGAAGTTCCACTTCGGGAGAATAAGAGTGGTCTAGCGCTGGAACTTCCGAATATCGAAGTCACGAAGTTAATCTGGACCGTTGAGAATAGAGAGACATGTGTCCACAAATCAACGACTACCGAGAGTTCGGGTATTTGTCGGTATCAATGTAAATATATAGGGACGTAGAAAACCGAACGTCGACGTTCAACCTAGAATGTCGAATGTCGAATGCCAAAATTACGAAGTGATGTAGACCGCCGATCCTCGGATCCTTCGAGATCCCTCTCAACCATCGATCTAAGGATTTCGTTGAGAACCCTTCTTAACTTCCCAACGTGGAGTGAAATGTGGACCCCACTTGTTCCCTGTCAACACTCACCCGTTGGATGAGAGGTCGTGTGGCGGAAGATCCTAAAGGCTGGAGACTTGGTACTCCGGAGGAACTTGGCCAAGAGTCTTCAGAGCATGAAAACATCCGAAGTCCTGAACGGTGAAGTGAATCTCAACTGTTGATAGGATGAGGACACGTGGCACTAGATTAGAGAGTTCGGGGCCTTAGCTCTTTGGGGGATTCACGATGTGAGGAGTTGGTAGGCTCTGAAGCCTAGAGTCGTAAAGTAACGGGAACCATAGATCTATGGATCTACGAGGACATATCTTAATTGTGATATTTTAAAGAGGTTAGAAGGCTGTATGTCAGGGGATGATGTGGCTCACTGACGCCATCTAAGGTGACGTGGACCCACAACTAAGGTGCCATGTGTCACCGAGATATGGATGATTCACAGACCCCTTATACCTATTAGAGGATGACACGTGTAACCCCATAGAGAGAACATGTGTCACCCTTGGTCCTCACCGCGTGTTAGCCTCTGGGTCGTGCCCACCTAGCCAATGTGGTTGGTGAAGCGATTGGGATTTTGGGAGTCCAAGACTTCGAGAGTTCGGAAGATTTGGGGCGTAGTAGGGTAGAGGGACGATCAACGTCGATCGCCGATTACCGACTGTTGAAACGTTCAACGTCGATTGTCGATTGTCGAACGACGAAAACGTAGAACGTCGATCGTCGAAACGTTCAACGTTGATCGTCGAACACTGAAAACATAAAACGTAAATCATCAAATGGCCAAGGCCACGTGGAGATATTTCAAGACTTCGTGGAGCATATGTTAAGTAAGAAAAGGGATGTTCAGTGCCAAACGTCGAAGACCCCAGCTAATAACGCTCAGATAACTTCGGGAGGCTATATCTTGCAAACTAGGGATCATATTTTAAGCCGATAACAGTCGTTAGAAAGCCACATATGAGAATAAGAGGATAAGGACCTCAGAGAGATGATTTTAGATGATTTGAATGAGCAAAAATTGATGCCCCATCCCTAGAAAGGGTATTTAGGGGTCGGGTGTGTTACATCTTAATTGCTAAATATACACTTTCAATATCTTACCAAATAAACTACATCCTTGTCTTTTCTTTCCCCTTGAAGCTTGATTGTACTAATCCTTGTTGTGTGTCTGAATGAAATACTATAAATCTCCAAAACGGTAATGTTGTAACTTCTGTAAATCCTATAACCACTTTATTGAAATCTTGGTAAGTATAAGACTCAGTATCATATCCAATTTTTTGGATATTATAACCATGAGGGATATCTACAATAACTAGGGAGTATTCTCTTTTAGGAACAATATTTGCAAGTTGTTCACAATCACCTAATATCACTTTATATTGAACAATGTCGAGTCCATTCTAAATGTAGTGATCAAGGGTGTCATCAAGTTGAACATTTTGAACACGTATCCTTATTTCTCTTTCAAACTTGGATTTTTGAATAAAACTTTTGAAAGTTTCAGGTACTCCATCTGCATTCTTCATTGGCATCTTTAATGAAACAAACAAACATATAGTTATATATCTATAACTATTAAAATAAAAATAATCTAACTTACAAACGAATAATATGAATGTAATAAATCAACATACCTTTTTGAATGCAACAAAAAAATGTTTCAATACTGTTGAAGAGCTTGAATCTGGATAGTTGAGTTTAACATCATCCCAAATTTCTTCATTTAACATCTTGACCATTTCCTCTTGTATTTTGATATACACCTTGTGAATAAATAAAACAAAAATAATGTTAAATTGAAAAAAATAATTTTCTTGTCCTAACATAAATAAAAATAACTCAACAAACTTACTTTTTAAATTCATCACACATTTATTCCATTGAAAATTCTCCCGACCTAACATGTGATAATATAGTTATGACAAGTTTATCATCCTTCACTCCTTGTATTGATCTCCAAGGTGTTATAGTCATATAACCTGGAAGATTTTTTATGTCAGGATCTATCTTACTTGTGCCACATATCAATGGTTTAGCCTTCTTAACTCTCTGATTTTTTATACTAATATTTTCTCATAGGGTGAAGATCTCATCTATCAAATCCCATACCTGTCCAGTTCTAAATCCCAATTGAAAATAACTATTCACAACTCTAAATATATCACTTCCTTTGCAATTTTTTTTATATTTTTTATTTTCATCATCAAGTGGGAATCCTATTTCCATACAACATTGCTTCTGAAACTTAACATCAACATTTTATCTCTTCCCACGACATATTTCAGAAAATTCATTATGGATAAATCTCACCCTTTGAATGAAATTCATAGACATTATGTACTCATTGTCTGTGTTATGATCCCATGTTGGTAACTTTGCATTTGAATCTGTTAAACCGACATAAATTATGCATTTGACTGTCTCAAAAAGAGGATTATTGAGATATTCTTGCATCAATTCTCTTCTAGCCTCTGCAGAATGATTTCCTCCAATCACATAATATTTGTAGTCAAAAAATTTTGATCTATCAAATTCTTCCCTCGTAGGAACTTTCATTGGGTCAACAAGAACTAGGTAGTCAACCATATGTGCATATGGATTGTACCTAATCAATGCTTTCAAATTGTGAATATGCAAGTGATGCAGTTTTCCAATTTGATATTTTTCTTTCCCTTTTGTGGGTTTATAAAGTTGTTTCACATTCAATTGAAATGTGTGGCCATCATCAACTAAGTTTTCCGTCCTCATTCTATTTTGAATGACATTTTGTGTTCTTTTCATAATACCATCCTCTAGATCAACACCTGGTGTTATTATTTCTCTGCTACCTTTAGAAATTTCATTATAATACTCTGAGTTAATGATGACTTCTCTAACATTATCAACATTTTTTTTCTTCCTCTTATGATTTAAATGTATTTCATCTAAATCAATGATTTCTTCATAATCAATAGGAATTGACTCATCATCAACCATCGCTCTTTTGAGTTTATCTTGTTTATTCTTTTTGCGAGAAGGAGTGATAACCTCATTGGGACCAATCTCAACAAAATCTTCATTTGGAGTTTCCTCATTTTCAAATGTAACCCTTTTAGTATTTATAGAATGAGGATTTTTCTTTCTTCTTTCATGTTCTTCTTTGTCTACTCTTGCAGGTTCAACCTCCATTACTTTATGTTTCTTTTTCCTTTCTTCTTGTGTTTTTTCAATATTGAAAACATTGATGAAATCCATGATATTATTATCTGTAGAGTAAAACCCCACTAACATATGTGAAAGTCGTTCAAAAAAAATCCTGTAAAAATAAAATATAACATTTTCATGTTAAATAAAATTAAAACATTACCATGATACAAAAAATAATAAACGACACAAAAATAGAAATAAAAAACTTACATTTCCTTTCTCAATGTCATCAATGATGGATGGACATAATTATGAAAAACATTCATTCTTGTTATAATTGCTCAATTTGAAACAATATCTAAACTTGATATAAGTTTTGCATTGTTTGACAAGTGCATAAACAATATCTGTGGCTGACACCAAACATATATCTCGTAACAAGCCAAGTGTGTGATAATTTCCTTGCACATGTTCTAATTCGACACAATACAAATATATATGATCTCCATTGTTGCCTTGCTTGTCTTTAACAAACCAAGAATATTCCAGTTTGTTTTCACCTTCCACAGATTTTCGCTCTCTAACATTCTTCATTGCCCTTGATAGCTCAGGTGTTATGATATTATTTTGTTTCATAACATTCATGGAGGTTCCAGTTGCATTTTTGGATGCCATTATTGCATATTGTGATCCAGATATATTCATAGATAATCTCTTTCCTGCCATTTTCCTACATTAAGACAAAAAAATAAAATTAGGCCTTTTACATTATAATAAACTAAAAACAAAACATTGAATATAAGAACTAATTTAAAAAAAAAATTAATTTTTTTTGACCCATATTTTTTTTTTTGACCCATGGAGTTATTGGGCTTATGCCAGGACTGTGCCTTGGCTGTGGAGGGATGGGGCAATGTCCAACATCGCCCCAGACCCCACTGTTATCACTGAAATTTCGTCCGCACGTGGCGACAAGAACTCCACATCATCAAAACAAGACTGGAGTCGTTCATGGCACATGATTAATGCCACAACATTGCAAAAAGGGTCAAAAAATATACCAAATGACCAAAAATTTGAAGGGCGCTTTACATCATCTGGGTGCGCGCGCGTATGCGCGTAATAGCATCGTACAAAGCGCGCATATGTGCACAAGGCGCGACTGTTGGGCAAGAAACCCGCGCGCCTGCTAAACGACGCATTTATTGAAATTGGTCGGCCTCCCAACCACTAATGGATCAGCTCCCAAGTCGATTTGACACCAAATCCGAGCT
>JZKD02S1673037.1:9607-28807 GCA_000966675.3 Picea glauca
AGGGGCATGTTAAGCCCTAATATTGGCTCATTACCCCTTAATTGGGGCATATTATATTAGTAATGTTATTTTATTTATGTCGGCTTTAGGCCATTAGTTTTAATTATACCTCCTAATCTCATATATATACCAAGGAGACATTTTCATTTTGAATCATCTTGTACTGGAACATTTAAGTGGGGTAAAAGGAGGTCGTCCCCTCAAAGAGGCTTATTATCTAAAATTGTATCTTTTTCAAGGTGTTGAGTAATTTTTTTGAGGTTTTTCTATGCTATATTGGTATTTGGTTCTTAACATAAAAAAACCAACACACAACTTAAAAGTACCCATTCCTTTTATTATAATTGCCAACAATTTACAGTCATCACAGAGAGACATAACACACATCTACATAGTCAAAATTCTCAAGAACACACCGAATCCAAGCATCATAGAGCCATAATTTGGTTCATACAACAGAGAATCATCATGGATGGAGAGAAAAATAATCATACCTATGGGAAAAATGCTTAATTGGTGAGTTGGCCGAGCCTCCCTTCCAAAAACCTAAAATCGTGGAGCTTCACAACCAACAGAGCAAAATTGCAACAATGGAGAAATGCTAGGGTGATGGACGATAGGGAAAGTATGGACTGAAGTGCAGTAAATGCATGTCACTTCCATCACCTTTCCCCATTCAATTCGATGTACGAGACAACCAAATAAACATAACATTCACCAATGATCAAACCATATAACCAATGCATATTCAATGCCAAACCATCGTAAGATATGAGATGATATCCATTGTATAGTGCACCGCCCAATACAGTTTACATGTTAACCCTTTCCATAACTCCAAGAAATAATACATATTAACAATGCTATATGCGCCTCCATTCAAATCTAATGAAATTCATATAGTCCATTAACCAACAAATAACATAATAATTAGGACTAACACTAGTATCCCTTAACTTCATTCGAAAATTGCATGTAATCCCTTTACATAGTTCCTTTCCCTTTTCCATACTTTAGACCCTTTTATATATTTTTCTTTGTTTTGACCATGCTACCATTAAATTATCCCTTGCATAAATGTGGCTAAGTAATCAACATAAGAATTAGTAAGAAAGTTTTAACATAGCAGTTGTAACAACATCATCATCATAACCATAAAACTGTATTGTGTCTCAAAAAACATCCCACAATAATGCATTATCCACCTATCATCACGCCAAATGACACCAAGATCGTATCGTAAAAAATGTAGGACTATGTTGGTAGCATCCAAAACAGCAGCGAAACATGTGTAATATGTCTATCCTTGTGCCTCTAGTCTACAAGGGGGTCCCACCTACTAGTATTATATTATTAGCATAGTTAAATAATAACGCTTTAGCAATACTTTGCGGTCGGAATTCATCGTTACGATTTTAATCGTCAACAAAATAACGAATCCAAAGGGAAATATGTTTCCAACAGATTAAGAACTCAGAATGACTAGTTTCGTAGACCAAGTAACATCAGATCAAGAAGATATAAACCAAAATGATTATGAAACAGAGGGAAGTGAATGGATTTAAGGGGAAAATGACCAGGAATTTTGGAATAACTGATGGAAAATGTTAAGTATGATGGGGTCTATCCATGTAAGCATAATCATTCAACTAAAAATTGTTCTTGACTTCAAGGAGAAAATTTTTCTGAACTTTCTCTTTTGAATCTCAAAATGGATGAAGAAAAGGAAAGCAAAAGAGGGATAAAACCAATTATCTCATAAAACAACAGTGGAAGCAAATAAAAATTTCAATGATGCATTGAAGGGGAACATGATGAAAACTATGTAATCTTGATTGTTATTGATTAACAATACTTTGCAGAAGAGTCATTGTGGCAAAATTGATCCAACATTTCATTTTGACAAGAAATGAAGTAAAAAAGAATAGAAAGAAAGAAATGTCATAACAGAAATGAAACAACAAAAATGAAATAAGCAGAAATGAAATGACAGAAAAAAAATAGCATAAATTAAAAACTACTAATGTGAAAGAAGAAATGAAAACTACTAATGTAAAAGCAGAAATCAAAACTACTCAAATACAAAAACATTCCAAACTGCGTTAAACTCTTCAAGTTGGTTTCACGTAATGTTTTAAGTGGGAACCGTTAGTGTTGTAAGAAAACAATCGCTCTTGTGAGTCCTTTAGAATATAAGAACTTGCACCCAAGACAAAATCCATCTTAAAAGGACCCATCCATAATTTTTGAAACTTTGAATCCCTTCCTCTATCAACATGAGTTGAATCCCACAATAATACCTTCTCATTGACTTTAAATTTGACAGCTTTGACACTCTTGTTGAAATATTTTTTAACAGTCTATTGTCTTCTCTTTATATTTCCAAGGCAAACGTGCTTTGCTCCTCTAAAGCCAAAAGTGCATTCATTCTTTGAGAAACATCAAAAGAATTTAATTCTTCGACCTGTAGCATTAACCTTAAGGAGGAAAGTTCTGGTTCAATAGGCAGAATGGCTTCTTGACCATAAACAAGATGGAAAGGAGTGCAACCAGATCTCACCTTGGTTGTAGTTCAATCTTCCCAAAGGGTGTAAGTGGGGAGAGTGTGTCATTGATGAGGCTTATCTTCAATGAGCCTTTTGATAATTCTTACCAGATTCTTATTGGTAGACTCAGCGTGCCCATTTCCTTGGGGATAATAAGCTAATGAGATAAAAAATTTAACCCCCAACTTAGATAAAAATTGGGTTAGCTAGCATAAATAAAAGCTAGACCATTGTCTGTAATAATTTCCAAAGGAAGACCAAATCTGGAAAAATGTTATTTTCAAGGAAAGAAATCACCTGGTCATCCTACGAATGTTTAAATAGGACAACTTCAGTCCATTTTGTAAAATAGTGTGTGGCTGTCAAGATAAAGACTTGTCCTACTGAAGATGGAGGATTAATAGGACCAATAAAGTCCAAACCCCATTTTGAAAAAGGAAAGTCTGGGGGGACACGTTGTAAAGGCATGGCTGAAAGGCGTTCTTTCCCAGCAAATTTTTGGCACTTGTCACAAGATCTCGAAAAAACATAAGAATCACAAAAGATTGAAGGCCAAAAATATCCTTTTCTAATAATCTTAAAAGCAATAGTTTTAGCAGAAAAATGACCTCCTACATGAATAACATAATTTTAAGAACCATGAGTTTCTTGCAACAATTTTTGGGCTTCCTCATTGTTTACACAATGAAGAAACATACAATCGGCAGGTATTCTAAACAAAAAGTATCATATAATGGCGTATCTAGTAGATTCAAGGTGGATCCTTCTTCTTTGATGAGTGTCTAAGTTTTCTGGACATCTTTGATTTTGCAAATAGTAAACCAAATTTTTGTACCAAGGATGTTCAGAGACAAGAAGGATTTGATTATCAATGTAGAACAGTGTTGATAGAGATCTATCTTGTTCATCAATTTCTTCACTAGTTTCAACATGTTGAGCTAAGTGAAGGGATAAGTCACGTCCCTTGATGGTGTTAGAAGTCACGATAGTTAAATCATGGTCCTGGATCTTGGCAAGAAAATGTGAAAGATTCCTTCAAATATAAATCTGCGAGAGCAAAAACGTGACAACGGGTAAAGGGACTTTTACCAATGTGTTCTTACCTAAGATGAAGTGGCAAAAATTTTCAACATCTTTAATAAGAGCGAAAGAATGTTTTTCAATAAAAGAATATTTAAAATCATCATTAGACAAGGTTTGACTCATGTAAGCCATTGGTTTTTCATTACCTTCGTTATCACATTGCATGAGCATAGCAGAAACTACTTCCTCTGTGGCATTAATATATTTCATAAATTCCTTCTCAACATCCGGCTTCGCCGAAACCAGTGCAAAACTAATTGATTTCTTGATCCATACAAAATCATTTTAGACATCAACTGTCCATGAAAATGAATGATCTTGCTTAAGCAGATTATGAATTGGCTTGACCATTACAGCAAAATCAGGAACAAACCTATGGAAAAACTTAATAACACCCATGAAAGCTTGAACCTCCTTCTTGGAAGTGGGAAGAGGCAGATTTAGGATAGCAACAATCCTTTCAGGATCAATTCTTATTCTTGAATAAAAGACAGTGCGTCCAAGGAGCTTACCCTTGGTAACACCAAAAATATACTTATAAGGATTTAGAGAAATGCCAAATTTCCTGCATCGCATGAGAACTCTTTTAAGATGACCAAAATGATCTGATCGATTTTTAGAATACACAGTTAAGTCATCAAGATAGATCTGAATAATCTTGCCGATCAAATCGTCAAAATCTATTTGCATAGCTCTTTGAAAAGTGGAACCTGCATTAGATAAGACAAAAGGCATATGTTCCTAAGAAAAATTTCCCCAATGAGTAATAAAAGTGGCGTTATATTTATCTGCACTTTTTACCTTGATTTGATTGTAACTAGAAAAATCGTCAAGTAAGGATGTCATCTGTGACCTTGCAACTTGCTGCAAAATAATTTCCATATTAAGGAGAGGAAAGTGATCTTTTATACTATGCCTATTCAATGCACGAAAATCTATACATAATCTAATTTGACTAGTTGTTTTCCGAATGAGAACCAAATTGGAAACCCACTTAGAATACTTAATTGGGAAAATGATCCCAGCCTTCAAGAGTTTTTCGAGCTCCTTTTGAATAGTTTCTTCCAGTGAAGGGTTAATGGGTCTTTGTTTTTTCCTAACTTGTTTTATGCCCTCCTTGACAGGAGTGGCATGTTGTATAAGAGCAGGATCAAAACCATGAAGATCCTCATAAGACCAAGAAAAAACATCTTAAAATTCACCAAGCAGCTTGGAAAAATTCAATTTTTCTTCATCAGAACATTGGGAACCCATTTTAACATTCTTTGGATACTTGGGTGTTCCAATGTTCAAGGAAATGGTTTCACCCACTTTCATTTTTGAATCCTCCTCTTTATGTTTTTCTTTGTTGCCTACATCACTCGATGAAAATGAACTTTCTAGAGGAGTCAAGCCTTTAAGAATTTTGTTATCTTCCATCGATATGATTTCCTTTAGATGATAAGGTTCATTTTGAATGAAAGAACATATGCTCTCATCACTAGGAAATACCTTCCATGAATCTATGTTGTCGGGGATGTGCGGATGATACAAGTATTGAAAGGTATAATCAGGTCTTTGTGGAAGAAGTTGTCGAGTAAGAGAGGCTGCAAAAATAGCTAACCTGTTAGCCATAGAGTTCAATTCCCTTTTAACATGAGTGATGTTGAAAGATAGTAAGCTTGGGATAAGTACCCAAAACGTTTGGGTATAGATTTTCATTAACTTGTTTCTAGGATAGTATATCTTATGTACAAGGTTTACAACAAGTTAGGAATCCCCAAAAAATGTAAGGTGACCACAACCCATACTATAAGAATGTTCAATGCCTAGTAGTAATGCTTCAAATTCAATGACATTGTTTGTGCAAGCAAACACCAACCTATAGGAAAAGTTATGAATCTTACCCACAGGAGAGTATAAGATAATACTAGCTTTGTTTCCTTCATTGGAGCATGAACCATCAAAGTGCATATGCCACATCCCATCCTCTAAGTTGATTTGTTCCAAGGTAGTGTTTTCCTCATCTGCAAACATGGAATACACTCCTAGGTTATCCTTGATATAATTCACATTAGGCTATGGGATGCTTTCTATGTAAGGTGAAATTATCCCTTCTCTTAGGACTATGATGTTTTTACCATCCCGAGGAACAAATAAGTGTGTCTCGTCGAGTGAGAGGTATCCACCTGTCAGAGATTTCCAATATCTTCCTAAGATTATCGAGTAATTAATCACTGACATATCTATTACATGAATATTAAGGATTTTCCTTATTTTAGGATGTGCGCATAAAACCAAGGTCACGTCCTTGATTTCACCTATGGTCATTTGTTGTAAACTATTATAAGAGAGCATGCTTCTAGATTTTTCATTTGTACAAGACAAGCCTATCTCTTCCATAATAATTTTTGACATTACACTTGGGCCTGAACCACCGTCAATGAGACAACAATGGGAAATCTTATACATAATATTTACATAAATATAAAATGGGGTTTTTTTAACAGGGTGTCTAAAGTTATGTACACCTATGTTATTTATAGACAAATCCTCTTCATCTACCTCTTCAGATAGGTTGGATACAACAAAATATTTTCCTTCCATGAAATGTTTTAGATGTTTCTGTTGTTCATGGATGACAACCATGTACAGGAGGGTAGAATCTACTTTGATGTTGTCCAACTGATTTAGAATGTTGTATTTGGAAGAGGGAAGAGGGGAGGTAGTTCCTTGACCACCAAGATCCTTTGGAATCTGAACAATAACAGTTGGTGAAGGTGAGATTGGGCTAGAAGAATTGCGGGGAGGATCATATTTTATTTTTGGAGCATAGGATTTCTTCCTAGTATTTATGATCATGACATCCTCTGGCTCTGCAAAGTCGAGGACGACAATAGTAGTTTCAAGTATTTTACCAAATATTTTATCTCTGACACTCTTCTTTAACTCACATGTACTTTCCTCATGGTGTTCCTCGCAAAAGTTACACCAACTACGAGGCATGATAGCTTTAGGCTGAAAATTATTTTCATTTGGATTTCTAAAGGGGGGTGTAGAAGAAGATGAAGCTCCAGGAGTAAGAGAGAAAACCTTTCCTTTCCTCTAATACACTATCACTTGATTATTCATGTCTTGTACAAACTGTAAGAGGGAGGACATGTCTGTCTGTTTAACTGAGTCTCCCTTCGGAAGACCTGTTCTTTCAAGTTGTTCTTCATACTCTAAACAAGTGGGAAGAGTGGAACCAAAGCTATCAATGGCCTTTTCCTCAATCCTATGATGGTAAGGGGAAGGTAATTCATTATAATAATGCATGAAAGAGGCATGGTTCTGAGGAAAAATGAGTTTAGGGATTTGGTTGTACAATTTGGTGAAACGCAAGTTGAAGGACTTGATAGTCTCACCATCCTTATAAGTGATGTTATTGTACTCCCGTAACTTCTCGGCTGGTCTTTTGGATTGCCCATAGGTATATTTGAACTAATAGAATAACTCCTCCCAAGTATATAAAATCTTAGGAGGGAGATCAAAGAAATTGGTCACAACCTTCCCTTCAAGGGAATTCACAAATAAGCGCATACAAGTATCGTTGTCATTCGCTCCTATTTTGTGACAGGAATTAGAAAATGCCACCAAGTGTTCATTCATAGTGACAATGCTATTCCCTAAAAACCTATCGATATGCTCTTTGAATTTAAGAAGTGGACGAGTAGTAGGTACTAGGTTAAGAGGGGAGGAAACATGCCACGGGGAAGTTGTAGCATCTTCTTCAAACTGAAAAATCCCATACCTTTTAATGACTTTGGTTGGGTTTGTAGTAGATTGGATAGCGACTTGGTGATTATATAAGCTACCAATCACTGATGAGGATGAATATTGAAATGAAGAATCACCTCTAGTTCCACTAGATCCACCACTAGATGCCATCTTGTGAATGATAGGTAAGGGAGAGAAAGACGAACTAGATGAATCAGACAAAGTTCTCCTTAGATCACTTTTTTGGGTTGATAAAACAACGTTCCTTCTTCCTATTTCAGAAAAAGGATTAATTTTCGATGATAGACCTCTTCTTCTCCTAGAGATATGAGGGTCTAAGGACATGAAAAAAAGATTAAAATTGTAGGAAAAGGAAATATATGGTTGATTCCTAGGTTGTATTTTCCTAGCTTCCCAACGTTCTTGGACACTTATGTCTTGTTCAATTGCTTCCCATGAGTGATTAATCTCAACACACGTATTAGCGGTATGTAAGATGGTATTAAAAAAGTTTAAAGAAATGTTGGTATGATCTTGAATACCGGGATCAATATTGGGTTGTCTTGCAACATGTAAAGTCATGAAGAAAAGAAATAGTCAAAGGATAAATATGAGAAATGTAAATATATTCAATGATAAGCAATCATAGAATCAACCAAAGAGATATGGAATATCTCCCTAGTATGGTTTCCAAATAAATGTTGAGGAAAAGATATGAAATAATCTTACTTAATCATTTTCAGATCTTGCTTGACTAAGGAAATATAGACGGGAATATCACCCTATGTTTATATCCTCAAAAATTGTTTCCCAATCCACAAGTATTAGTTACAAGGGCTTAGGTTGATTTTTTGAAGTAGAAAATTGTTGTAAAATTCAACATTTTTATAGAATTTTTTGAATATAACAAATGCAAAAGTAAACATGGAGATAAAAAAGAAAGTACCAAGTCACATATTAACAGAGATGAGACAGAATAACAATCTCTTATTTCATTCCAAGAAATCAAAAGAATCGCTCTCTTTACAAAATTCCCTGAGGGAGTTTGGACCAAAGTCAAATTTAGATGTCCCCAATGAAAACCATACAAAAGGACTTCCGACAGAAAGTAAAAAACTGAACTTTAAAAGTTGGATCAACTTAACACAGATTGTTTCCCACTCGACTCTGCACAATATCCTTTATCAGTCATGAAATTTAATTCATAAACAAACAAGTATACACAGACTATCAAAGATAGATCAACACCTATGAAAACAAGTGTCTAAATGATGTAATTCATCTTTGACTCTTGTTGTCTACAATAGGACCCTTGGTGCAAGTCGTGACCCTCACGGCCCAACCGCCTCTTCCAGGACCTTCTTCAACCTTGGCCCGAAGAGCTACAATGCTCTCAGATCCCATATCGGAACCTTTCCGTCACCCACAGGGTACTCTGTTGATCTCTCGGCAAGTTTCTCGGGAAATTGGGTTTCGCGATATCGCGAAACTCGCTGACACGGTTCTCGTTCAATTCCAAACCCCGAACCCAGATGGTCAAGAGTCAATGCTTTCATCCCCGTCGGGGATTTCCCTATCGGGATATCGCTACTCGCGATGCCGACAATATGAAGTTCCAAACTCTGAACTCTGATGTGTCGATCCTCCGATGACACCTATCCTTGCTGCTGATGCCTGGACCCCACACGCCTGTAGCGATCGAGAAATCACCGATCGGGATTTCGTCATTTTCGTGGTACCGTTTCACAGGACTTTCAAAGTCTCGAACCCCGATATGCGATGCCATGTGTTAGTACTCCATGCTATCACTGTGGGACCCATCGCAACTCGGAGTTTCGTGAATCCTCTGCAGTCCTTTCGACACCAAGAGCCTCGAAGTGTCGAACCCCGACTCCTCAGGATCTCGTGCCACCTGTCCCTGTCACGATCGACGGCTCCAATGACTTTGGGGAATCGCGAATCACGATTTCAGCGAGTATGAAACTCTCACCTCTGTGAACCCCAATACGCCGAATCCCGATGGACCGTTCCCTCCTTGCGCCAAATGGTTAACTTCCGCACAACTTTTCTTGGATCGGACGATCGACGGGATTTCGCAAATCTGCTCTGCGAATCCTGGGCGTCGATTCTACTCCTTGAGGTTTTCTCCTGCTCCACAGCTTCTTCCTACTCGAGCCTTCTCCTGGGTCTATTCCCGCGGTATCCACGGCGGAACTATCCCTCCTGAGCTTTGTCAACTCTGACTCCCTCAGAGAATTTACACACACTCCTCGCACTCGACCTCAATAGCTCTCGAAGTGTTGAGTTCTTCCAGATTCTGTGCATTTCCGGCTACAACAGTCCTTAGCCCTCTGCTCAGATTTACAACTGAGACTAATTATAGCCTGCGCACACCTTGCATGGCTTTTCCAACCCAAACCGACTCCTGGGTGAATGAGAATAAGAGTTTAACTGTCTAGCCTCATCGACGCACTCTATGCGGATGAATTCGACTGCACTCTATGCAGGAATCTCCTGTCTCAGACAAAGAAACAATTGAAACTTATTCTCTTCCCTCTCAGACTTCAGTAAACCTCTGAAATCACATGCACAACATATTCAAAGCAAATGCATACAAAGGAAACAAACATTCATTCAAGAACGCATAAGCAACATACACAGAGAAACAACAACCACCATGAAATTGAATCAAAAGCTCTCTTCTATTAATTCAATCTCTACATGGGTGTTCTCCCCAAATTCTCTGCTTGCTCTCTTCTTCTGAATGTTTGATTGATAATGCAATGTACAAAGGAGGGTGCCTATATTCCGTTTGCCCTCTCGAATTCTACAACTATCAAATCTACAATTAATTCCTATCTAACAGCATTAAAACTATTGAATGCCTTCCTATCTACTGAGGACGAGAGATTTAAAGGCTCAAGGTCCATTTACAATATACAAAGTGCGCTTCATTAACTCTTTTCATTAATGTTTGGCACAACCATATCAAGGTGAAATTCAAAGAGAAGTTTGCAAGTTTGCTGGCTCGTCCAGCTGTTCTCTGCTCTCGCACTGGCTCGCTTGATGAGTGAGAGATGCTCCTGCATCATACTCCTCGGCTTGAAAATCTTCATGGGCTCCTGTCCATGAGCTCCTGCACAGTCTGTCCATGCTTTTGTATAACTGCTTCTGTTTCCCAACTGGCATCCTCCACTGGGTGATCCTTCCATTTTACCAGGTATTCAAAATACTGCTTCCGCCTGGTCTTCTTTCCCAGTCGCTTGTCTAGTATGTATTCCATCTGCGGCTTCCCTGCAACTGGTAACTTCTTCTACCACTGGATCGTTGGTTCCTTAGTTCCAGTGCCTGCTTCTCCAGCCCTATATGGGTATAAATCTGAAATATTAAAAATCGGAGATATCCCGATGCCCTCTGGCAACTCAATCTCATAGGAATTTTCCTCGAATTTCTTCAGGACTCTGCACGGCCCGATTTTCTTCATTTTCAGCTTATTATATGTTCCCCTCGGGAACCTTTCTTTCCTCAAGTGCGCCAGACCATGTCCCCAACTTCAAACTGAAGTTGTCTCTTCCGCTGATCGGCTCTGCGCTTATACTCTTGATTTGACTTCTGCAGTCGCTGCTTCACCTTCGTGTGAAGTTCCCCCATCGCATCAGCGAATTCTTCTGCACTCGTGCTGCTAGTAGCACCCTGTTCTGACTCCCTGAGTTCAGAAACTCCTCTTGGCTGTGTCCCATATAAAATCTGAAATGGGCTTTTTCCTGTACTCTGATTCACCGAATCGTTGTACGCGAACTCTGCTTGTGGTAATATCTGGTCCCAACTGCTATGGTGGTCTGTCACCAGACTTCTCAACAAAAACCCCAGACTCTTGTTAACCACCTCGGTCTGCCCATCCTTCTGTGGATGGTAAGCTGAACTAAATGCCAAATTAGTCCCCAGCTTCTTCCATAGCGTCCTCCAAAAATGACCTATGAATTTGGTATCCCTGTCCGAGACTATGCTTCTCGGCAATCCATGCAGTCTAACAACCTCTTTGAAAAAAAAATTTGCGATGTGGGTCGCATCGCTGGTCTTCTGACACGGTATAAAATGTGCCATCTTTGAAAACCTGTCCACCACCATGAACATGGAATCAACTCCTCTATGTGTCCTCGGTAATCCCATAACAAAATCCATGCTAATTGCCTCCCATGGCCTCTCAGGTATGGGCAATGGCTGATAAAACCCGACGTTCTTCTTTCGGCCTTTCGAATGTTGAGATATCTTGCATCTGTCAACAAACCGTTTGACATCAGTGCACATCCCCGGCCAAAAATACGATTCGCTCAGCTTTGCGAATGTTTTATCATGTCCAAAATGACCTGCTAACCCGCCACTATGCTTCTCCTTCACCAAGTTCTCCCTCATGGAGGAATTTGGAATGCACAGTTGATTGTCTCTGAACAACAATCCATCCTGGATCATATAATCTATCCATGGGCTCCGATCCCTGAGAAATGGATTCTTAGCTGCCTCATATGCTTCTCTGAAGTCTGTATCTCCAGCATACATGTCCTTCAGATTCTCAAAACCCAACGTCTTGACTCTAAACTCCTGCAGCAACAAACATTTCCTGCTCAAAGCATCAGCCACTTTGTTAGCAGTTCCTGAAATGTGTTTGATTACAAATGTAAAATTCTGCATGTACTCTACCCATTTTGCATGCTTCTGGTTCAACTTCTCCTGTTGACTCACAAACTGCAATGCATGATTATCGCTGTATAGAACAAATTCCTTGGGTATCAAGTAATGCCTCCACTTCTTCAATGCCTGTATAATTAAATAAAACTCTTTATCATATGTGGAGTATTTCAGCTTTGCTTCATCGAGCTTCTCACTGAAATATGCAACAGGTCTGTCATCTTGACTCAAAACCCCTCCAACAACATACCCACTGGCATCACATTTCACCTGAAATGTCTTCTGAAAATCAGGCAACACCAAAATTGGTTTCTCTGTGATCCTTCGCTTAAACAAATTGAAGCTCTTCTCAGCCTCCACTGTCTAGTGAAAAACTTTATGCCGCTTCTTCACGGTGTCCATCATTGCTGCGCTAATTCCACTGAAATTCCTAATGAACTTCCGGTAGAAACTAGCCAAACCATGGAAACTCCTCACCTCGAAAACATTTCTCGGTGATGGCCAATTCTTTATCACTTCCACCTTCTCTGGATCCATCTTCAACTCATTCGCCGAAATCACAAAACCCAAATAAATGAGCTCTGTCTTCATGAAGGAACACTTCTTCAGGTTGACCAACAACTTCTCCTGGTGCAGTCTTCTCATTACAATGGCCAAATGCTTCAAATGTTCAGCCTTTGTCTTACTGAAAATTAATATGTCGTCCAGATATACGACAACGAACTTCCCGATGAATTCCCTCAGGACTTCATTCATCAGTCTCATAAAAGTTCTCAACGCGTTCGTCAAACCAAACGGCATGACCAGCCATTCGTACAAACCTTCGTTTGTCTTGAATGTTGTCTTCCATTCATCACCCTCTCTCATCCTAATCTGGTGATATCTTCTCTTCAGATCAATCTTCGAAAAATAATTTGCCCCACTCAGGCAATCCATCAGATCATCCATTCTTGGCAGTGGAAATCTGTACCTGATGGTGATTTTGTTTATCTCCCTGGAGTCTGTACACATTCTCCAGCCTCCATTCTTCTTTGGACTTAGTACTGTCGGAACAACACATGGACTAAGACTTTCCCTCACCAGTCCTTTATCCAGCAAATCCTGCACTTGCCTTTTGACCTCCTCATTCTCCTGAGGTGTCAACCTGTACGCTGCCTTATTCGGCAAACTTGCTCCGGGTATGAGATCGATGTGATGACTCACACTCTGAATCGGTGGCAACGAACGTGGTAGTTCTTCCATGATGATATCAGCGAACTCTCCTAGCAGTTCTTGAATCTCCTCCGGCAAGTCATCCACTCTTGTGCTTGTCAGGACAATTCTCGGCTTCCTGACCATAAAGAATTGTGGATCTTTGTTCTTCTCCATCTCCATGAGAAGCTCTTTCCCACTCATGAGAAGTATCATGTTGTTTACTTCTGGCTTTACTTCTTTATCTTTTATCGGAAGCAATGTGTGTGTTCTCCCATCCTTCTCCAAGGTGTACGTGTTCATTCTCCCATCATGAACAACATTCTGGTCATACTTCCATGGTCTACCCAATAATACATGACAGACATCCATGGGACTAACATCACACAGAACCTTATCCCTATATTCACCCATTTTAAATTCAACCAAGCATTGTTTCGTAACACATACCTGGTGTCCTTTCTGCAGCCATGATACTTTGTATGGACTCGGGTGATTGGTTGTTTCCAGCTCCAATTTCTCCACCATTTCGATCCAAACGAGATTGTCTGTGCTTCCGTTGTCCACTATGACCTTGCATTTCCAGTCTTTGGTCTTGCATGTGGTCCTGAACAGTCTGGTTCTCTGAGCTGTTTCCTCCACCTCTTTCTCGGGTGTTAAGAGAAATTTGTGCACCGTCAGTGACTTCCCACTTCCGGTGTCTTCATCCTCAACATCACACCTCTACACCTCAGCGATGTGAGCTTCTCCTATGTCCATCTTCTTGTCTGGACAATCAACATCTTTGTGTCCGTCCTTCCCACATGTGAAACATGTGATGATTCCTCCTCAGCCTCTTCCTCTACCTCTGGTACGAGGAAAGGTGTTGGCGTCAGCATATCCGCCACCCTTCTCTGTATGTTGCCTCCTCAGCTCAACATATTGCTGCCTTTGTGAGGTTCCACCTCTTTCAACCTTACCCTGAGGTTTCTTCCACTCCTCCTTGGGATTCTGGGTTCTTTCTTGGGCAATTGTCTTGCCGCTGGGCTGACTCCTACCTCGCCCTCGCTGACCTTGCTTCTGGCTTAGCTTCTCTTCGGCTTTCAGAGCCATCTGGTAGGCATCTTCCACTGTCCTGATGGTTATCAAGCTTAACTCATCCTGAATGTCATATCTCAGACCATTCAGATATCTCGCCACCTTTTCATCATCGCTCTCCCGATGACCAGCTCGAATATTGAGCCTATAAAATTCCTCGGTGTACTCCTTCACCGTCATCAACTTTTGTCTCAGGTTCTGCATTCGCTTGAACAATGTGATTTGGTAATCTCTGGGGATGAATTTCGATTTCATCTTAGCAATCATCTGGTCCCAGCTCTTGATTTTTTGTTTTCCTTTGTAGCGCCTATCAGCCTACAACTCATTCCACCATAAGGCTGCATGTCCTTTCAACTTAGTAACAGCATGCCTTACCTTCTTGTCCTCTTCGATATCTTCGTAATCGAAGTAGGTGTCCAGAGCTCGGATCCAATCCAGCAGCTCTTCTGCATCCAGGCTTCCTTCGTAAGATGGAATATCCATCTTGGTCTTTGAGCTCATTCTGGCAATGGCCTTGATCAACCGTTCGGTTGATGCATCCTCTGTTGTGACCTCTTCTTCATGTCCAGCTTCCTCTTCCACCTCGAAATCACTGAACTCTCCAACGCCGACTCCACATCTCTGCGTTGTCTCCATCTCCTCAAGCCTTGCTCGGAGATCTCTCATTTGGTGCTCCATTTTTGGATTCCCTGCCGGCCTACCTCTTCTTCGGGCATCCCTGTCTTCTTGATCAGGTGACTTCCTTTCTCTTATGGGCGGCATGATGTCTTCTTTCCTTCTCTTCTACAGAAAACAGAGATTTTCCTACTCTGATACCACTTGGTGCAAGTCATGACCCTCACGGCCCAACCCCTCTTCCAGGACCTTCTTCAACCTTGGCCCGAAGAGCTACAATGCTCTCAGATCCCGTATCGGAACCTTTCCGTCACCCACAGGGTACTCTGTTGATCTCCCGGCAATTTTCTCAGGAAATCGGGTTTCGCGATATCACGAAACTCGCTGACACGGTTCTCGTGCAATTCCAAACCCCGAACCCCGATGGTCAAGAGTCAACGCTTTCGTCCCCGTCGGGGATTTCCCTATCGGGATATCGCTACTCGCGATGCCGACAATATGAAGTTCCAAACTCCGAACTCCGATGTGTCGATCCTCCGATGACACCTGTCCTTGCTGCTGACGCCTGGACCGCACACGCCTATAGCGATCGGGAAATCGTCGATTGAGATTTCGCGATTTTCGCGGCACCGTTTCACAGGACTTTCAAAGTCCCGAACCCCGATATGCGATGCCACGTGTTTTTACTCCGCGCTATCACTGTGGGACCCGTCGCAACTCGGAGTTCCACAAATCCTCTGTAGTCCTTTCGACACCAAGAGACTCGAAGTGCCGAACCCTGACTCCTCGGGATCTTGTGCCACCTGTCCCTGTCACGATCGACAGCTCCAATGACTTCGGGGAATCGCGAATCTCGATTTCAGCGAGTATGAAACTCTCGCCTCTGTGAACCCTGATACGCCGAATCCCGATGGCCCGTTCTCTCCTTGCGCCAAATGGTTAACTTCTGCACAACTTTTCTTGGATCGGACGATCGACGGGATTTCGCAAATCTTCTCTGTGAATCCTGGGCGTCAATTCTCCTCCTTGAGGCTTTCTCTTGCTCCACAGCTTCTTCCTGCTCGAGCCTTCTCCTGGGTGTGTTCCCGCGGTATCCACGGTGGAACTATCCCTCCTGAGCTTTGTCAACTCTGACTCCCTCAAAGAATTTACACACGCTCCTCGCACTCGACCTCAACAGCTCTCGAAGTGTTGAGTTCTTCCAGATTCTGTGCACTTCCGGCTACAGCAGTCCTTAGCTCTCTGCTCAGATTTACAACTGAGACCAATTCTAGCCTTCGCACACCTTGCACGGCTTTTCCAACCCAAACCGACTCCTGGGTGAATGAGAATAAGAGTTTAACTGTCTAGCCTCATCGACGCACTCTATGCGGATGAATTCGACTGCACTCTATGCAGGAATCTCCTGGCTCAGATGGAGAAACAATTGAAACTTATTCTCTTCCCTCTCAAACTTCAGTAAACCTCTGAAATCACATGCACAACATATTCAAAGAAAATGCATACAAAGGAAACAAACATTCATTCAAGAACGCATAAGCAACATACACAGAGAAACAACAACCACCATGAAATTGAATCAAAAGCTCTCTTATATTAATTCAATCTGTACATGGGTGTTCTCCCCAAATTCTCTGCTTGCTCTCTTCTTCTGAATGTTTGATTGATAATGCAATGTACAAAGGAGGGTGCCTATATTCCGTTTTCCCTCTCGAATTCTAAAACTATCAAATCTACAATTAATTCCTATCTAACAGCATTAAAACTATTGAATGCTTTCCTATCTATTGAGGACGAGAGATTTAAAGGCTCAAGGTCCATTTACAATATACAAAGTGCGCTTCATTAACTGTTTTCATTAATGTTTGGCGCAACCATATCAAGGTGAAATTCAAAAAGAAGTTTGCAAGTTTGCTGGCTCGTCCAGCTGTTCTATGCTCTCACGCTGGCTTGCTTGATGAGTGAGCGATGCTCCTGCATCAACCCTGCTCTCATAAAAGAGAATTAGGATTTTAATGAATTTAAGAATGAATGAAAACTGAACTATCTCAATAAATCTCAAGAGAAAACCATAGTATTCTTTCTCCTTCTATTCTCATAATTTGAAAATTAAATATCAATGATATTTTAAACTATATCCAAGCATATAATATCCAAAATATCCAAAATATCCAAAAATAGTGCGTCGTCCAAAACTTCAGGAGTCAACTATTTTCAACAAATCAATAATAAAATGTACTCAAAAATCATATTTGCCATTTCCGGAGGCAATTTTCCCTTTGTTGTTGTTGTCTCCCTTTGACTTTCCTGAATTAGACTTAGGTTGTGTGGAGCCTTGAGGCTTGATATCACTGATGACATGAGAACAATCATCTCTCAAGTGCATGTAGGATGAAACATATTTGGCTGAATCACTTGAGGGAGAGGAGGGGGAAGCAACAACTTTTCCTTTTTCATGCATGTGATGGGCTTCAATTTTGAGTCTTTTTCTTGCATGGGAGGACTGTATGTGTGAGTGCGTAGGGGCAATTTGGACATTTGGTTTGACAGGTGGAGGAGGAGAAGGTAGAGACAAAATTTTCTAGCCACGATGTTGGGAGATTGTTGGGTGAACAATCTCCTGCCATCTGTCATTCTTGGGAATTTTAGGTTGCAATGAAACATGAGGGGGGACAGGGATACTAGGGACATGTTCAGGTTGGAATGGAGGCCTTTCTGGTCTAGGTTGGACTACCCCTTGTCCAATCCAATTTAAAAATCCATCTTGGAAGAGTTGGTTTAAATCTTGTAGATCTACATCAAAATGTATCGAGAATCTTGGTTTTCTAAGCCTTCTGTTCCAATTCCCTTTTCCCCTATTATTTCGACCATGGATTCCTCTGCTGAAGAAGCTCATCATGTATGTAGAGTCTATTAGCAACTAGCTTCTTAAACAAACCATACATGACATCTCTTAATATGAAACAAATTTTGGCTCAACAATCACATCAGACCCATGCAATCCAATCCATAAAATTCATTTAATAATGGTCAATGAGAAGGGGATGAATAAGGGTTACGGGATATCTAAGGGTGTTGTATTGAGCAGAAAAGTGATAAAATTAAAGGGAGTAAGAACATTATTACTGCTCAACAAATAATTAAACAATCGATTGTGTTACAATAAAAAAATCATATCAGCTGTGATCCATATCTATGTTATTTTTTAATTGATGTAACATAGAGTTTCCATTTAATTTTAATTTAATTTTAAGAACAGGGCATGCAAAGTGAATTTGGAATTGTGAGGGGATTCGTAATAAGCGAAGAAGTGATAAAATGATAGGGGATTTAATCGATATTGTTCATAAATAAAATTAAATAATCAAAAATCATAACTCTGTATTAAAATCAATCCAAAAGAACCAACATTCATTGTTCCTCGATTGTATAAAATACTTCTTTCTATTTCAATAACTAAATTTCCGAGAATTCCTTAATTCATAACAGTCTGTGTAATCATAACTTATAAAAAAAAATTCCATTCAACAATACTATTTAACAAAATGTTGATCCCTTCTTCCTTTTTTTTAAATATAATCAAAACATGCACAACAATATGCTCAACGTCTATCCCTGATAATCCATAATGCACCATGATAACAATCAACATCCATTGTTTACCAATAAAAAATCGGGCCCAATTAAAATATAAACAGGTCTCTTTTCAAAACGAGAACATAATTCAAAATATGCTCGATTATACACATGTCTTCATCATATCAATCACAAAATATTGAAATGAAATGACAATCAACCCAAACATAAAACCCAATCCTTATTTATGTGGGTATAACTTCCTTTTAAAACAATTGGTAGTTTGTATGATGGTACCAATATAATATACGAAGCGAACAGAACCAACTGACACACATGAATCTTTTAAACTTTCCAAAACCTTGATTGGGCTTAGAAAAAGAAACATAGTTGTTTTCATATGGAATCAAGACCACAATGGATAAAACACAGTGAGCTAAACCATAACAAATAAGAAGACAACCCTCGACTATTTGCAACCGTTCGTTTGCATTCTTGTTTGTTTAAACAGTTTTATCATAGAAGGATTAGACAAAGACTTCACGAGAGATAAAGTGTATTTAAAATACTTCCATAACCATTTAACTGATAACCCTAGAAGGTTCCCTAGGAGAGAAAAGAAAATTAGAGTCCAAATTGGGCTTTGTCAAAATCAAATGCAGGGAGGCAACAAGAGCCCCATTCATAT
>JZKD02S1673037.1:54666-74795 GCA_000966675.3 Picea glauca
ATCTGTCAGCGAAATGAAGCAAGAAAACCCCTTTGTAGTTACTCATATTTTATTTTGACAAATTTGCACCCGATAGCAAAAAAATGTCTCAAATGTTCAGGTCGTTGGTGTCAAAAGAATTTTGGGCCTTGGGTGTAACATAGTTTTTGACAACTACTGCTCATTTTGGGGGGAGTATGAATTTTGTAGGAGGAAAATTATGGCATTTTCGAATGGTCAAGATAAAGAAAATAAACTACTTTCTCATATCCGTGCAAGAAATAATTTTTCCCGTGAGGTTCTCAAAGACCAGTTTTAGTTCCCATCACTAATATGCTCTCTTTGGCAAAATTGTCTGTAGAAGAGTCTCCAGAGACGGAACAGTGGCTTCATCCAGGCAATGAGCCTCTTGTATTGTGGTAACATGAAGATACAATGAGTGAAATGAGTCGTGCAGATGTGTTATCTAAGATCAACAACTTTTGGGCCCCTTGTTCCCCATTTCAGGCAACTTTTGGGCCCCTTGTTCCCCATTTCAGGTTATGATAATCTCATACGAGGCATTTTTCATGCAATCATTCAAGTTTGAGAAGAAAGGATTATTTTGTTGTCGGGGACAGAGACCGCCATGAAGGATCCCATGTTCACACAATAAAGTAATATGATACACATTATTGTGAAACCAACTGTCATCACCCTGGTTTGCATAACACAGTGCATGTCAAAGGAACTCCCATTGATTTTACAGAACCAAAAGCTATGTCACACTCATTACTGTGAGGGTGTATTTTGTTGGTATGAAATTAACAATTTTAGATACAGGAAATGTATGGTGGAGCAAGTCTTTTAATTTGGATGAACAATTGCAGTGCTCTATTCTTGTATTATTTTGATCAATCTCATCTTTCATCTCAATTATGTGTCACTTTAGGTCTGCAACAATCTTTGTAGAGTTTAATGTTACCAAGGAACCAATACCTATTTTTTGAACTGTTCATTATAGCATCAGGTTATTGGCATATGATCTTTGTAGTAAACACAGGTCTCCAGTGAGTTGATGCCACCAGGTTTTGCATGGGTTTCAACAAAATGAAGTGTGCTACGCAAAGTTCCTACGCAAACCTTGCAGGTAGCACTTGCGAAACAATAGCTCCAGTTTGCTACGCAAAGGTGGCAGAATTGTCCAACGATGCATAGGATGACTTGAAATTCTTTCTAGATGTACTTGATGATTCATCACAATAGCATGGTCAAATTTTTGTCAAGATATATGACTGTAAAAGATATTTTATGTTACATTAATATGGTCAAGATCAGAGCTTCTATTTTTAGTAAAATATTTAGAAGTTGTTCTCCTTGAAACAAACCAGATCCATAATACTAGGAATGAGTAGTTTGACTCCTAGTAGCCTAGTGTGGCAGTAGGCTCTTGTATATTTTGATAATTTTCATGTAAAAGGGGGAGCTTAGCCAAAAGTATAGTCATTTTAACCCTTATTGTAATATTTTCTGAATCTGAACGAAATACAAATGCAGAAGTCCTGAAATTTTATGAAAAATATTCTAATGGAAGTCCGTGCTATTATTTGTGTAAGTACTTCTTGTGTCCTTACTTTCATCTTAATTTTATTTTGTTTAAATTGGATAATTAAAGGGTCTATAACTCATCTAATGGTCTTTAGACTCAAGTGATTTAAACTTTGTTTCTCTTCTTAACTAGGTCAAAATTCATCTTTCATGGTGCTCTGATTCTATGTTTATTTTCCTCTTCCACCCTATACAACCAAACTCAAAACTGAAAATTCATCACCTAATTTAGCCTTTGTTCCTATGGAAAGTTCTACCTACTAGTCATTGTTTTCATTCGTTTTCATGGGTTGACTCCATTTCCCAATGGACTATACACTCAACCCTTCCACAATATTTTTAAACTTGGATTTTGACAAAAGATCTAGCCATTGTAGTGATTAAATAGCTTGTCATTCTTGACCGAGCTATAAAGAGAGATCCCTCTCTAGTGACGCAGCCCTCCTCAACCCGCGGGTCGAAAGGTCATGTACACACAGGATCTTCCTTTCTTCACTGGTCCGAAGAGCTAGTGGAAATGGCTCTTCTATTTTCCTTTCGTGAAATTTGCACCCACAATCAACTTCAAGAATTTACCCCCTTGTACTTCGGGAGATCGGACTTCACACTTCCGCGAATCCAGTGGTCAAGCGCTTTGTCTCCAATCTTTGAAACCTGAAAACACTCAACGCTGACCCTTCCTCTTTCTCTTTTGGACTTTTCCTTATCGCAATTTCGGCGGTCGCAGTGTCAAGCAACTTGTTCCCGCGATTCCCAAAACCCGATTTTCCGAAATACCGATGCGTCCATGAGGTTGACCTTTCAATGCCCCTTTACTCCATCAGGACTTCAGACTTCGCAATATCACGAATCCTAATGCAAGGAATTCAGAACTTCACTCCAAGAAACCTCGAAATGGTCAACTGAATTGACTTCCTTGTCGAGAGTGCGCCACTTGTCCACTCGATGTCTCCTCTGTGGCCCACACAATCCTTTTAGCCTTCGAGACTTCAAGGTTCGGGATATCGTGATTCCCATTGCAAAGTTTATGGGACTTCCACCAACAAAATCCCAAAATACGAATCCGCTTGCAAATCCAACGACCCTTGTGGTTTGGATCTACGGTCCTACTCCTCCTGAGCTTAGAACCTTTCGAGGCAATCGTTGTAACTTCCCTACTCCTCCGTGAGATCTGACGGCTCATAGAACTTCGTGGATTCTCTACAGAGAATTTCGACCATCCGTTCTTTCCTTGAGAACCCGTTCTCCTGTCATCCCTCGTCACTACGCCTTCCTCCAAACTTTCAAGGTGTTTGGCCTCTTGCCTTCCTTCGACTCCTCCGAAGGTCCAAATCCTTCTGAACTTTCTCACGACTTCGAGTCTTTCAGAAAAACCCCTCCTCGCATTCCTTGCAGAAACCTTCAAACACTTTCAAGTGTTGAACTTCTTCGACTCTGCGCACACTTGCAGGAGCAGTCTCTCAATGCTTTGCTCAGATTCGAAACTCTGAGACTTTAATCGGCCTGCGTACTCCTTGCATGGCTCCTGTGCCTGACTACACTTCTAAGTTAATGAGGACAAAAGCTATCTCTCTTTATCTTTCAGAGACAAACCTCTGAACCCTTTGTCAACGCACTCCTTGAGGACAATTCAACTGCACTCCTTGCAGGAACTCTTGCTCAGATAGAGAAACAATTGAAACTCGTTCCTTTTCCCTTTCCTCTCAGATTTCAAACATTCAACAAGAAATCATTCATACATAGCATAAAATCAAATGTACAGTAGAAAGGTAAAATAACCATGAGCATATCATCTAGCATACATACATAGAAAACAAACACGACGCCATGAATTTGAATCAAATCTTTCTCTATTAATTCAAATTTCTGTACATGGGTGTATTCAAATTACAGTTCTTCCTTCTCAGCTCTGTATGCTCTTCACAATATTATGCTCTTCATAATAATGTTACAATACACAATGAGGGTGTCTATATCCCATTTCCCTCTTACGCTCTAAAACTGTCTAATCTAACATTCAATTCTACCTATTTGCATTAACTACTATAAATGCCTTATACCTACTAAGGACGAGAGCGAATCGCTCAAGGTCCGGTTACATTATACAAGTGCGCTCCTTCTTAATTATCTCATTTAATATTGGTGCAATAACTTCAAGGCAATTTCAAAATTTGTGTTGGGTGCTTGTCCAGCTATCTTTTGTCTCCACGCTGGCTCGCTTGCGATGCTCCTGCATCATACTCCCTGGCTTGAAACTTTTCATGGACTCATGTCCATGAGCTCACACACGGTGTGTCCATGCCTCTGGATTTCTGCTTCGTTCTCCCAACTGGCGTCTTCAACTGGATGGCCCTTCCACTTGACCAAATACTCAAAATATTGCTTTCGCTTGGTCTTCTTGCTCACCCTTTTGTCCAATATGCACTCCATCTGCGGCTTTTCTGCAACTGGCATCTACTTTTTCCACTGGATCATTGGTTTCTCATTTCCTGTCCCTGCTTCCTGAGCTTTATATGGGTACAAATCTGAGATATTGAATGTTGGAGAAATTCCGATTCCATCGGGTAATTCAATCTCATAAGCATTCGCCCCAAATTTCTTTAATACCTTACATGGTCCGATTTTCTTCATCTTCAGTTTAATATACGTTCCTCTCGAGAACCTTTCCTTTCTCAAATGTGCCAGAACCAAATCCCCAACCTCAAACTGAAGTTGTCTTCTGTGTTGATTTGCTCTACGCTTATAATCCTGGCTCGAATTTTGCAAACGCTCCTTCACCTGGCTGTGAAGTTCTTTCATCGCCACTGCAAAATATTCTTCACTAGCGCTCCTAGTCGCAGTTTGTTCTGAATCCCTCAACTCATAAATTCCTCTCGGTTGCATGCCATAAACAATCTAAAATGGGCTCTGCCCTCTGCTTCTGTTAACTGAGTCATTATAAGAAAATTCTGCCTGTGGTAATATGTTGTCCCACTGGCTATGGTGTTCTGTTACCAGGCTTCTCAGCAAGTCCCCCAGACTTCTGTTCACCACTTCCGTTTGTCCATCCATCTAAGGATGATAAGCCAAACTAAATGACAAGTTAGTTCCCATCTTCTTCCATAAGGTCCTCCAAAAGTGTCCTATGAACTTAGTGTCTCGATCCAAAACTATGCTCCTTGGCAAGCCRTGAATTCGAATGACTTCTTTGAAAAACAGATTCGYAATGTGAGTTGCGTCACTGGTCTTCTGACATGGAATGAAGTGTGCCATCTTGGAAAATCTATCCACCACCAMAAAGATTGAGTCAAAACCTCTTTGTGTTCTTGGCAACCCCAATATGAAATCCATGTTAATTGCATCCCACAGCCTCTCAGGTATGGRAAATGGTTGATAAAACCCTGCATTYTGTTTCCTTCCCTTTGAATGCTGACAAATTCTGCATCTGTCCATGAATCTCTTGACGTCTTCTCGMATTCMCGGACGAAAATACGACTCATTCAATTTTGCAAATGTCTTGTCATGACCAAAGTGTCCTGCCAATCCTCCACTGTGTTTCTCTTTCAKCAAATTCTCCCTCATGGAGCATTTYGGAATACACAGTTGATTACCTTTAAACAGTAATCCTTCCTGGATCATATATTCTACCCATTGKCTCCTATCCCCGAGAATTGKATTCTCARCTGCTTCATACACCTCCTTAAAATCCYGATCATCTGCATACATGTTTCTGAGATCATCAAAACCCAACGTTTTGACTTTGAACTCYTACAACAACAAACACTTCCTGCTCAAAGCATCAACAACTTTGTTAGCAGTACCAGAAATATGTTTAATCACAAAAGTGAAATTCTGCATGTACTCAACCCATTTGACATGTCTCTGATTCAACTTTTCCTATTGAGTCACAAACTGCAGTGCATGATTGTCACTATATAAGACAAACTCTTTCGGGATCAAGTAATGCCTCCATTTCTTCAATGCCTGAATAATAGCATAAAAATCATTTTCATAAGTGGAGTACTTCACTTTTGCTTCATTCAGCTTCTCGCTGAAGTATGCTATCAGCCTGTCGTCCTGACTCAAGGCTGCCCCGATTCCAAATCTGCTTGCATCGCATTTCACTTGAAATGTCTTTTGGAAATCCGGCAACACCAGAACTGGTTGTTCCGTGATTTTCCTCTTCAACAGATTAAAACTCTTCTCAACCTCTTCTGTCCAGTGAAAAGATTTGTGTCTTTTCTTCACTGTATCCATCATTGGTGCGCTAATTCCACTGAAATTACTGATGAACTTTCGGTAGAAACTAGCCAATCCGTGAAAACTTCTCACCTCAAAGGTATTCTTCGATGATGGCCAATTCTTGATTACCTCCACCTTATATGGATCCATCCTTAACTCATCTACAGAAATAACAAATCCCAGATAAATGAGCTCCATCTTCATGAATGAGGATTTCTTCGTGTTTATCAACAACTTCTCCTGCTGTAACCTCTGCATTACTCTAGCCAAATGCTTCAGATGCTCTGCCACTGTTTTACTGAAGACCAGTATATCATCCAGATATACGATAACAAATTTTCCGTTGAACTCCCTCAGGACTTCGTTCATCAACCTCATGAAGGTACTTGATGTGTTTGTTAAGCCAAATAGCATAACAATCCATTCATACAACCCTTCGTTGGTTTTGAATGCTGTCTTCCACTCATCACCTTCTCTCATGCGGATTTGATGATAACCACTTTTCAAATCAATCTTTGAAAAATACTTTGCTCCACTCAAGCAATCCATCAGATCATCCATCCTTGGCAATGGAAATCTGTACCTGATGGTTATTTTGTTAATCGCTCTCGAGTCAGTACACATCCTCCAGCCTCCGTCTTTCTTCGGACTGAGTACTGTTGGAACAACACACGGACCCAATCTTTCTCTGACCAAACCTTTGTCCAATAAATCGTGGACTTGCCTTTTGACCAGTTCATTTTCTTGCGGCGTAAATCTGTACACGGCTTTGTTTGGAAAATTGGCTTCTGGTATGAGATCAATATGATGACTCACACTTCTAATCGGTGGAAACGAACGAGGTATTTCATCCAATACTATGTCAACGAACTCTTCCAGTAGTTCCTAAACTTCTTCTGGTAAATCATCCACTCTTGTGTTGGTCAAAACAATTCTAGGCTTCCTGACCAGAATGAATTGTGGATCCTCCTTCTTCTTAACCTCTGTAAGAAGTTCATTCCCACTCATGATAAGTACAGTGTTGCTTACTTCCGGTTTCACCTCCTTATCCTTGATTGGAAGCAACATGTGAGTCCTCCCATTCTTCTCTAGAGTGTATGTGTTCATTCTCCCATCATGAATCACATTCCTGTCATATTGCCATGGTCTACCCAGCAATAGATGACAAACATCCATGGGAATAACATCACAGAGTATCTTATCATTATATCCTCTTATCTTGAATTCAACTAAACATTGTTTAGTGACAGTTACCTGATGTCCTTTTTGTATCCACGAAACTCTGTATGGGATTGGATGACAATCGTCTCCAGCTCCATCTTCTCTACCATCTCCGTAGAAATGAGATTATCTATTCTACCATTGTCCACAATGACCTTGCATACCATGTCCTTGGTTTTGCAAGCAGTCCTGAAAAGTCTAGTTCTTTGGACTGAACTCTCCACCTCCTTCTCTGGTGTCAAAAGAACTTTTCGCATCATCAATGATCTTCTGCCTTGAGCATCTTCTATCTCAACGTCTCACCTCTGTGCTTCTGCGATGTGAGTTTCTCCACTCTCTTTCTTTTTATATGGACACTTGTAGGACTTGTGCCCATTCTTTCCACATGTGAAGAATGTTATTACTCCACATTTTCCTCTTCCTCTACCTCTAGTACAAGGAAAGATGTTTTTATCAGCATACTCTCCACTCTGTTCAGTATGTTTCCCTCTTTGTTCAACATATTTCCCTCGCTGCGAGCTTCCACCTCTCTCATTTCGAGTCTGAGGTTTCTTCTAGTCTTCCTTGGGCTTCTGAAATTTATCCTGGGCAACTGATTTGCCTCTGGGATGACTTCTTCCTCGACCTCTTTGACCCTACTTTCAGCTCAGCTTCTCTTCCGTCTTCAGAGCCATATGATAATCATCTTCCACCGTTCGAATGGTTACCATGCTCAACTCATCCTGGATGTCGTCTCTCAGGCCATTCATATATCTGGCAACTTTTTCATCATCGCTTTCCCAATGACCTTCCCTGATGTTCAGCTTGTAGAATTCTTTAGTGTATTCTTTCACTGTCATCAACTTCTGTCTCAGGATCTGCATTCTCCTGAACAAAGTAATCTGATAATCCATGGGGATGAATTGTGCCTTCATCTTCGCGATCATTCTGTCCCAACTCTTGATCTTTTGCTTGCCCTTGCAGCGTTTGTCAGCTTGTAGTTCATCCCACCACAATGTTGCATGTCCCTTCAATCTTATGACAACATGCTTGACCTTCTTGTCCTCTTCGACATCCTCATAGTCAAAGTATGTGTCTAGATCTCTAATCCAGTCTAAAAGCTCTTCTGCATCCAAGTTTCCCTCATAAAATGGAATTTCCATTTTCACTCTTGCACCCATTCTTGCAATAGCTTTAATCAAATGTTTGTTTGTTGCATCTTCGGCTGCAAATTCTTCTTCATGTTCAGCCTCAATTTTACTTTCGGCATCACTAAGATCCCCAACACTGACTGTGCGTCTCTGTGTTGTCTCCATGTCTTCAAGACTAGCGTGTAGATCACACATTTCTTTCTCCATGGCTAGATCAGTGATCTGCCTACCTCTTCTTCTCGGCATTTCCCTCTCCTCTGACTGATCGGGTGTTTGTCTGTCCCTTCTTCTTGGCGGCATGGTGAATTCTCTTCTTCTCTTCTACAGAAAGCAGAGAACCTTTCTGGGCTCTGATACCAAACCTAACGCAGCCCTCCTCAACCCGTGGGTCGGAAGGTCACGTACACACAGGATCTTCCTTTCTTCATTGGCCCGAAGAGCTAGTGGAAATGTCTCTTCTATTTCCCTTTTGGGAAATATGCACCCACAATCAACTTCAATAATTCCCCCCTTGTACTTCGAGAGATCGGACTTCGCACTTTCGCGAATCCACTGGTCAAGTGCTTTGTCTCCAATCTTCGAAACCCGAAAACAGTCAATGCTGACCCTTCCTCTTTCTCTTTCAGACTTTTCCTTATCGTGATTTCAGCGGTCGTGGTGTCAAGCAACTTGTTCCCGCAATTCCCGAAACCCAATTTTCCAAAATACTGATGCATCCATGAGGTTTACCATTCAACGCCCCTTTACTCCGTCGGGACTTCGGACTTCACAATATTGCGAATCCTAATGCAAAGAATTCAAAACTTCACTCCACGAAACCCTGAAACGGTCAACTGAATTGACTTCCTTGTCGAGAGTGCGCCACCTATCCACTCGTTGTCTCCTTTGTGGCCCACACAATCCTCTTAGCCTTCAGGACTTTGCATTTTTAGATATCTCTATTCCCAGTGCAAAGTTTATGGGACTTCCACCTACAAAATCCCAAAATAGGAATTCGCTTGCAAATCCAACGACCCTTGCGGTTTGGATATATGGTCCTACTCCTCCTGAGCTTAGAACCTTTCGAGGCACTCATTGTAACTTCCCTACTCCTCCGTGAGATCTGACAGCTCACGAAACTTCACGGATTCTCTACAGAGAATTCTGACCATTCGTTCTTTCCTTGAGAATCTGTCCTCCTGCGGTCCCTCGTCACTATGCCTTCCTCCAAACTTTCAAGGTGTTTCGCCTCTTGCCTTCCTTTGACTCCTCCGAAGGTCCAAATCCTTCTGAACTTTCTCACGACTTCGAGTCTTTCAGAAAAACCCCTGCTTGCATTCCTTGTGGAAACCTTCAAACACTTTCAAGTGTTGAACTTCTTCGACTATGTGCACACCTGCAGTAGCAGTCTCTCAATGCTTCGCTTAGATTCGAAACTCTGAGACTTTACTCGGCCTTCGTACTCCTCACACGGCTCCTGTGCCTGACTGCACTTTTGAGTTAATGAGGACAAAAGATATCTCTCCTGAGCTTTCAGAGACAAACCTCTGAACCCTTTTTCAATGCACTCCTTGTGGACAATTCAACTGCACTCCTTGCAGGAACTCTTGCTCAGATAGAGAAACAATTGAAACTCATTCCTTTTGCCTTTCCTCTCAGATTTCAAACATTCAACAAGAAATCATTCATACATAGCATAAAAGCAAATGTACAGCAGAAAGGTAAAATAACCATGAGCATATCATCTAGCATACATACACAGAGAACAAACACGACGCCATGAATTTGAATCAAAGCTTTCTTTATTAATTCAAATTTCTGTACATGGGTGTCTTCAAACTACAGTTCTTCCTTCTCATCTTTGTATGATCTTCATAATAATGTTACAATACACAATGAGGGTGTCTATATCCCATTTCCCTCTTGTGCTCTAAAACTGTCTAATCTAACATTCAATTCTACCTATTTGCATTAACTATTATAAATGTCTTCTACCTACTAGGGACGAAAGTGAATCTCTCAAGGTGTGATTACATTATATAAGTGCACTCCTTCATAATTATCTCATTTAATATTGGCGCAATAACTTCAAGGCAATTTCAAAATTTGTGTTGGGTGCTTGTCTAGTTGTCTTTTGTCTCCGCGCTGGCTCACTTGAAATGCTCCTACATCATCTAGGTTGGAAGGGCTATCTTATGGCTCGTAAGTTGGTTTGTGGTTACCTATGTGACTTTCCTCCACAACCTAGATAATTTACAGAGTGATAACACAAGGCATTTTCATTCAAACTTCCATGGCCTCCAGATTTACTTGTCTATGACCACGCTATCGTTTGTATGACCAATTCCTCATACTTAAACAATTTCTCATAATTCACTGCACTTTGTGATACCTATCCATCCATTTGATTCCTCATACTTAGATGATATCTTATATTTAACCACATTCTGTGAGAGATTTATGTCCGACCGATTCATTCTTGATACTTAGTCGATTTTCAAAATCTTATTGCGGGTCTGTGGGTTGACAAGTTTGTGCCCATTTCATAATTTTTCACATACTCCCAATTCTCCTTCACTTTGCAGAAATCCACATTTTTCTTGATACTTAGTCAATTTTTTCAAATCTCACTGTGGGCCGTAGTCCTTTCATTTTAGTCATTGATATTTCATGATAAAAAATCTGGATTTATTCTTTTATACGTACACCCAAATCCAATTGTTTTGATCCATTGTGTTAATGTTGCAGATGAGGTGGCTTCCATGTGGACTTATTCTACATGTATAATGGATGATGTAGCATCGATATGTGTCTTGACACATGGAACTATATGTGGAATATACATATCTATTTTTTATGGCACTGGCATGGACTCCCTCTGACGTGGAATTCATATTACTAGACACATGGAACTGATGTGGAACCTGAGCTTACCCATCGGATATTGGGAACTAATTATTTGATCTTAGCCATTGATCTATGTTGATTATCAGTTAGGATTTATTTAGTTATGGGTATGCATTTCTCCATGACAAAAGTTAACTCCTTTTGCACAGTTCTCTGGCTCTTCCACTCACATTCAAATTGCATAAAAATGTTTTTGCAATATAAAACCTTTGAAGTCAATTTTCCTTGTGAATTGGGGATATATCATTGTCACCATTTATTCGATCTCGTTAACCCCAAATTATTTTTCTAAGATTAATGTTTCTTATATCTCCAATGGGATTATCTTTTTCCCCTTAGAATTCAAAAACCCATATTTCCTTGGTTATACTATTAGAGT
Source organism: Picea glauca (assembly GCA_000966675.3). Taxonomy (NCBI): domain Eukaryota; kingdom Viridiplantae; phylum Streptophyta; class Pinopsida; order Pinales; family Pinaceae; genus Picea; species Picea glauca. Next base: position 66,070 of record JZKD02S1673037.1, read on the forward strand.
GCTTCCTCGATCTATTATTAGGTTTTAGAATTATCCCCATGTCAAATATCATTCCTTGATTTCTTCTTTATCATGGTTATCTGCATAACTCTTCTTATACTACTCAAACTCATTTGGGTTGAATGTTCACATAACTCCTCTTCTCACCTTCATGCAAAAACTCATTAACACAACACATAGAGGAATTCATAGTCTACCCCTCTATTTGACATCCATGATATTGATGATAGTTAGTCTCCACCTATCTGTGAAATTAATGAAATCCATGATTGTCATAGTCATGTCTACCTTTGACATCAATGACAACACAATTTCCAATAGAGATTTCGTAATGTATTTCATGTGTCATTATTAAATAAATGTGTACCTGACCCTAACCACATAATTGATTGGACTTTGATCCAGGTGAATCATGAAGGGGATTTCCAGGTGGAACCAATACACATCCTAGATTGAAAAATTTAAAGTGATCAGGAACAAGTCCATAGGGTTGGTAAAGGTTCAATGGACCTACTACAGTCCTGAAGATGCTACATGGTAGCATGAAGAAAACATGTGAGAGGAATACCCACAAAGATTTTGACAATTTTGAAGAAAAGAAAATGTAAGACTCCATTTTGAGCAACTAGAGTTATGGAACAACATCTCAGAGTTATATCCAACTACGCTGGAAGTATTGATAAAACAATGGAACATTCCTTGGGTTATCCCTAATAAATGAATGGTGCAGTCCTTTGGTAAACGGTTGAGAGGAACAAGATAGTATGGTTGGGTCTGTTGTTGAAGTTGTGAAATTGCATAATTTTATTTATTGGTATTGTGATGTAAATTTGTATATGTATATTAGCATAGTGTGCACCGAGGATGGTGCAAAATTGTAGGGAAGGGGGAATGTAACATCCTCACTATAATACCCAGTTTAATTAATGGTTAATATAGATATAATGTGTGTCTATGACCAAGCAATGTATATGAGAAATGTATTTATAAGTTTTAATAAATAAAATGTGATGACAACTACTAAGGGGATATGGATAGAAATGGGGACTAACTTAATCCGCAAGATAGGGGAGAGTATAGAAGAATTCCTAAGAGGGGTCCAAGGGGAAATTTCCCATTTCTTTTAATTCCACCCACATTTCTGAATTTTACTATCTTTATACATTAAACTCTATTTTGTGATTAAGTGCCCCCAAAGCCAATCATTGAATGCATGAAAAAGGTTGGGTGTGAGAAGTCACATCCCATAGTTATTAGGAGCATGTGGGATGTGTACAATCAGATTCAGAAAGTGTGTGAGTCAAGTAAGAAATCCAAAGGGAGGAAATTTGTATGGGAGTTACAACATTTTTGGACTTTCAGTTTTTGGGCATGAACAACAAGTAGAGAGGAAGAAAGAGAGATTGGAGTTGGAACAACCGTGGAGGGGGAATTCTAGAGAATGTTGGATAATTTTTGGAGCATTTTGGAGTTGAATATTTAATATCTAGGTTTTCAATACTAAAGAGTTAACTCTTGTGTGAATTGCATTGTAACAACAAGTGGTTGTTATTGTTTCCTTATAGCTTTTCTGACAGTGATTCTCTTGAGTTTCCTAGTTGAGACATTCCTAGTTACCTCTATCAGAGAGACCTTGATAAATATATGGGATGCTTGAGGAACTGCGATCAGTGAAGGGGTACATTCCTTGGGTTGGGAAGATCAATATTAAGAGAGCTGGTGGAAAATTGGCATAGTTGTAGGAGAATACCAGTGGGTTGTCAGTTTTCTTAGATGTGAGTGGATAGTGAGAGACCACTCTCTTCTGTGGATTGCTAGCCCCATCTGGGGGGTGAATTTTTGTTGATATTTAGAAAAACAAGTCTATGTTTGGGTGGAACATTCATCCCAAGAAGTTGGTTGAATAATTATTTATAAAGGATAAGTGTTTTATGGTGCTTCTGTTTGTATTATGAGTTTATTTGTTGTGCATTAATTCTATCATTGAGAATGATTTATATGTTGTTGTAATAATCTATTTACTACATTCGTGTGTGATTTTATTATGTTGTAGATGCATTTAATTTACTGTAATAGAAAATGGTTATTTTTTTATGTAATTCCTAGTTGATAAGCTACATGGAAATTAGTTTGCTTTAAATTTTTGTTTTTATGAGTATTCTGCACATAGTGAACCTCTGGTAGGTTGGGGGAAATTACATGGACTGGCCCCTCTTGGGAATCAACTGATCCCACATGCGCATAAATGCATAAACAAAATTCCTAGTAGGAGAGCAGGGTACCTCTATCTGAGTGACATGAACCCTCTCAAAAAATAGTGTATGCAACTCAGACATGAATCAGAAGAATCTCATCCCATACAAAACAACGTGAGAATGATTAGATGCATGAAAAAAATGTCTCAAAAAAACATCTTCCCACCTAATAAATCAAGGCTCCTACAATAAGCTATCTATATAATGCAACATAGTGCAATTATTGCACTTCCCATCAAATTTCTACTATCACAATGACAAGAGCATATGATACAGGAACCAGACGTCCTGTCTCTGAAATGAACCTATTCTCAGTTGACCACCATGAACCTAGAAATCCAAATATGAAAGAACATGTGGACTGACATATATCTACACATATGAAATATAGGTCTCTCCTGCAAAACTGAACAATAGCGCAACGAAATAGGGAAAATACACCCCCTCTAAGACAACCCAGTGATGAAACAAACATCCTCCTCCATGGGATGATACCACAAATTGGAAATGACCTTAAACCCCCGTCTCGCATGATCCTAGTGATGTATCAACTGATGTAACAATGAATAGTCCCCCCTAAGGGATGTTCCCTCCTAATAAAACTTAAGTAGACCGATATCCATTAAAAGGTCTTCTGTCTCTTGTGAAATGGTGTGAGGGAACAACTCCCTATCCCTCTCCCTGATTCACATTCATGCACAAATGTGTGTGTCTCTACATGTCATCACTCTGTGTCCTCCTCCTCTCATTATAGGTGTATATAATTCACATAAAAATATTGTTAGGCACATAGATACAAATAAAATAAATTGAAATTATAAAACAAATACACATATAAATGATGTGTATTTAAAAAAAAAATACAAAATTAATTTCTTTTTTGCAAAAGATCATTAAAATCAACCAGTGCACTGCCAATATAACATATGCCCTGAGGATGGTGTCTATCTCAAGCAAATAGCACCACTAAGTGATTCTTCCCATATGATTATCCACATTGACCCAATGTTTTTAACCATTTCAGTTCAGTGCTTTTAAAAACACTAGTTCATTTCATTAAGAAAGATGCGTCGCAATGCTAACATTTATAGAGCATAAATACATAGTTCCCTTTGTTAAATCGAAAGAACCGGTGCACCATGTCTACCAGAGTGTTATGGAATATCTCCCCTATGGACAGGTGAAACTTCCCTTGAATTACCAGACCTATATACCAAGACATACACACTACAAATGGGAACTAACATCCCTTTAAAATAATTTTAACCAATCAAAAAGAGAGAAGGAGAAAGGGCATGATGTACCTTTTTTATGAAGTTTTTCCTCGTTGCTTCCAATCCATGAGCTTGATCTTCAAACCCCCTTGCACAACCTGATACCTGCAAGAGGAAGAAAAGAGAAACAACTATCTCCTACTCTAGTTGATTATGAAAAATAAATGCATCTACGAAGATTGAGGGAATGGTGGACAAACACATGCAAGAATCCACAATCTTGAAGGAAATAGGCAAAATATATTCAAATGAGAACCCAAAGAGAATACTTACAGACCACAATTGATGCAGCAGCAACCTCTCCAATCTCTCGTCATCTATCCCCTTGCACAAATATACCAAGATCAAAATTATGATACTCTGAATGATTACTTCCTCCTCCTTTCCCATAGAAATGCTTTCAATTTATAGGCATGGGAATTAAAACTACCATGATAAAATGAGGGATATGGATGAGGATATGGGACCTTAAGGTTTGGATCAAATTCTAAGGTGAAGGCCATTCTATTATGAGGAAAATATCTCTATGGTATGGGGTAAACCACAACATACAAAATGACACACATAAATAAAATCTAATCCCAAGTATGTTATATAAATGAAATGCTAATAGGACAATATCAAGAGCCTACCTTGTCTAGACATTTGATCAAGACCATCGTTGAGAAAGAAACTCAAATCTTTATACCTGCAACTTGTCCTCAACAACCAATATATGAAATAATATGGTGATAACATATAATGTTAGCTTATAAAATAGCATAATCCATTAACATTCATGACAAATACACCCATGGGATAATAATTCAAATATTTTCAATATATCAATTGGATGAGAAAAGAGTATTTCTATTAAAAATAATCAACATAAGTGTATAAGTGAAAAAATTCTATAACGACACACAATGGAACCAAGAAAATAAGTCCCTCTAGTTGGGCCTCCACCACTTCAATCCTCCACCAAAGGAAATATCATATAAAGGAGACAATGAGGTTCTACATCAAAGAAGGAAGATCCTAGGGGAAGAACAATGTGTTCATACTTTTAAGGATAAAGGGATGCAGATTCATTGTGAAGTGAAATTTTCCAAGAGTATATTTTCTCTCAAAAGTTAAATTATCTCCTCCATGGCTTGGATATGGCTTAATTTATATCATTCAAGTGAAACTGAAGGGCCGAGTCAGAACGTTTCCAGTATATGGAAGGTCAAGGATCATGGATCTCATGACATGACATGGAAATCAGAAACAACTTTTAATTTTGAGCACCAAACATGATATATGTGGGTTGTAGTGGAGCAATATGCGTATATGCATGTTGTATAACTGGTAGGGTGTGTATATGTGGAAACATATGATTTATTGGCTCTGAAAGGTACAACAAGGGACTTCAAGTATGCATAGGGAAATAGAAATGCCATCCAAGCAAGTTGCATGGGGTGAGAAAATTCTTTCTATAACAAATGCCCCTTAATGTGTGAGGTCAGAGGAGTATCTGTGATGGACGAAATACATTATAATTACCATAAATGGAGTAATGGAGACTCAACTGGAAGTGTTAGTTTGTCATGAGAATATTACAATCCATAATGACTTTTGACACATGGATGTCAATTTGAATTACACTAAAAATCCATGTGAAAATATACCAAATAGTTGTTCATGGCTATGAATAGGAAATACAAAGTACCATAGCTTGTCATATTCACGAACAAGGCCCAATGGAAACAAGTCTCAAAAATCAATCTGAAGATATTTGTATACAATGGAGTACAATCCGGTCTCCCATGATCACTAAAGTTATATAGGTACTGGTCCAATGAAAGATAAAAACAACTCAGGAAATTTTCTAGTGTAAATTGATTCTCCATGTCTTCTACACTATCTTCCAAAGGTGAAAGTCTACATTATGTGAACAGAGGAGTTGATGTCGAACACAATGATACTTTTTTTGATTATTGATCATTAAGGTATATAGTTAACAAACAGGAGACAACCTACCGATAATAAAATTAGGTATCATGGCAATGAGTACATTCTTACAAGTGTGAATAAAGATGTTGAGGTCGAACACTTGAATAATACATCGATCAAGATACATTGATGTGTTTCGAATTGTCGATGGCAGGATAACCTACCAGTAATGACTGCAAGACTCTAGATACTCATAGGACTCTAGATCTCATTTCCATAATAAATGATCTAAAGTCAATGGAAGGAGACCCACTGAAAGGAGATAATTAAGGAATCTCTCATCACCCAACATGAGGTAAAAATAAATATATTGATGATTTGGAGGAAATTGGACGAAGAGGATGTTCACGAACCAACAAACCTGTGTGTATTTCGCATGCACCAAATGCAAGTAGTGCACAAAAAAGACCCTATGAATAGAAACCAATAAGGAATATTGCTGGAAAAGGCGAGGAAACCACCAATAAGGATAATGGAATCCAAGACACTACATGAATCACAATGTGTGAATAGATTTATTTTTGTCAAACATAAGGGAAACCCCCCAGTCAACAACCAATGAGGAGGTGTTGACTATTGGGTTCAAGGTTACATAAACATAATGAAAGTAGGACTAGGGTGCATGGTATGACTACAACTTCATGTGACTTTGAGATACACTAAGGGTATAACCGAAATGCAAAGCCAAGAGTTCTGATAAATGGTCGACATAGGCTTATAGATAGCCTTTGAACAAGAGAATGAGACATATGGGTAACTCAGGTAGCATAAAATTGATGATGAAATTTTGTGATGCAGAAGGCATCAACGAACTCTCCATAGGGACTGGAAGAATAACCATTCGGAGGAGTAAACTCTATGTAACAATTTCATCTTTTGAAGGTCATACTAAACCCAAAATTTGGATGAAAGTGGAATCAAAATTTTGTGCTATGTTCAAAGGAGAAACGAATTCTGCCAATATAAGATAATATTTATTTTTTCCCGCCCATATATATATATTTTTTCATAGGAAAATAAATGTTATGATACAAGAGAGGAAACGAGTGTCGTGAGTAATCAACTATCTCCAAACAATGGAACATACCTATGCTCAATGCAAGGAAGTGCATGCGGGGCATGGAAATGTTGGGGAATGTTTCCTCTTAGGGTACAACATGTCAAGCTGCAAAGGATATAAACGAGGCTCTACTTGGATAGCGATTCAAATTGTTGAGGTAAGAGGCTTATAACGAGAAAGAGGAAACCAAAAATATACTAAATACTGCAAGCAATATAATGGAGTGCAATTACAGCTTAACTCCAAAGAATGTCATTTTTCATAGATTTAGTCCCCTAGGCCTGAAAAAGTATAAAACAATACTCAGGAGAACTCTTCTAGGCAATGTTGACTAGAGTGTTCCTTTTTCGTAATTATTCTACTTGGTTCGAAAAAGGGTTAAAATTACACCAAACATATGTCCTTTCAAAGCCATTTAATGAGTGTGAAAGAGACAAGTTCACTCGACAATATTTTCTCTTTTTAGAGAGTCGAAAAATAGCTTAACTAAGACTCGGGGATGTTGTTCTAAACAATAACATATAATGGGGGAGTAAAAGGTTCCCATATCAGACTTTTGTCGAAATCCATCAACTCACTGGTAACTGACACAAGCTTGGGAGAACCCAAAGCTTTCCAAGTCGAGGAGGATAAAATACTTTTAGAGGATCCTTCATCTACAATATATTTCCAATCAAAGGAAAACATCCTAGGACTTGGAGGGAGTGTGCTTGAAAAGAGTGGAATTCTCCCTTTTTCAGAAGGTACGAAACTAGAAATTCTAATGACCTGGTTGAAAGACACATTACCCCCCAAAAGGAGAGTAGGATTGACCGAATATTTCATCAGTAATGTCACTTCCTTAGACTTCTCACTCTAAAAAAGAAGAGTGGGATCGACCGAAGATTTCATCGGCATGACCACTTCTTCAACCGTTGCTTGAATAGGATGCGAGACAACATGGTCTAGAGATGCATCACCCCCAAAAATAGGAGTGGTGTCGGTCAAATATTGCATCGACATGACCGCTGGTTGAAAAGGATGTGAAACAAAATGGTCAAGAGATGCATCACCCCGTAAAAGAAGAGTGGTTTCAACTGAATATTGCATTGACATGACCGATGTATCAACCAAAGAAGGATTTGAATGTTGGGAAACCAAACAGGACTCAGAAACCAAAGGGATATCAGACAAGGACTCTGCTTCTCGTACCATGACACTAGCAGGGCACAGAGGCATTAGGTGACCTCCTTTGCAAAGTATACAAAGGAACTTGGGATTGCGTCCTATACATCTAGGCTTCTCAATTGTATCAATTCTGTTGGACAACTGAGAGGGAGGGTGAATCAGTTGTTACCGTGCTTAAACAATTATGCTTCTTTTAAACTCTTTTCTGAGACACTAAATGATAATCACAATAATGCAGGGAAATAAATAATGGCAAATTCAGCATCAGTCACACATATGAGAAACACAGAGACAGATATTTCTTGAGGAAACCCATACATGGTAAAAACCTTTTTTTCTTTATATGATAAGTAATAGTTACATTCTTTACATTATCATACATATGAGCACCAACTCATAATGAGGCTGCAACCTCTGTTTTGCAAGCTACAACTTGCTGAGAGCACCAACTCTCTGTTTTCTCTAGCACCCACTAGAAGGAAGCACTGACTCCCTGGTTTTCTCCTAGCACCAACTAGAAGGAAGCACCAACTCCCTATGTTCAAGCACCCACTTGAACCTCTGAGGAAAACAGTCCTCCCTAGCACCTCCCAACCACCCTGAAATATAAATCTTTGCTACTGAATTTATTACAGTGATATGATGTTCGATGATGGCCTACCTGACTTATCACTGTTCTGCTCCACTTCGTTTCTCTGTCTGCCTTATTGCCTTTCTTCTCAGATCATTTGCAATGTCCAGGTTATGGGCCCACCACGCTTTCGGTGTGCCACTCTGATTCTTCTTCACCCATGAATCACCACAACAAACTTCAATAGCCACTTCAAATTCCCACTATAACGACCACACCAATCTCTTTTTCTGTCCCATGTATTTATAGCGTCTATGCACCTTTTGCATGCAATGTTTTCCATGCCTCTGCATGCAGACTCTGCGTCATTATTCTCCACCTCTTGAGTGCTCTATCTGATCATCATCATGACTCTTCAGCTTCTC
>JZKD02S1673037.1:100328-165044 GCA_000966675.3 Picea glauca
CTCACACCCCCTTCTCACGTCACACTCCACTAAGTCTACCCCACGCACCTTTCATACTTCACGCCCCTCCACTCAAATCATACAAACAAATCCACGGCCCATAAAAATTCCGGACCCCCCCTCACCATCCGGAATTTAACGAGAGGGCGGGTCCGGAATAGTAGTTTTCAAATACCCCCCCCCCTCCACGTGTCATGTTCTCATTCCAGCGGACCCCACCCCGCAAAAAAAAAAAACCGCTTACCACCTTGGGGGGGTCCGGAATACCGCTTTTCATGAAAAAACCGCTTTTGTCATGTTTTTGTTATTTTTTCCTATTTCATCATGTGTTCTTATGAAGCATTTTCTGGGAAAACAAAGACGGATTTCAAACATCCGAGAGAGGTTTTTTCTCAAAACAGGAAGAAGAACAAAAACCTCTCTCATTTTTTCCAACGGCGCTACGATCAGGGAGAATCAAAGACATCTTCGAGGCCCATTTTTACAGATTCTCAATTTTCCGTTACAGTCCCGATCTTGCAGGAGCTTTTATGGCCAGTTGGGGACGAATTTAGAAAAACCGAAGGAGGTTTTTGTCCATTACATGCCCATATACAATAACCTCCTTCAGTTTTCACCCAAGTGTCATCGTTCAAGAGAAAAAAACATCTTTTCGGACCCCTTTTTCGCAGAAAACCAGTCCGTCTTTCATGGCAGAAAGCTCTAAATTTTGTGGGAGTGGTGGCTTTTTTTGGCCGAGGCGGTTAAACCGACTTCCAAAAATTATTGGGATGATCTATCCTATTTATTCAGAGGATTTTAATGTAAAATGGTTCGACCTATGAGGTTCCTTGCTAGACAGTGGGTGATGTTTGGCCAGAGAAATGTTTCTCTGTAATTTTGGAATGACCAATTAGTAATGGAGGAAATGATTTACAGGATTCTCGTGTAGTAGCGTTGGTGGTGTGTCCCTTGTCTATTTTTAGTTATCTTTTTGCTATCATTCAAGCATTTTCATTTCTTATTATTGAAAAACAATAAATGGAGAAGAATTTATGTGTGCATACTCTTTGTCCAAATTTTTCAATAATCTTTATGTTTTCTCCTAAAACACAGTCTATGAATTCTTAACTGCTCATTTGCTCAGTTTTCCTCCCCCATTTCTTCCTCAAATCGACACCCTTCAAACTTGATTCGATCCAACAGTTGCTACTATCTTGCCCTGTGGAGACATTTACCTCTAGATCTGATTTGATCATTGTCTTATAAGCAGACCCCATAGCCCAACAGTGATATGAGAAACTCATCAGCCACATCCTTATCTAAATATTTCACAAAAACCCCAACCCCATACTTTCATAGCTAGCCTAATATTCTCTTCAAACAAAGCTATATCAGACAGAGAGATCCCTCTCTGAGTCTTAGAGGGCTAGATCCAAGACTCGAAGCGGTTTTGATGTTGCCTCTGTGACTGCCTCATAGCCTTGGGAAAATTACAGAGCGCTAATAGAATGGCGAATCCACTGGGGAACTTTCCTCAGTAGTACACTTCAAAGCTCCAGATCTGGTCGCTGATGGTGGACAGTGACCAGACACAAGAAGGATGAGATCATTCACCTGGCGACTCCAATCAGCTCTAGACAGTGCCAACTCGAAGACTCCACTGGAAGAAGAACCTAAATCATGGCCAAGTAGCCTAGAAAGACCAGGTACTCAAGCTCAAATTGCATTCAAGACATCTTTGGTTTTATCTGCAATTATGTCTTGTCTTTTTCTAAGCCTGATCAAAAGTATATTNTCTTCCTCCATTATCCAGCTATTGGACAAAACGTTGTTATGATATTGACATGATTAGGCAGTCAACTTCATTGTCTTTTTCAGCAGAAGTCATATTACAAATCCCATCAGAGCAGTTGCAGCCATGTCAAGAAATGCATGAGGATGAAAATAACATAGTTACAGTGCCAAAGCATCTCACTTACTTGGTAGAATCTAAAAATCAAGGAACATGTCATTTCTACCTTGACCCTATAGCTATCTATATGGAGAAATTTTTTAATACAGGATATTTTTCCATTTCCAGTGTTTTTCCTATTGTTCGGGTTTATCAAATCTTATGTAAGGGAAAGCAGCTTGGAAATTACTCTCAAGCACTAGTAACAGACTTATTTCTGAGTTTCATCACAAACAGTGAAAGAATAGAGCCACTAAATCAACTGCTGGATTGGCTCCATTGGCATTTTTCCATTACCTAGCTAAGAAATGATTGCAGTAGGGTAGGTAGGAAAAAATGAATATGCTCAGCATTCCGAGCATCTCATTTTCAGCAGTGTTTATTTTAATTTGGTTTCAGTTGCAAGATCAAAATAGGTACAAGTTGCAGAATAAGGTTTTGGGACCAGCCCAATGGATAAAGCACCGATCTGCATGATTCACAGGTCCGTGGTTCTTGACACCTCCTGAAAGAAGCTGCCATCCCCAAGTGGAGCCCATGTTGTGGTCCTATAATTATAGGCAACTCGATTCTTCGACTGTTGAGTTGGCGTTTCTCTCGTGATGACGAAGTCTGGCTCGGTTGATCCCGTTTTCTTCCCTCCATTCTTTTCGCTTGATCCCCCATCACCCTGTTGCATCCTTCATCCATGCTGCACCCTCACTCCCTTGTCATGTTGCCCCATTGACTACCTCTCGCCTGTCACCCATCCATGAATAATCAGACTTAGGATGAACAAAAAGAACAATAGATTAGTTAGATTAAAATAATAATAAATGTTAATATAGTTAGTCTAATAGACTGGATTAGTTAATAATTAATTAGTTAATTAATAATTAAATTAGTTTAACAACTAGGTTAGTTTTTATATTAAATAAAACAAATTAAATATATAACAAAAAGTAATAAAACAAATTAAAAATAAAAACAAAATATAAAAATAAAAAATAAAAAAAATATAAAAATAAAACATAAAATACAATAAAATCAAAACATTAAATATAATATAAAACAATTAAAACCTAATGTAAAAACCAAAACATATAAAACAAAAAACAAATTAAATAAAAATAAACAAAAAGTAAAACGTAACATATAACATAAAACACATAATAAAAAATATTAAAAAACAAATAAAAACAAAAACTAAAAAACATGCTACCCTAAGTCTGCCCCACCCTCTACCCATGCACACTTTCATACACCCCTGTACACTCATCACATTTAACTTTAAAATCAAACGGTCCTTAAAAATTCCGGACCCCCCCTCACCATACGAACTTTAACGAGAGGGGGGGTCTGGAATGATGGTTTCCAAATACCACCCCCCATCCACGTGTCACGCTCCTATTCCCATGGACCCCCCCCCAAAACCTCTTACCACCTCAGGGGGGTCCGGAATACCACTCATCACAAAAAAAACTCCTTTTTCAATTTTTGCCTATTTTTTGCCTGTTCAACACATCTTTTTCCGGAGGAGATTCTGGGCAAATGAAAACGAATTTTTAAAAACCAAGAGAGGTTTTTCCTCCGAAAGGGGATGAAGAATAAAAACCTCTCTCAGTTTTTTCACAGGTGCCACGAGCAGGGAGAATCGAAGCCATCTTCGAGGCCCATTTTTTAAAGATTCTCAATTTTCCGTTACAGTCTCGATCTTGCAGGCGCTGTTACGGCCAACTGGAGGCAAATTTGGCGAAACCGAAGGAGGGTTTTGTCCAGGAAATTCCCATATCCAATAAAATTCTTCATTTTTTTCCCAGGTGTCAGTGTTGAAGATAAAACCACGTCTGTTCGGACCCCTTTTTTGCAGAAAACCAGTCCGTCTTTTATGGCAGACAGGGAATTCATTTACAGGGAGCACATGGCAGTGGTTAGAGCACCGATTCTCCAACTGGAAGCAAATATCCAACAAAATCAAGCATTCAACAAATTCTACATTCATTTGTTTTGATGCTGTTAGAGTCTATTCGCCAACAAATCTTAAACAGCCTCTAGTATGCCAGATGTTCAGGCATCAGTGACCAATTTTAACCTTCCTTTTGGTTTGCGTTTTTGTTTGTTTTTGAGACATTCTACAGGTGTCGAAACTTTTGTAACTGCTTTTCTATTTTTAGAAAGAAGAGTTATGAGATCGAGTGTTAGAGGACTGATATATATTTCTTATTTATACACATGTAAAAGATAAAAGAGGGGTTCGACCTGTGAGGTTCTGTGGGCTTGACAGTGGGCTTTGCCATTCCAGAAAACCTTTTATGTAATCATGAAGTGATTGATTAGTAATAGACATGTTTTTTACAGGATTCCTGTGCGGATGTGTTGGTGGCGTTCTTTCTCTGTTGAGTATTTTCCTGTCATCTTTTCACTTGTTGTCAATTCTTATTGTCAGAAGATAGTAAACAGAGTAGAATTTATTGGCAAATACTCTGCATCTGTCCTTTTGATAATATTTATGTTATTCATCTAAAGAGCTCAGTTAAGGAATTCTTAGCTGCTCCTTTGCTTGGCTTTTTCCTCCCCTATTTCTTCCTTCAATCGACACCATCAAAACTTAATTCGATCCAACATTTCCGCTACCTTGCCCTGTGTAAGAAATTTGTCCAGATTTGAGAGTGAATCACACTTTTAAGCGCAAACCCCATTTGCCCAATGGCCCTCCTTGTTGTCCCAAAACAACCATTTAAAAACCCCAACCCCATACTTTGATTACTTTCATAGCTAGACTAAAATCCATCCCATACAAACCAAGTTAAATCGAAAAGAGAGATCCCTCTCTGAGTCTTGGAGGGCTAGATTCAAGACTCCAAGTGGTTCGAGGTTACCTCTGTGATTGCCTCCGCAGCCTTAGGCATATTACAGAGCGTTGACACACTCTTTTCTGTGTCGTGTGTTTCCCACATAAAGGAAAAGTAGTTATCGTAGACTAACTGGCCTTCTTTCACTCTGATGCACATACCGGCAACATACCTTTCATTGCAAACCCCCCCCTATATATGAGAACGTCGGTGTCATCCTTCTTAAACATTCCTCTTTGATGGGTACTTTCCCCATTCCACCACCCAATGCTCCACATCCATTTGTCGCCTCTATCAACATGATCTCCACCTCTCTTCATAGAACCTCTATGTCTTACGACCCATGGATGGTACCCAACCCCGATGATCATCTTCGTTATGGAAATGAAATGACTTTGAGTCTGGTCTAATATTCTTATCAAGCCCTTCAATCAGCAACCCCTTCTACCCCCTCTTTTGGTGATTTATCTCTGGATCCATTCCGCGTCATTTTCCTTATAGACAAGATGATTATGTATGTTATGTCCGTGGAAGATACCCCTTGGGACGATGGACATCATCATTCCATCCTCTTTCTAGAATAGCATGCCATCGAGGGTTACCAACAAATCTCAACCCCATCGACCGTTTTCATCATTTCTACCGTTCCTGAGTCTACACACGATATGTTCTACGAAGGGAACTTAAGTAATATCTCACCCACCATCCCCCTCGACATATCAATAAAACCTGGAGTTGTCGAAAATGTGTATATCTGAGCTTCCTATTCCCATGATGAAGTTGTCACCTACAAGTCTCTTTTCCACGAATTTCGTGACGTCTTCGCATGGAGCTATGAAAAAATGTCGGGGATTGACCCCGACATTGTGGTACATGAGATTAAGACATACCCGGGTGCTAAACCCGTCTGGAAATGACTTCGTCCGGTCCACCCACGTAAAGAAGCCGCTATCAAGATTCAAGTTGAGAAACTTCTCAAAGATGGCTTTATTTACCCTGTGGCTCTAACTGACTGGGTTTCCAATCTTGGTCTGATTTACAAGAAACAAGGAACAATCCGCGTGTGCGTTGATTATAGAGACATTAACAAAGATTTTCCTAAAGACAACTTTCCTATCCCCTTCATTGACCAGATCGTCGACGATTGTGATGGAAGTGAAATATTCTCTCTAATGGATGGTTTCTTTGGATATAATCAAATCAATATCGTACCCATGGACCAACACAAGATCGTTTTTATTTGTCCTTGGGGCACTTTCGCCTACCAGAAACTTCCATTCAGTTTACAGAATGTCGGTGCAACTTTCCAACGTGCTATGTCTTACGCCTTTCATGATATCAAACACATTGTGCAGCCATATCTCGATGACTTACCCGCTCATTCCATGTTCTTCGCAGATCATCCAATACACCTCCGCACCATTTTCCTTTGATGTCGGTTTTACCATATACGCTTGAATCCCCACAAATGTGTTTTTTGCATAGAATCTGGCTGACTTCTGGGATTTATTGTTTCACGTCAAGGGATCAGGGTAGATCCTTTGAATGTCGAGGAAATTCTCAATCTCCCTCCTCCTTCCTCACTTCGCCAGTTACAAAGTTTGCAAGGGAAGACAAACTTTCTCCATCGTTTCATCTCGAACTATGTTGAGCTAACTCTTGGATTTATGCAACTTTTCAAGAAAGGTTATGAGTTCGTATGGGATACCACTGTCGAAAAAGATTTTGTAGCTTTGAAATTGTCTTTAACATGTACCCCATTACTCTTCCCACATAGTTACAGTCGGGATTATTTCCTTTACCTCGCAGCCTTGGACTATACCATCGTTATGGTTCTAGTCCAAGAGGATAATTCTCATGAAGAACATGTCATTTATTACTTAAGTCAGATTCTCACGACTACCGAAACCAAGTATTTACATGTTGAAAAACTGGCCTTGGCAGTCATCCAAGCTGTTCAACGTTTACGACACTATATCCTTTTTACGCAAGACTATGGTGATTTCTAACTGCAACCCTATGCATCACATTCTTACATTTCAATTGCTAGGGGGTATTTACTCTAAATGGATTGTAATACTCCAGGAGTTTGACTTAGAATTCGAACATGCTAAGTCCAAGAAATCCTTGGTGTTTTCCGAGTTGATATGCGACCTTCCCTTCTTTGAGACGAAAAATGTAACAGAAGATTCATTACCCGATGAATTTCTTTTCCTGATCAATTCCGATGACCTTTGGTATGGAGATATCATCATATATCTACAGAGCCATATTTTCTAGCCCAAATTGTCTAGCACTGACCGTCGTCGAATACGCTACCAAGCCCGTCAGTATATTATCCTCGGAGATACTCTTCATCATCGTGGGATTGACTCCATTTTTCGACACTGCCTCACGTTTGATGAAGCTAAGAAAGCCCTAAATGACTGCCATTCTAGAGCCTTTGGCGGTCACATGTCTGGGTATGCTACTGCCTAGAATATCTTATGAGTGGGGTAATTTTGGCCTTCTTTATTCAATGATTGTATAATTGTTGTCCAAAAATGCCACACTTGCCAAACCTACAACAATAAAATATGATCACACCCTGCTCCTCTACACCCTGTGGTCTCCATTGGTCCTTTTGTGAAATGGGGTATTGATTTCATGACATGTCACCCTCACTCGGACAGGGGGCATGGATACATTATTGTATCCGTAGATTATTTTATGAAATGGGTCAAGGCAATGCCAACATTCGACAATACCAGAAGGACTGCAACATTATTTATATTTAATCACATCATTTCTCGGTTTGGTGTTCCTCAAGCTATCGTTACTGACCACGATAGCCACTTTAGAAGCTTTAGAATGTCTGAACTCACTGAAAAGTTGGTTCTTCGCCATGAAAAATCAACAGCCTATTACCCATAAGCTAATGACCAAGTTGAAGAAATAAACAAAATCCTCATTACCATGCTTCGACGAATGATAGGGATTCACAAAACGAGTTGGCACATGATGTTGTTTTCAACATTGTGGGCTTATTGAACATCCGTTAAGTCTACTACCAATTTTACACCATTCCAGTTAGTCTATGGTCTAGAAGCCATCTTGCCAATTGAATGTGAGATACCCTCCCTAAAACTAGCCGTCAAACTTCTCCCAAACACTTCTGCCGAAGAAGAACATCTGTTGTATCTCATGCAATTAGATGAAACCCGTCGTGATGCCACCCTAGTTATAAAATCCCAAAAGAAATGTGTCAAAGCCCAATACGACAAACATGTCAAGCCATGTATTTTCTTCGAAGGTGATTTGGTTCTCCTTTACGAACAAGATCGGGATATGCTAGGAGCCGACAAATTTGAAGCTATGTGGTGAGGTCCTTCTATCGTCAGATGATTTTTGGAGAAAGGAGCTTACGAGTTGGTGGACTACGATGGTATCCCTTTGAGTGAACCCAGAAATGGGTTGTACTTAAAGAAGTACTATGCTTGAGATCACCTGTGCATGAGTGCTTGTATTTTATTGTATCATACTTTTTGTGTGTTACTTTAGTATGCTTTTTCGCTATCTGGTCTCTTCCCTCGATCGCTTATCTTCCATTGTGCTTGGTTTCCATATGTCAGAGTCTTCAGCACCCCACATTGGCTTCACCGATGACGCTATCCGTAGTACTTAGAACCTTTCTTCTGCTGCATGGGCAATTTACACCCCTACAAACGAACTTATCAGTCTACGAGGTGTGTGCCTCGGTCGTGCAACCAATAATATTGCAGAATATAGCATCGTCATCGAATTGTTGATTGATGTTATTTCTCTTGATATCCACCACCTGGTTATACGATTCGATTCGTAGCTAGTGGTACTACAATTAAGTAATGTCTATGCTATCCAAAGTCCTACTTTATTACAGGTATATTTACGAATTCACTTCTTGGAACATTATTTTGATTATATCGAATATTGGCACATTCCTAGATGTCTAATTACATTGATTGATGCCTTAGCTAACTATGTGTTAGACAAACATTTGGGACATTTATAAGCCAATCACACATCACATGTATAACACAACACCAAATAAGCCAGTAGAAGTCGTATATATGTATATAAAAATAAAAAAAATTTACAAAAAGTTTCTATCCAAGGATCAAAATCTCAAAATACGAAGCCCATAGCTTCTACAAAATAGCATCACGAATGATTCTCACGATAACGCACAACTACTTGGGCTACCCTACGAAGCAGTTGACTGAGAGACTCATACACACCCACAGTATCGTGCTGGTAACGTCTCGGGATCTCCCCAATAGGAATGTCTGGGACATCCGCGGTCAACCCCTCTAATTTTTGTTCCACTGCCTCATAGTCTTCAACATCCCATCTCGCCACTGGAGCTGCTTCTCCTCGCCTTTGAATGGGAGACGTTCCTAGAGGTCGATACGACTCCACATCTGTGTCATCAAAAATAAATTTTTTGATTAGTCCTTGGATAAACATAAAAAAAAATCATATGATAAAATTTGAAAAAACATTTAAAAAGAAAAAAATGTGTACTTCTCACCTAAGTCACCCCACTGAACATCCTCAGGCAAGACCAAATCTAGATCCCCTCTGAAATCAAAACTGACATATGCGTAGTCATCGATAATCAACATCTGGGGCCTCAACCAGTCAAAAAATGAATCATTATACTTGATTATAGGCCCTGCTACATGTCGAGCCATGAGGTTACACCACCTCAGCATCCTTAGATCTCGTGGGGTCGGTAAACCCTAATCAACCTGTAGTTGTAGCAGTGGGACCCTCTCAAGGAACAATGACACCAAAAGTGACCTGTACCAAAACTGCTTCAAGTCACCCTTTCTGCACTTCATCAGTTGTCTCTTCATACTGCAGAGAACTGCGTCCGACCAGTTAAAAATCCAAGGCTATGTGCACTCTATGGCGTATTGGAAATAGCTCTAGAGAGCCATGTCTGGAGCTGCACTCCCAGCCATGCATGCAATAGTAAACAAGATGGTCTGTAGGGTCAGATATTGGACCCCCCAAATGGAAACCTTACCCTTGCTTCTCTCTGCCTCAGGAACACAATACTAGCGAACATACTCACTCATAGGGAGTCTGCCACCTCTACCTCTAGTCAAAGTAGCATGGTATCCACGCTGTGACAACCCCNCATACAAACCAAGTTAAATCGAAAAGAGAGATCCCTCTCTGAGTCTTGGAGGGCTAGATCCAAGACTCCAAGTGGTTCGAGGTTACCTCTGTGATTGCCTCCGCAGCCTTAGGCATATTACAGAGAGTTGACACACTCTTTTCTGTGTCGTGTGTTTCCCACATAAAGGAAAAGTAGTTATCGTAGACTAACTGGCCTTCTTTCACTCTGATGCACATACCGGAAACGTACCTTTCATTGCAAAACCCCCCCTATATATGAGAACGTCGGTGTCATCCTTCTTAAACATTCCTCTTTGATGGTTACTTTCCCCATTCCACCACCCAATGCTCCACATCCATTTGTCGCCTCGATCAACATGATCTCCACCTCTCTTCACAAAACCTCTATGTCTTACGACCCATGGATGGTACCCAACCCCGACGATCATCTTCGTTATGGAAATGAAATGACTTTGAGTCTGGTCTAATATTCTTATCAAGCCCTTCAATCGGCAACCCCTTCTACCCCCTCTTTTGGTGATTTATCTCTAGATCCATTCCGCGTCATTTTCCTTATAGACAAGATGATTATGTATGTTATGTCCGTGGAAGATACCCCTTGGGACGATGGAAATCATCATTCCATCCTCTTTCTAGAACAACATTCCATCGAGGTTTACCAACAAATCTCAACCCCATCGACTGTTTTCATCATTTCTACCATTCCTGATTCTACACACGATATGTTCTACGAAGGGAACTTAAGTAATATCTCACCCACCATCCCCCTCGACATATCAATAAAACCTGGAGTTGTCGAAAATGTGTATATCGGAGCTTCCTATTCCCATGATGAAGTTGTCACCTACAAGTCTCTTTTCCACGAATTTCGTGACGTCTTCGCATGGAGCTATGAAAAAATGTCGGGGATTGACCCCGACATTGTGGTACATGAGATTAAGACATACCCGGGTGCTAAACCCGTCTGGAAATGACTTCGTCCGGTCCACCCACGTAAAGAAGCCGCTATCAAGATTCAAGTTGAGAAACTTCTCAAAGATGGCTTTATTTACCCTGTGGCTCTAACTGACTGGGTTTCCAATCTTGGTCTGATTTACAAGAAACAAGGAACAATCCGCGTGTGCGTTGATTATAGAGACATTAACAAAGATTTTCCTAAAGACAACTTTCCTATCCCCTTCATTGACCAGATCGTCGACGATTGTGATGGAAGTGAAATATTCTCTCTAATGGATGGTTTCTTTGGATATAATCAAATCAATATCGTACCCATGGACCAACACAAGATCGTTTTTATTTGTCCTTGGGGCACTTTCGCCTACCAGAAACTTCCATTCAGTTTACAGAATGTCGGTGCAACTTTCCAACGTGCTATGTCTTACGCCTTTCATGATATCAAACACATTGTGCAGCCATATCTCGATGACTTACCCGCTCATTCCATGTTCTTCGCAGATCATCCAATACACCTCCGCACCATTTTCCTTTGATGTCGGTTTTACCATATACGCTTGAATCCCCACAAATGTGTTTTTTGCATAGAATCTGGCTGACTTCTGGGATTTATTGTTTCACGTCAAGGGATCAGGGTAGATCCTTTGAATGTCGAGGAAATTCTCAATCTCCCTCCTCCTTCCTCACTTCGCCAGTTACAAAGTTTGCAAGGGAAGACAAACTTTCTCCATCGTTTCATCTCGAACTATGTTGAGCTAACTCTTGGATTTATGCAACTTTTCAAGAAAGGTTATGAGTTCGTATGGGATACCACTGTCGAAAAAGATTTTGTAGCTTTGAAATTGTCTTTAACATGTACCCCATTACTCTTCCCACATAGTTACAGTCGGGATTATTTCCTTTACCTCGCAGCCTTGGACTATACCATCGTTATGGTTCTAGTCCAAGAGGATAATTCTCATGAAGAACATGTCATTTATTACTTAAGTCAGATTCTCACGACTACCGAAACCAAGTATTTACATGTTGAAAAACTGGCCTTGGCAGTCATCCAAGCTGTTCAACGTTTACGACACTATATCCTTTTTACGCAAGACTATGGTGATTTCTAACTGCAACCCTATGCATCACATTCTTACATTTCAATTGCTAGGGGGTATTTACTCTAAATGGATTGTAATACTCCAGGAGTTTGACTTAGAATTCGAACATGCTAAGTCCAAGAAATCCTTGGTGTTTTCCGAGTTGATATGCGACCTTCCCTTCTTTGAGACGAAAAATGTAACAGAAGATTCATTACCCGATGAATTTCTTTTCCTGATCAATTCCGATGACCTTTGGTATGGAGATATCATCATATATCTACAGAGCCATATTTTCTAGCCCAAATTGTCTAGCACTGACCGTCGTCGAATACGCTACCAAGCCCGTCAGTATATTATCCTCGGAGATACTCTTCATCATCGTGGGATTGACTCCATTTTTCGACACTGCCTCACGTTTGATGAAGCTAAGAAAGCCCTAAATGACTGCCATTCTAGAGCCTTTGGCGGTCACATGTCTGGGTATGCTACTGCCTAGAATATCTTATGAGTGGGGTAATTTTGGCCTTCTTTATTCAATGATTGTATAATTGTTGTCCAAAAATGCCACACTTGCCAAACCTACAACAATAAAATATGATCACACCCTGCTCCTCTACACCCTGTGGTCTCCATTGGTCCTTTTGTGAAATGGGGTATTGATTTCATGACATGTCACCCTCACTCGGACAGGGGGCATGGATACATTATTGTATCCGTAGATTATTTTATGAAATGGGTCAAGGCAATGCCAACATTCGACAATACCAGAAGGACTGCAACATTATTTATATTTAATCACATCATTTCTCGGTTTGGTGTTCCTCAAGCTATCGTTACTGACCACGATAGCCACTTTAGAAGCTTTAGAATGTCTGAACTCACTGAAAAGTTGGTTCTTCGCCATGAAAAATCAACAGCCTATTACCCATAAGCTAATGACCAAGTTGAAGAAATAAACAAAATCCTCATTACCATGCTTCGACGAATGATAGGGATTCACAAAACGAGTTGGCACATGATGTTGTTTTCAACATTGTGGGCTTATTGAACATCCGTTAAGTCTACTACCAATTTTACACCATTCCAGTTAGTCTATGGTCTAGAAGCCATCTTGCCAATTGAATGTGAGATACCCTCCCTAAAACTAGCCGTCAAACTTCTCCCAAACACTTCTGCCGAAGAAGAACATCTGTTGTATCTCATGCAATTAGATGAAACCCGTCGTGATGCCACCCTAGTTATAAAATCCCAAAAGAAATGTGTCAAAGCCCAATACGACAAACATGTCAAGCCATGTATTTTCTTCGAAGGTGATTTGGTTCTCCTTTACGAACAAGATCGGGATATGCTAGGAGCCGACAAATTTGAAGCTATGTGGTGAGGTCCTTCTATCGTCAGATGATTTTTGGAGAAAGGAGCTTACGAGTTGGTGGACTACGATGGTATCCCTTTGAGTGAACCCAGAAATGGGTTGTACTTAAAGAAGTACTATGCTTGAGATCACCTGTGCATGAGTGCTTGTATTTTATTGTATCATACTTTTTGTGTGTTACTTTAGTATGCTTTTTCGCTATCTGGTCTCTTCCCTCGATCGCTTATCTTCCATTGTGCTTGGTTTCCATATGTCAGAGTCTTCAGCACCCCACATTGGCTTCACCGATGACGCTATCCGTAGTACTTAGAACCTTTCTTCTGCTGCATGGGCAATTTACACCCCTACAAACGAACTTATCAGTCTACGAGGTGTGTGCCTCGGTCGTGCAACCAATAATATTGCAGAATATAGCATCGTCATCGAATTGTTGATTGATGTTATTTCTCTTGATATCCACCACCTGGTTATACGATTCGATTCGTAGCTAGTGGTACTACAATTAAGTAATGTCTATGCTATCCAAAGTCCTACTTTATTACAGGTATATTTACGAATTCACTTCTTGGAACATTATTTTGATTATATCGAATATTGGCACATTCCTAGATGTCTAATTACATTGATTGATGCCTTAGCTAACTATGTGTTAGACAAACATTTGGGACATTTATAAGCCAATCACACATCACATGTATAACACAACACCAAATAAGCCAGTAGAAGTCGTATATATGTATATAAAAATAAAAAAAATTTACAAAAAGTTTCTATCCAAGGATCAAAATCTCAAAATACGAAGCCCATAGCTTCTACAAAATAGCATCACGAATGATTCTCACGATAACGCACAACTACTTGGGCTACCCTACGAAGCAGTTGACTGAGAGACTCATACACACCCACAGTATCGTGCTGGTAACGTCTCGGGATCTCCCCAATAGGAATGTCTGGGACATCCGCGGTCAACCCCTCTAATTTTTGTTCCACTGCCTCATAGTCTTCAACATCCCATCTCGCCACTGGAGCTGCTTCTCCTCGCCTTTGAATGGGAGACGTTCCTAGAGGTCGATACGACTCCACATCTGTGTCATCAAAAATAAATTTTTTGATTAGTCCTTGGATAAACATAAAAAAAAATCATATGATAAAATTTGAAAAAACATTTAAAAAGAAAAAAATGTGTACTTCTCACCTAAGTCACCCCACTGAACATCCTCAGGCAAGACCAAATCTAGATCCCCTCTGAAATCAAAACTGACATATGCGTAGTCATCGATAATCAACATCTGGGGCCTCAACCAGTCAAAAAATGAATCATTATACTTGATTATAGGCCCTGCTACATGTCGAGCCATGAGGTTACACCACCTCAGCATCCTTAGATCTCGTGGGGTCGGTAAACCCTAATCAACCTGTAGTTGTAGCAGTGGGACCCTCTCAAGGAACAATGACACCAAAAGTGACCTGTACCAAAACTGCTTCAAGTCACCCTTTCTGCACTTCATCAGTTGTCTCTTCATACTGCAGAGAACTGCGTCCGACCAGTTAAAAATCCAAGGCTATGTGCACTCTATGGCGTATTGGAAATAGCTCTAGAGAGCCATGTCTGGAGCTGCACTCCCAGCCATGCATGCAATAGTAAACAAGATGGTCTGTAGGGTCAGATATTGGACCCCCCAAATGGAAACCTTACCCTTGCTTCTCTCTGCCTCAGGAACACAATACTAGCGAACATACTCACTCATAGGGAGTCTGCCACCTCTACCTCTAGTCAAAGTAGCATGGTATCCACGCTGTGACAACCCCRTCAAAAAATAGATATCCTCGATATCTAGTGTCAGTGTATGGACTCCCACATGAAATAACTATTGATCCATGTCCCACATGTGGACCAGGTATTCCAACAACCTGAGTTGGGCTCTCATGCCCGGGATCTTGAAAAATTTCAAGAGCCCACAGTCCCGAAGGGCAGCGACTGTACAAACACCTGCAAAAGAGCCATGAGAGGGAATTCAACAACTTGTTTTAAACTCTTGCATAATTTTTATTGAGCAAAACCTCACTTTAAAATCCATTTTTCGGCCCTCGCAGGTGGACCTTTTGCAYAGTGCGATATTCTCGCAGGTGCCCTGAAGCCCACYTGCGAKAATCTTAGATTCTCGCARGTCCCACATGGACCACCTGGGAGAATGCTTGGGCGTATGTTCCGACCCTAAAATGGACTCAAAACCAAAAAAATTGCSAATAAAACCAAAAATAAACCATGGAAAAGTTGGAGAATCAAGAAATTACCTCGTTGGCTAAAACCATTCGAAAAATGATCATTTGTGCCTCCCGAAATTGAGCAAATAAATTTGGGGGAAAATGAGGTATGTTGGACAAGTTTTTGGCAAGTAACAATGAAATGGTAAAAATTCCTTTTCACCCATATTTATTCACTTTTTACTATTTTTTATTGTTTTTTTATATTATTTTTATTGCTTTGTTTATAAAACCTAATACCCTAATAGCCTTGTGAGTGTGGTTTTTTGTAGATATAACAACTTCGAAGTCTGAACGAGGGGGTACGGGTGTTTTTTCTTTTTGTCGCATGTACGACTACTTTTTTAGGGTTTTTTAGAAAAAACCTCGAGCTTAGTCTTCGTTCGTTCTCGCGCTCAAAAATATATGAGAATGTAACCGAGTATACTTTTTCTCGTCTTTTCGTACTCTTCATGGTAACAGGAAAAAAAGGAACATAAATGAGTATCCTTTAAGCTATTTTCACGCTCCATAAAAATGAAAAGATTGCCAAATGATCTTGTTCTTTTCACACTGGTTAAAGTATTTGAAGAAAACTTTCAATGGGTGATATTTTATCACTTTTTTTGTCTCGTCGAACTCTTTTACGAAAAAGGAACTGGGAGAGTTCTCTTTAAGTGTTTTTTAGACTCTCAAAACATGAAAAACCCCGAGTTTTCTATCCTTGGACACGTTAAACAAACATCGAAAGACTCGCAATGGAACCAAACCACTCCTTCCTAGGGTTCGTTAAATATACTCCAAGGGACTCATCTGAAGGATGATCTTACATCGACAAGCATATGTTATCCTCCTCAATCTTGTGTAAAAATAAAGAGGTACTCGCCAGAGATGGTGCGGGGAATTTTTGGAAAGGGATATGTTTTCGTATTTGTATTAATGGCAGTAAGTGTCACTCTTGAACATGACACCCCTTATTCGTCATTTGAATCCCGGTTGGGAAATCCATTTGTCTCTCATTCGACTTCCTACAAGGTCATATCTTGGGTCGTCTTTGAGTCAATGATGCCAAGTCCTTTGTCGTGTCGTTCATATGTTCAAGAGAAGTTCGAATGAGCCCTCTATTGATTCGGCCATCTACATTTGTTCATTCTTACTATGTTGGCCTTCCCTGTGTCTGTTTCAACCTGTATTCATACTTTGTTTCACCCTCAAAATCTGTTACTTATTTTGTGTCATTGATGGGGGATACATCAAGGCCCTCCTATGACGAGTCTTGTTCCGTCGACTCCAACTCATTATCTGGAAATGAGACATAGAAATCATTTAGTACCTTAGAACTTGCATGCCTCAATGGCAGATCTCTTCACTTTCGATAGGGGTTTCACATCATTGATCCATAATCAAGAGATTTTGCCAAGTGCTCGACTTCATCTCATTTATTCACATTCGTTCGGATTGTACTTCGATACCTTGGGAGTCATTGACATCAATGGTGATTTCCCTCGCACTTGTTAATGGTTTTCATCAATGACCGATAATCAAGTGGTTTCTACCATGTTCGACTTCAACACATATAATCGCATGGCTAGATTCGTACTTTCAGGTGACAGAGTGAAAACCCTGGGTCTCATCTTTTTTGATCCAGGCTGCGATGGAGTATGTATGATTTGTATCAGCACATAGATCCACTTTGTATGTCACATGCCTATGTATTAATTCAAGTCTTCTCACATATATCCATAGTGTATTCCAGGTGGCTATGTAGTATTTTGACGACATGGATCCATGGTTTATGATTGGTGGCCATGACCTATGTTTACGATTCCATTCATTTATGATTTGAGCATGGGAATGCCTACCTCAAACTTGGTACTATATTTTGCAGATTCTTGGTTGTTTATAGGTTTCTGATTAGGTGCGCTCCTTGTTTCTGACACACACACTTATTTTACAAAGTATTTTGGCTGTCACAAGTTTCAGCCTCATACTTTGGGGGCATTCTGTTACACATTATTTTGGTCACTCTGGTGATGTCTCTACAAGTGATGTATTCAGGCTCCCACAAGAACTTCTTTCTTGAGAAAAGTGATTTTTTTCCTCTTCCAAAAAGCATATTTTGAAGATGAGTTCGCAGGATGCCTATGTTATAGGGTGCGGAAATCCTTCATTCTCGCAGGAAACCCAAACCTAGGGTGCAAACTATTCATAGTATGCTCTATAGGTAGGGTATGAACCTGTTTCAAATCTTGGAAAAGAGAAGAGATCACGAAGGTTCTAGAAGGGAATCTTCTAGAAAATGAGTTTGCATTCACATGGTTGGCATCCTACTAACTTCTCAAAAATAGTGGGATCATCCTCAAACATGTAACCATCCCTCCTTCTCCTATATATTGCAAGGTTTCTCATGGAAAAGGTTAAGCAAGATTTAATGAAGAATTGGTGAAAGAATTGTGTGAAGAACTCTGTTTGGACAGAAGCTTGAAGACTTTATTTGGTCTATCAAGTTGTACCGGATATTCTTCATGCAAATGTAGAGAGAAAGTGTGTGTGTTGGAACCAAGGGTCACTGAAAGGAAGCTTGTGACATCAAGGCGATCTGGTTGTATCTTCTACTTTCATTTAATATAATACAGTGGCATGTCCCTTACCCATAAAATAAATTTTATTTTATTACATAACTCCTTGATCATATGCATAGGTTTACATTGAATATACTTTGCTATCATCACTCGGGTTGGTTTGTGTAGTCTTGGACCTGATTTCACAAGAGCACCGGAGCAAAGCGGGAACAACAGAGACCTAAGGAAGAAATATAAATGTATGTCACTCATTCCTTCTTAGTAGTAGATTCAATGACCACAACTTAGAGAAAGAGTCATGTCCTGTCCTATTTTGTTCTAGATCCAGGTAGATCTAGGGAGATCTGTTAGTGTCTACACCTACCGATTTATCCGATAACAACCATGTTTCCATTGTGAGGGAAACTAATCAATCAAAAAACTGTGGAAACAATAAACTTCATAGCATAAACATAGTCTCGCCCGAGGAGAAAATTAAAATCCAAGGGATCGTGAACTATCATCACATCAATAAAGAGAGTTTTCCCTTCCAAATTAAAAATAAACTGAGGAAGGATCCATAAAGGTTGAGTAAATCTTCTGTTAAAATCCAACAGATTCTAAGTCAGTGGTGCAAGCAGACGAGAACATTAAATATTTCCATGAAATGGAGGACAAAATAATAATGGATTCACCCTTATCGACAATATTCTGAAGAACGTCCCTACCACAAAACTGAATAGTGATTTGGAAAGGTATATAGGAAGGGAGACCATATTTTGACAGTGCACCCCAATATAAAATAATTTCCTCATTACTCGAAGGGGTTATGTTGGAACAGGTGAAGTACCCCCTAGTACAGAAGAATATGTAGAAATAGGAAGAACCTAAGTGACATCCTCACTCTTCAAAGGAGGAGTGGGAGAGACCAAGGGTGGTATTGAATCAACCACTTTAACTTCAATATACAAGAGGAGAGAAAGTTCGATTGAGGGTGAAATATAATTGATCACTTGATCGACTAGATCAACTAATGATTGAACCAAATGGATCACCTGATCAACCAGATTGACCGATGATGGAACCAGATTGACCAATTCATCAACTAATGGCACGTTGGTAGAGAGTTTATGGTAAGTTTTTTGAAGTTGTTGTTGAACATCGAAAATATTTTCCAATAGATATGAATCTTCATCCATGTAAGGAAAAAGGTAGGTGCAGTGCATATCCTTACATAACAAGTAAGGAAATCTGACTTTACCCTTATTACTTCCAACCTAATTATCACTAGTTGATGGTTTGTTTCCAACATGATCTGCAGCAGTTGAATATGCATCTTGATGACCCTGATACCACACCTCTACAACCTTGGGAATACCAAGGAAATCCTTACGAAGGTAGTCACCCTTACAAATATTGAAAGGGAATTTGGGCTTGCGATGTGTCTTTATAGAATTATTGACATTATCAACACTCCCAACATGATGAAAAATAGATGTTTGATTTATTCCAACATGTCCTGCAGTGGTTGGAATTTTTCCCTCTAGCTTATTTTTCCTTTTCTTAATCTTAATTTTCTTGTTCTTCTTATCTACTTGGTTACTAGCTGCAGAGATTTCACTAGGAGAAGAGGAAGAACGCGAAGAAGACCCTACAGGCAAAGAGGGAAGAGGATCAACATGAGGTTGATGGTCCTAGAGTGTATTAGTCACAGATGAAGCAGTAGGAGAATTTACGTTCACCAGAGTGGAAACAAACCAAAACAGTAACCCAATAGTGAGTCCAGGAAGAGTGAAAGTGGAGATATAAGGAGGACCAAGGTGTCCCATAGAATGAGAAACAAACGGTATCCCAGGAAAAGGGGTCCCTTCATTAATAGTTCCAAGAATTGATTCCGTAGACACAGACTCAACCCTAAGGGATATCTAGGGAAACAAATCAACACACACTGGAAAATCTAGGAAGGAAACCAAAAAAACAAACATTTTCACAATGAAGCAACAATTGCTGATGAAATCCAACGTTGTAGGATAAAAGTGACAAGAGGATGGGACAAAGTAGGTGGATCACTTATGTTGGTGATCCTCTTAATGGACATACACCTTGGTGCAAGTTCCCTCACGGTGTAACCATGGGTTACCCTCCAAGGATCTCGACTGAGGTTGACTAATGTCTGACCCATGTATGACAAAGAATCCCCTTCATCTCCACCTCTTTGTATGAACCCTAAATATAAAGGCCACTAATTTTACCAACTCATAGTCATCCTCCAGGTGGGAATAGTTGATAGTCAGGTTCGAACGTATGGGAGGGATATCAAGTCTGAATCTCTTCAAGAGAACTAAATACAAGTGTACCAGTAAGACTCCGGAGGACCCCGAATGGATTCAGAGTTCATGAAGCACCGAGACCAAATGAAACCAATGTTTTCTGAAGAAAAACCCCAATACATTCTCGTTCCTCTATGATTGGTTGAGCCTCAGAGGGGTAATCTTCGTTTCTCTATCGCACGTGACCTCATGATTAACCCCTGTGTGAGAGGGGAATCTCAGCTATGATTATATGAAAATTTTATTTACTCTCCCTATCGCAATATTCTATTTGTTTTTATGTCTTTGAAAAGTAATTCTCAACACGTGTTCCAAATTGCTACACCTAAGCTAATGTAGGTTTGCAGAATGCCTAGAAAGAAAAATTTCTAGATGGATTTTAATTAGCGTTTTGATTATTAGGTTGTTGTTTACTCAAGCATATGGAAGAAAAACTGATGATGTTCATGACTTCGACTCCAAAAGAGTGGAATAGAAAGAGATGAAAAGAATTTTGCTTGATGAATTCTATCTATGGAAGGGAGAAGAGTCTTTTTCCATTCCCAAATGCATAAACCTAATGCAGGTTACCTGATAAAAACTAAAAATATGTACCACCTAAAACTTTGAATGCAATCAATTTCTATTCATTTGATTATAAATTCAATGAAATATGCAAACTTTTCTTCTTCTTAACTTTTAGAGGAAAGAGATTTATCTTTGATACAAAGAATTACAAGGAAAAAAAGAAATAAAAAAAAGTGCACTCAAAGTAATGAGAAATGAAAGACAACAAGTAGGGGATAACATGTTCAAACAAGAACTCAAAGATGCAAAAGAGAAAGAATACAAATTCTCATGAAAATATTCAAACAATGAGAAACGAGAAACAAAAATCAAGTTGGGTTGTGGTAAGAAAAAGAGTCTTAATCACAAAGAAAAGAGAGATGTTTTAATGAAGACAAAAGGGATCAATACCAAGAAACCTTTGCAAACCCTATTTGATGAAAATTCCTAAACATCTAAGAAATATGAAATCTTTGAGATACGAAGATCAGACAAACGCAAAGGCAAGAAGAAGCAAGGTATATTGTTAACCCAAGGGGACCACAACTAGTAGAAAATTTGAAAACTAAAGGAAGAAACATAAATGAGTGATAAATGTCAAAATCTCAGGAAAAACAAATTCAAAAACAATCAAGTGTATTTGAGAAAAAACATCCCCACAGTCAGATTGAAAAAGAGAAAGAAAAAAGGAGGAAAAGAGGACAAAACAGGGGGAATGGCACCCTTGTTCTCAAGTAGACAGCGCATCAGTTAGGGGAATGACACTCTATAGGAGGATATGGGGGGGAGCCATTCAACTAATGGAACCCTATGGAAGTCTTCTGGGGAACACCAATGAGTTAAGTTTCACCTTGTTATGAACTACAGGGAAGTACCAGCCTCCTGGAAAGTTCAAAAACTTGCTCAAAAAGGATAAAAATTAATAAAATTCAATCGATGAATATGTGATCTCTTCAATGAATAAGAGAGAAGGGGAAGTATATCACAATAAAGTAGAAAACGATATCTAAAGGTAGCCAAAGGATTTAGACAATCCAAGGAAAGACTAGTCAAAGTATTTCCCTAGTGGAGTCACCAATTTCTGTTATGGAATATTTCCCCTGTGGACAGGTGAAACTTCCCTTGGATTAATAGACCCCTATACCAAGACAGAAACACTAAAAATGGGAAATAACATCCCTTTAAACTCATTTTAACCAATCATAAAGAGAGAAGGAGAAAGGGTATGATGTACCTTTTTTATGAAGTTTTTCCTCACCGCTTCCAATCTGTGAGCTTAATATTCAAACCCCCTAGCGCAACCTGATACCTGCAAGAGGAAAAAAAGAGAAATGATGATATCCTACTCTAGTTGATTAGGCAAAACAAATTCATCTACAAATATTTAGGGAACAATAGAAAAGAACATGCAAGAATACATAAGATTGAAGGAAATAGGCCAAGTATATTCAAATGAGAACCCAAAGAGAATACTTACAGACCATGATTGATGCAGTAACAACCTCTCCAATCTATCCTCATCTATCCCATTGCACGAATATACCAACATCAAAATGATGATACTCTGGTTGATTACTTCCTCCTTTCCCATGGAAATGCTTTCGGTTTATAGGCATGAGAAGTACAACTACCATGAGAAAATGAGGGATATGGATGAGGATATGGGCCCTTAAGGTTTGGATCAAATGCTAAGGTGAATCCAAAGCATGAGGGTTGAACATAACTAACCCAGTCTGAGAGATTTGGCCCATAGAATTTGGTGGAGAAGATCCCCCTTTTTCCTCAACAAGAATGGTGCTCCCCCATAGTGAGAGAAAAGGTTCCATACTAGTAGTGGCGCTCCCCTAACATGATAGAGGGGGATCCATGGCACTCCCTCAGTATGGCCAGGGGGGAGCCACCCTTCATAAATCATCAAAAATAAGTTGAATTTTCCAAGGAAAATATGTGTTTCAACTACCAATGATGGGGATTTTCTCTCTAACGTGATTTGGAGATTGTGGAAAATGTTTATATGGTTTTGATTGAGTTTAGACACTTACAAAAAGTGAAACAATCATGTTATGACACTTGTGACACTTGCAATGGGTTAGGTGTGACACTTACGACACTTGTGACACTAAAAATGTGACGTTTGCACCACATGCGACACTTAAAACATGACGTTTGCGCCACATGCGACACTTGCAACACTTTATATGAAGGTGTGGAACTTTTATGTGTAACACAGAGCAGAAACATGTTTTCTAATGGTGCATTTTATTACTAATGCACTGATAATGGGCCTTACAAAAGATGCACCACGCTATTTGTTTTTCAAAACATGTCGTGGTGTGTATGGTTAAAATTTATGTACCAATGTGTGACGTTTATTGCAGTGGTGATCCTACTAAGTCACACTGCTCTAATTGATTATTACAAATTCACCTTGGTGTTGTTGTCTTTACAAAACTGGTGCATTTGTTGGACTTATGGGAACTGCTAGAATTAACTTCATTATTACAGGTGAACCAATGTGATATGTTACTATTAACGCATAGATACCACTATGATAGTGGACCACCGGCGTTTTGTATCATGGTGTGTTGTAAAGGATAGAACACTGAGAACGAGGAATCCAATGAGATGCCCTGCTATGGAAATTCGAGCAATATATGTTCCGATGGATTGAATTAAAATGGTTGCACCACTATGTTCAATTTTATAAACCATTGTGTTAGTGGTGTCATCACTTAATTAAAGTGTATCAGTGCGTAATGTTCAACGAAATTGGTGTGATTTATTCGATTCTTGTATTTTTTATTATATAGTAGGGTGGTGTGTTTGAACATTGACACACCGGATCATTATGTTTTGACTCCAAGCTGGTGTGATTGGTTAAACTTGATGCATTTATACGTTAAATTTTATATATAGTTGAGCTAGTAGTGAAGTTAATGAAGTGAAATGTATCGGTGTTGGTCGAAGGCCATTGTGTGTCGATTTCTAGGCGTTCNAATAAAACCAAAAATAAACCATGGAAAAGTTGGAGAATCAAGAAATTACCTCGTTGGCTAAAACCATTCGAAAAATGATCATTTGTGCCTCCCGAAATTGAGCAAATAAATTTGGGGGAAAATGAGGTATGTTGGACAAGTTTTTGGCAAGTAACAATGAAATGGTAAAAATTCCTTTTCACCCATATTTATTCACTTTTTACTATTTTTTATTGTTTTTTTATATTATTTTTATTGCTTTGTTTATAAAACCTAATACCCTAATAGCCTTGTGAGTGTGGTTTTTTGTAGATATAACAACTTCGAAGTCTGAACGAGGGGGTACGGGTGTTTTTTCTTTTTGTCGCATGTACGACTACTTTTTTAGGGTTTTTTAGAAAAAACCTCGAGCTTAGTCTTCGTTCGTTCTCGCGCTCAAAAATATATGAGAATGTAACCGAGTATACTTTTTCTCGTCTTTTCGTACTCTTCATGGTAACAGGAAAAAAAGGAACATAAATGAGTATCCTTTAAGCTATTTTCACGCTCCATAAAAATGAAAAGATTGCCAAATGATCTTGTTCTTTTCACACTGGTTAAAGTATTTGAAGAAAACTTTCAATGGGTGATATTTTATCACTTTTTTTGTCTCGTCGAACTCTTTTACGAAAAAGGAACTGGGAGAGTTCTCTTTAAGTGTTTTTTAGACTCTCAAAACATGAAAAACCCCGAGTTTTCTATCCTTGGACACGTTAAACAAACATCGAAAGACTCGCAATGGAACCAAACCACTCCTTCCTAGGGTTCGTTAAATATACTCCAAGGGACTCATCTGAAGGATGATCTTACATCGACAAGCATATGTTATCCTCCTCAATCTTGTGTAAAAATAAAGAGGTACTCGCCAGAGATGGTGCGGGGAATTTTTGGAAAGGGATATGTTTTCGTATTTGTATTAATGGCAGTAAGTGTCACTCTTGAACATGACACCCCTTATTCGTCATTTGAATCCCGGTTGGGAAATCCATTTGTCTCTCATTCGACTTCCTACAAGGTCATATCTTGGGTCGTCTTTGAGTCAATGATGCCAAGTCCTTTGTCGTGTCGTTCATATGTTCAAGAGAAGTTCGAATGAGCCCTCTATTGATTCGGCCATCTACATTTGTTCATTCTTACTATGTTGGCCTTCCCTGTGTCTGTTTCAACCTGTATTCAT
This sequence comes from Picea glauca, assembly GCA_000966675.3. NCBI lineage: Eukaryota > Viridiplantae > Streptophyta > Pinopsida > Pinales > Pinaceae > Picea > Picea glauca. The sequence continues at coordinate 125,542 of JZKD02S1673037.1, forward strand.
ACTTTGTTTCACCCTCAAAATCTGTTACTTATTTTGTGTCATTGATGGGGGATACATCAAGGCCCTCCTATGACGAGTCTTGTTCCGTCGACTCCAACTCATTATCTGGAAATGAGACATAGAAATCATTTAGTACCTTAGAACTTGCATGCCTCAATGGCAGATCTCTTCACTTTCGATAGGGGTTTCACATCATTGATCCATAATCAAGAGATTTTGCCAAGTGCTCGACTTCATCTCATTTATTCACATTCGTTCGGATTGTACTTCGATACCTTGGGAGTCATTGACATCAATGGTGATTTCCCTCGCACTTGTTAATGGTTTTCATCAATGACCGGTAATCAAGTGGTTTCTACCATGTTCGACTTCAACACATATAATCGCATGGCTAGATTCGTACTTTCAGGTGACAGAGTGAAAACCCTGGGTCTCATCTTTTTTGATCCAGGATGCGATGGAGTATGTATGATTTGTATCAGCACATAGATCCACTTTGTATGCCACATGCCTATGTATTAATTCAAGTCTTCTCACATATATCCATAGTGTATTCTAGGTGGCTATGTAGCATTTTGACGACATGGATCCATGGTGTATGATTGGTCGCCATGACCTATGTTTATGATTCCATTCATTTATGATCTGAGCATGGGAATGCCTACCTAAAACTTGGTACTATATTTTGCAGATTCTTGGTTGTTTATAGGTTTCTGATTAGGTGCGCTCCTTGTTTCTGACACACACACTTATTTTACAAAGTATTTTGGCTGTCACAAGTTTCGGCCTCATACTTTGGGGGGCATTCTGTTACACATTATTTTGGTCACTCTGGTGATGTCTCTACAAGTGATGTATTCAGGCTCCCACAAGAACTTCTTTCTTGAGAAAAGTGATTGTTTTCCTCTTCCAAAAAGCATATTTTGAAGATGAGTTCGCAGGATGCCTATGTTATAGGGTGCGGAAATCCTTCATTCTCGCAGGAAACCCAAACCTAGGGTGCAAACTATTCACAGTATGCTCTATAGGTAGGGTATGAACCTGTTTCAAATCTTGGAAAAGAGAAGAGGTCACGAAGGTTCTAGAAGGGAATCTTCTAGAAAATGAGTTGGCATTCACATGGTTGGCATCCTACTAACTTCTCAGAAATAGTGGGATCATCCTCAAACATGTAACCATCCCTCCTTCTCCTATATATTGCAAGGTTTCTCATGGAAAAGGTTAAGCAAGATTGAATGAAGAATTGGTGAAAGAATTGTGTGAAGAACTCTGTTTGGACAGAAGCTTGAAGACTCTATTTGGTCTATCAAGTTGTACCGGATATTCTTCATGCAAATGTAGAGAGAAAGTGTGTGTGTTGGAACCAAGGGTCACTGAAAGGAAGCTTGTGACATCAAGGCGATCTGGTTGTATCTTCTACTTTCATTTAATATAATACAGTGGCATGTCCCTTACCCATAAAATAAATTTTATTTTATTACATAACTCCTTGATCATATGCATAGGTTTACATTGAATATACTTTGCTATCATCACTCGGGTTGGTTTGTGTAGTCTTGGACCTGATTTCACAAGAGCACCGGAGCAAAGCGGGAACAACAGAGACCTAAGGAAGCAATATAAAGGTATGTCACTCATTCCTTCTTAGTAGTAGATTCAATGACCACAACTTAGAGAAAGAGTCATGTCCTGTCCTATTTTGTTCTAGATCCAGGTAGATCTAGGGAGATCTGTTAGTGTCTACACCTACCGATTTATCCGATAACAACCATGTTTCCATTGTGAGGGAAACTAATCAATCAAAAAACTGTGGAAACAATAAACTTCATAGCATAAACATAGTCTCGCCCGAGGAGAAAATTAAAATCCAAGGGATCGTGAACTATCATCACATCAATAAAGAGAGTTTTCCCTTCCAAATTAAAAATAAACTGAGGAAGGATCCATAAAGGTTGAGTAAATCTTCTGTTAAAATCCAACAGATTCTAAGTCAGTGGTGCAAGCAGACGAGAACATTAAATATTTCCATGAAATGGAGGACAAAATAATAATGGATTCACCCTTATCGACAATATTCTGAAGAACGTCCCTACCACAAAACTGAATAGTGATTTGGAAAGGTATATAGGAAGGGAGACCATATTTTGACAGTGCACCCCAATATAAAATAATTTCCTCATTACTCGAAGGGGTTATGTTGGAACAGGTGAAGTACCCCCTAGTACAGAAGAATATGTAGAAATAGGAAGAACCTAAGTGACATCCTCACTCTTCAAAGGAGGAGTGGGAGAGACCAAGGGTGGTATTGAATCAACCACTTTAACTTCAATATACAAGAGGAGAGAAAGTTCGATTGAGGGTGAAATATAATTGATCACTTGATCGACTAGATCAACTAATGATTGAACCAAATGGATCACCTGATCAACCAGATTGACCGATGATGGAACCAGATTGACCAATTCATCAACTAATGGCACGTTGGTAGAGAGTTTATGGTAAGTTTTTTGAAGTTGTTGTTGAACATCGAAAATATTTTCCAATAGATATGAATCTTCATCCATGTAAGGAAAAAGGTAGGTGCAGTGCATATCCTTACATAACAAGTAAGGAAATCTGACTTTACCCTTATTACTTCCAACCTAATTATCACTAGTTGATGGTTTGTTTCCAACATGATCTGCAGCAGTTGAATATGCATCTTGATGACCCTGATACCACACCTCTACAACCTTGGGAATACCAAGGAAATCCTTACGAAGGTAGTCACCCTTACAAATATTGAAAGGGAATTTGGGCTTGCGATGTGTCTTTATAGAATTATTGACATTATCAACACTCCCAACATGATGAAAAATAGATGTTTGATTTATTCCAACATGTCCTGCAGTGGTTGGAATTTTTCCCTCTAGCTTATTTTTCCTTTTCTTAATCTTAATTTTCTTGTTCTTCTTATCTACTTGGTTACTAGCTGCAGAGATTTCACTAGGAGAAGAGGAAGAACGCGAAGAAGACCCTACAGGCAAAGAGGGAAGAGGATCAACATGAGGTTGATGGTCCTAGAGTGTATTAGTCACAGATGAAGCAGTAGGAGAATTTACGTTCACCAGAGTGGAAACAAACCAAAACAGTAACCCAATAGTGAGTCCAGGAAGAGTGAAAGTGGAGATATAAGGAGGACCAAGGTGTCCCATAGAATGAGAAACAAACGGTATCCCAGGAAAAGGGGTCCCTTCATTAATAGTTCCAAGAATTGATTCCGTAGACACAGACTCAACCCTAAGGGATATCTAGGGAAACAAATCAACACACACTGGAAAATCTAGGAAGGAAACCAAAAAAACAAACATTTTCACAATGAAGCAACAATTGCTGATGAAATCCAACGTTGTAGGATAAAAGTGACAAGAGGATGGGACAAAGTAGGTGGATCACTTATGTTGGTGATCCTCTTAATGGACATACACCTTGGTGCAAGTTCCCTCACGGTGTAACCATGGGTTACCCTCCAAGGATCTCGACTGAGGTTGACTAATGTCTGACCCATGTATGACAAAGAATCCCCTTCATCTCCACCTCTTTGTATGAACCCTAAATATAAAGGCCACTAATTTTACCAACTCATAGTCATCCTCCAGGTGGGAATAGTTGATAGTCAGGTTCGAACGTATGGGAGGGATATCAAGTCTGAATCTCTTCAAGAGAACTAAATACAAGTGTACCAGTAAGACTCCGGAGGACCCCGAATGGATTCAGAGTTCATGAAGCACCGAGACCAAATGAAACCAATGTTTTCTGAAGAAAAACCCCAATACATTCTCGTTCCTCTATGATTGGTTGAGCCTCAGAGGGGTAATCTTCGTTTCTCTATCGCACGTGACCTCATGATTAACCCCTGTGTGAGAGGGGAATCTCAGCTATGATTATATGAAAATTTTATTTACTCTCCCTATCGCAATATTCTATTTGTTTTTATGTCTTTGAAAAGTAATTCTCAACACGTGTTCCAAATTGCTACACCTAAGCTAATGTAGGTTTGCAGAATGCCTAGAAAGAAAAATTTCTAGATGGATTTTAATTAGCGTTTTGATTATTAGGTTGTTGTTTACTCAAGCATATGGAAGAAAAACTGATGATGTTCATGACTTCGACTCCAAAAGAGTGGAATAGAAAGAGATGAAAAGAATTTTGCTTGATGAATTCTATCTATGGAAGGGAGAAGAGTCTTTTTCCATTCCCAAATGCATAAACCTAATGCAGGTTACCTGATAAAAACTAAAAATATGTACCACCTAAAACTTTGAATGCAATCAATTTCTATTCATTTGATTATAAATTCAATGAAATATGCAAACTTTTCTTCTTCTTAACTTTTAGAGGAAAGAGATTTATCTTTGATACAAAGAATTACAAGGAAAAAAAGAAATAAAAAAAAGTGCACTCAAAGTAATGAGAAATGAAAGACAACAAGTAGGGGATAACATGTTCAAACAAGAACTCAAAGATGCAAAAGAGAAAGAATACAAATTCTCATGAAAATATTCAAACAATGAGAAACGAGAAACAAAAATCAAGTTGGGTTGTGGTAAGAAAAAGAGTCTTAATCACAAAGAAAAGAGAGATGTTTTAATGAAGACAAAAGGGATCAATACCAAGAAACCTTTGCAAACCCTATTTGATGAAAATTCCTAAACATCTAAGAAATATGAAATCTTTGAGATACGAAGATCAGACAAACGCAAAGGCAAGAAGAAGCAAGGTATATTGTTAACCCAAGGGGACCACAACTAGTAGAAAATTTGAAAACTAAAGGAAGAAACATAAATGAGTGATAAATGTCAAAATCTCAGGAAAAACAAATTCAAAAACAATCAAGTGTATTTGAGAAAAAACATCCCCACAGTCAGATTGAAAAAGAGAAAGAAAAAAGGAGGAAAAGAGGACAAAACAGGGGGAATGGCACCCTTGTTCTCAAGTAGACAGCGCATCAGTTAGGGGAATGACACTCTATAGGAGGATATGGGGGGGAGCCATTCAACTAATGGAACCCTATGGAAGTCTTCTGGGGAACACCAATGAGTTAAGTTTCACCTTGTTATGAACTACAGGGAAGTACCAGCCTCCTGGAAAGTTCAAAAACTTGCTCAAAAAGGATAAAAATTAATAAAATTCAATCGATGAATATGTGATCTCTTCAATGAATAAGAGAGAAGGGGAAGTATATCACAATAAAGTAGAAAACGATATCTAAAGGTAGCCAAAGGATTTAGACAATCCAAGGAAAGACTAGTCAAAGTATTTCCCTAGTGGAGTCACCAATTTCTGTTATGGAATATTTCCCCTGTGGACAGGTGAAACTTCCCTTGGATTAATAGACCCCTATACCAAGACAGAAACACTAAAAATGGGAAATAACATCCCTTTAAACTCATTTTAACCAATCATAAAGAGAGAAGGAGAAAGGGTATGATGTACCTTTTTTATGAAGTTTTTCCTCACCGCTTCCAATCTGTGAGCTTAATATTCAAACCCCCTAGCGCAACCTGATACCTGCAAGAGGAAAAAAAGAGAAATGATGATATCCTACTCTAGTTGATTAGGCAAAACAAATTCATCTACAAATATTTAGGGAACAATAGAAAAGAACATGCAAGAATACATAAGATTGAAGGAAATAGGCCAAGTATATTCAAATGAGAACCCAAAGAGAATACTTACAGACCATGATTGATGCAGTAACAACCTCTCCAATCTATCCTCATCTATCCCATTGCACGAATATACCAACATCAAAATGATGATACTCTGGTTGATTACTTCCTCCTTTCCCATGGAAATGCTTTCGGTTTATAGGCATGAGAAGTACAACTACCATGAGAAAATGAGGGATATGGATGAGGATATGGGCCCTTAAGGTTTGGATCAAATGCTAAGGTGAATCCAAAGCATGAGGGTTGAACATAACTAACCCAGTCTGAGAGATTTGGCCCATAGAATTTGGTGGAGAAGATCCCCCTTTTTCCTCAACAAGAATGGTGCTCCCCCATAGTGAGAGAAAAGGTTCCATACTAGTAGTGGCGCTCCCCTAACATGATAGAGGGGGATCCATGGCACTCCCTCAGTATGGCCAGGGGGGAGCCACCCTTCATAAATCATCAAAAATAAGTTGAATTTTCCAAGGAAAATATGTGTTTCAACTACCAATGATGGGGATTTTCTCTCTAACGTGATTTGGAGATTGTGGAAAATGTTTATATGGTTTTGATTGAGTTTAGACACTTACAAAAAGTGAAACAATCATGTTATGACACTTGTGACACTTGCAATGGGTTAGGTGTGACACTTACGACACTTGTGACACTAAAAATGTGACGTTTGCACCACATGCGACACTTAAAACATGACGTTTGCGCCACATGCGACACTTGCAACACTTTATATGAAGGTGTGGAACTTTTATGTGTAACACAGAGCAGAAACATGTTTTCTAATGGTGCATTTTATTACTAATGCACTGATAATGGGCCTTACAAAAGATGCACCACGCTATTTGTTTTTCAAAACATGTCGTGGTGTGTATGGTTAAAATTTATGTACCAATGTGTGACGTTTATTGCAGTGGTGATCCTACTAAGTCACACTGCTCTAATTGATTATTACAAATTCACCTTGGTGTTGTTGTCTTTACAAAACTGGTGCATTTGTTGGACTTATGGGAACTGCTAGAATTAACTTCATTATTACAGGTGAACCAATGTGATATGTTACTATTAACGCATAGATACCACTATGATAGTGGACCACCGGCGTTTTGTATCATGGTGTGTTGTAAAGGATAGAACACTGAGAACGAGGAATCCAATGAGATGCCCTGCTATGGAAATTCGAGCAATATATGTTCCGATGGATTGAATTAAAATGGTTGCACCACTATGTTCAATTTTATAAACCATTGTGTTAGTGGTGTCATCACTTAATTAAAGTGTATCAGTGCGTAATGTTCAACGAAATTGGTGTGATTTATTCGATTCTTGTATTTTTTATTATATAGTAGGGTGGTGTGTTTGAACATTGACACACCGGATCATTATGTTTTGACTCCAAGCTGGTGTGATTGGTTAAACTTGATGCATTTATACGTTAAATTTTATATATAGTTGAGCTAGTAGTGAAGTTAATGAAGTGAAATGTATCGGTGTTGGTCGAAGGCCATTGTGTGTCGATTTCTAGGCGTTCCGAAGGACACACTTCTTTGTTTCTTAATAGGTTATGGAGGTGCTCTTGCTTGAATGACGCTGGTGCATACATATATATGTTACGCACTAGAAATGGTGCTCACTGTGAATTTTACATAGTAATCATTTCTTCGGGGTGAGTCAAAGTGTTCAAACGCACCGTGTAAAATTGAAAAAAATTTGAAAAAGATGTCAAATTTCTTACTAAATTCTATTTTTTATTGGATGAAAATGCAAATAGGAAGGTAATAAATAATTTACCAGGTCTCTTATGTCCCAAGGAGGCATGGTTTCACTATTGAGAGTAAATGAAAATTTGTGGTAATTTCCAAAATTTGAAAATGTGTAGAATCCACCAATGGAGCTATCCAACTCAGAGTAGAGCATCGAAAATATGGCATATTAGGAAGAAAGGTGATGATTGGTTCTTTATTGAGAGTTTGGAAGGACGGGATACACTGTAACAATGGAAATCGACTTGGTAATGTTTTTTTATTTACCCTACCCTGGTGTGCCTAAAGACAGTGAGGCACACTAGGCATAATGCTCAATAGCACCAATGTGATTTATTTGGTGCACTTATTTTTATTATAAATTATGGCAGTGCATTTCAGCATTGATGCACTAGCACTTCGTGTTTCATGTACGCCCCAATGTGGTTGGTTAAACTGGGTTAATCACTATGATAAATTTTATATATCATTGAGCTAGAGGTGTGGTTAATGAATTGAAATGTATCTGTGCAGGTAGAGGTCCATTGTGTGTTGGTTTTAGGGTGTTCTGAAGTACATAACAATTTTTTTTTAACAATTTATCATGATGCTCTTTCTTGAACAACAATCGTGGATACACATATATGATATGCACCAGTGGTGGTGCTCACTGTGAATTTTACACACCATGCAATGCTTCGGGGTGAGATGAAGTGTTCAAGCACAAAGCACAAAATTGAAAAAAATCCAAATTTCAAGCTAAATTGTAATTTTTATTGGATGAAATGAAAATAGGAAGGTAATAAATAATTACCTGGTCTCTTCCATCCTGAGGAGGCAATGTTTCACTATTTAGAGGAAATGAAAATTAAGGGTAATTTCCAAAATTTGGAAATGTGTGGAATCCACCAATAGAGCTATGCTAGTCAGTGTAGAGCACTAGAAACATAGCATCTTGGGAAGAAAGGTGAATATCAATGCTTTCTTGAAAGTTTGGAAGAATATTGGGATGCACTAGAAAAATGAAAATTTGTTTGGTAATTGTTTTTTTATTTACCCTATCATGGTGCGCCTGGCGACAATTAGGTGCACCGATGCTTAATGTTCAATGACACCAATGTGACTTTTTTAGTGCATGTATATTTATTATAAAGTATGGAGGTGATACTATAACAATGATCCAGATTTAGGAGAAGAATGAACTGAATAACAGACTGAATAAAATAAACATAGAGATATGGAGAACAACACATATATCCAGTGAACACTATCTTCTATTGAATAAATGAAAAAGATTGAAACTGTAAAACTACAGAACTAAAACAACTTGCTTGAATGGTGGTAGCTATGTCTTAGAAGAGATGTGGCTTCTACGTTCATCTGTCTAAGAAAATTTATTAAAATGAAGCTCTAGAGGCCTTTTTAACATTACTCATTACTTTCAAAACTAACCTTGTGAGGTGAAACGCCAAAACTCATGTGGGCCCCGATGGGTAAGTTGGTACCTCAAATTCCCAAGGTCATAACCTTTGCATACGACCTCTATTTTAGGTGCGTGATAGCTCGCTGGAAGGGAATTNGTATGTCACTCATTCCTTCTTAGTAGTAGATTCAATGACCACAACTTAGAGAAAGAGTCATGTCCTGTCCTATTTTGTTCTAGATCCAGGTAGATCTAGGGAGATCTGTTAGTGTCTACACCTACCGATTTATCCGATAACAACCATGTTTCCATTGTGAGGGAAACTAATCAATCAAAAAACTGTGGAAACAATAAACTTCATAGCATAAACATAGTCTCGCCCGAGGAGAAAATTAAAATCCAAGGGATCGTGAACTATCATCACATCAATAAAGAGAGTTTTCCCTTCCAAATTAAAAATAAACTGAGGAAGGATCCATAAAGGTTGAGTAAATCTTCTGTTAAAATCCAACAGATTCTAAGTCAGTGGTGCAAGCAGACGAGAACATTAAATATTTCCATGAAATGGAGGACAAAATAATAATGGATTCACCCTTATCGACAATATTCTGAAGAACGTCCCTACCACAAAACTGAATAGTGATTTGGAAAGGTATATAGGAAGGGAGACCATATTTTGACAGTGCACCCCAATATAAAATAATTTCCTCATTACTCGAAGGGGTTATGTTGGAACAGGTGAAGTACCCCCTAGTACAGAAGAATATGTAGAAATAGGAAGAACCTAAGTGACATCCTCACTCTTCAAAGGAGGAGTGGGAGAGACCAAGGGTGGTATTGAATCAACCACTTTAACTTCAATATACAAGAGGAGAGAAAGTTCGATTGAGGGTGAAATATAATTGATCACTTGATCGACTAGATCAACTAATGATTGAACCAAATGGATCACCTGATCAACCAGATTGACCGATGATGGAACCAGATTGACCAATTCATCAACTAATGGCACGTTGGTAGAGAGTTTATGGTAAGTTTTTTGAAGTTGTTGTTGAACATCGAAAATATTTTCCAATAGATATGAATCTTCATCCATGTAAGGAAAAAGGTAGGTGCAGTGCATATCCTTACATAACAAGTAAGGAAATCTGACTTTACCCTTATTACTTCCAACCTAATTATCACTAGTTGATGGTTTGTTTCCAACATGATCTGCAGCAGTTGAATATGCATCTTGATGACCCTGATACCACACCTCTACAACCTTGGGAATACCAAGGAAATCCTTACGAAGGTAGTCACCCTTACAAATATTGAAAGGGAATTTGGGCTTGCGATGTGTCTTTATAGAATTATTGACATTATCAACACTCCCAACATGATGAAAAATAGATGTTTGATTTATTCCAACATGTCCTGCAGTGGTTGGAATTTTTCCCTCTAGCTTATTTTTCCTTTTCTTAATCTTAATTTTCTTGTTCTTCTTATCTACTTGGTTACTAGCTGCAGAGATTTCACTAGGAGAAGAGGAAGAACGCGAAGAAGACCCTACAGGCAAAGAGGGAAGAGGATCAACATGAGGTTGATGGTCCTAGAGTGTATTAGTCACAGATGAAGCAGTAGGAGAATTTACGTTCACCAGAGTGGAAACAAACCAAAACAGTAACCCAATAGTGAGTCCAGGAAGAGTGAAAGTGGAGATATAAGGAGGACCAAGGTGTCCCATAGAATGAGAAACAAACGGTATCCCAGGAAAAGGGGTCCCTTCATTAATAGTTCCAAGAATTGATTCCGTAGACACAGACTCAACCCTAAGGGATATCTAGGGAAACAAATCAACACACACTGGAAAATCTAGGAAGGAAACCAAAAAAACAAACATTTTCACAATGAAGCAACAATTGCTGATGAAATCCAACGTTGTAGGATAAAAGTGACAAGAGGATGGGACAAAGTAGGTGGATCACTTATGTTGGTGATCCTCTTAATGGACATACACCTTGGTGCAAGTTCCCTCACGGTGTAACCATGGGTTACCCTCCAAGGATCTCGACTGAGGTTGACTAATGTCTGACCCATGTATGACAAAGAATCCCCTTCATCTCCACCTCTTTGTATGAACCCTAAATATAAAGGCCACTAATTTTACCAACTCATAGTCATCCTCCAGGTGGGAATAGTTGATAGTCAGGTTCGAACGTATGGGAGGGATATCAAGTCTGAATCTCTTCAAGAGAACTAAATACAAGTGTACCAGTAAGACTCCGGAGGACCCCGAATGGATTCAGAGTTCATGAAGCACCGAGACCAAATGAAACCAATGTTTTCTGAAGAAAAACCCCAATACATTCTCGTTCCTCTATGATTGGTTGAGCCTCAGAGGGGTAATCTTCGTTTCTCTATCGCACGTGACCTCATGATTAACCCCTGTGTGAGAGGGGAATCTCAGCTATGATTATATGAAAATTTTATTTACTCTCCCTATCGCAATATTCTATTTGTTTTTATGTCTTTGAAAAGTAATTCTCAACACGTGTTCCAAATTGCTACACCTAAGCTAATGTAGGTTTGCAGAATGCCTAGAAAGAAAAATTTCTAGATGGATTTTAATTAGCGTTTTGATTATTAGGTTGTTGTTTACTCAAGCATATGGAAGAAAAACTGATGATGTTCATGACTTCGACTCCAAAAGAGTGGAATAGAAAGAGATGAAAAGAATTTTGCTTGATGAATTCTATCTATGGAAGGGAGAAGAGTCTTTTTCCATTCCCAAATGCATAAACCTAATGCAGGTTACCTGATAAAAACTAAAAATATGTACCACCTAAAACTTTGAATGCAATCAATTTCTATTCATTTGATTATAAATTCAATGAAATATGCAAACTTTTCTTCTTCTTAACTTTTAGAGGAAAGAGATTTATCTTTGATACAAAGAATTACAAGGAAAAAAAGAAATAAAAAAAAGTGCACTCAAAGTAATGAGAAATGAAAGACAACAAGTAGGGGATAACATGTTCAAACAAGAACTCAAAGATGCAAAAGAGAAAGAATACAAATTCTCATGAAAATATTCAAACAATGAGAAACGAGAAACAAAAATCAAGTTGGGTTGTGGTAAGAAAAAGAGTCTTAATCACAAAGAAAAGAGAGATGTTTTAATGAAGACAAAAGGGATCAATACCAAGAAACCTTTGCAAACCCTATTTGATGAAAATTCCTAAACATCTAAGAAATATGAAATCTTTGAGATACGAAGATCAGACAAACGCAAAGGCAAGAAGAAGCAAGGTATATTGTTAACCCAAGGGGACCACAACTAGTAGAAAATTTGAAAACTAAAGGAAGAAACATAAATGAGTGATAAATGTCAAAATCTCAGGAAAAACAAATTCAAAAACAATCAAGTGTATTTGAGAAAAAACATCCCCACAGTCAGATTGAAAAAGAGAAAGAAAAAAGGAGGAAAAGAGGACAAAACAGGGGGAATGGCACCCTTGTTCTCAAGTAGACAGCGCATCAGTTAGGGGAATGACACTCTATAGGAGGATATGGGGGGGAGCCATTCAACTAATGGAACCCTATGGAAGTCTTCTGGGGAACACCAATGAGTTAAGTTTCACCTTGTTATGAACTACAGGGAAGTACCAGCCTCCTGGAAAGTTCAAAAACTTGCTCAAAAAGGATAAAAATTAATAAAATTCAATCGATGAATATGTGATCTCTTCAATGAATAAGAGAGAAGGGGAAGTATATCACAATAAAGTAGAAAACGATATCTAAAGGTAGCCAAAGGATTTAGACAATCCAAGGAAAGACTAGTCAAAGTATTTCCCTAGTGGAGTCACCAATTTCTGTTATGGAATATTTCCCCTGTGGACAGGTGAAACTTCCCTTGGATTAATAGACCCCTATACCAAGACAGAAACACTAAAAATGGGAAATAACATCCCTTTAAACTCATTTTAACCAATCATAAAGAGAGAAGGAGAAAGGGTATGATGTACCTTTTTTATGAAGTTTTTCCTCACCGCTTCCAATCTGTGAGCTTAATATTCAAACCCCCTAGCGCAACCTGATACCTGCAAGAGGAAAAAAAGAGAAATGATGATATCCTACTCTAGTTGATTAGGCAAAACAAATTCATCTACAAATATTTAGGGAACAATAGAAAAGAACATGCAAGAATACATAAGATTGAAGGAAATAGGCCAAGTATATTCAAATGAGAACCCAAAGAGAATACTTACAGACCATGATTGATGCAGTAACAACCTCTCCAATCTATCCTCATCTATCCCATTGCACGAATATACCAACATCAAAATGATGATACTCTGGTTGATTACTTCCTCCTTTCCCATGGAAATGCTTTCGGTTTATAGGCATGAGAAGTACAACTACCATGAGAAAATGAGGGATATGGATGAGGATATGGGCCCTTAAGGTTTGGATCAAATGCTAAGGTGAATCCAAAGCATGAGGGTTGAACATAACTAACCCAGTCTGAGAGATTTGGCCCATAGAATTTGGTGGAGAAGATCCCCCTTTTTCCTCAACAAGAATGGTGCTCCCCCATAGTGAGAGAAAAGGTTCCATACTAGTAGTGGCGCTCCCCTAACATGATAGAGGGGGATCCATGGCACTCCCTCAGTATGGCCAGGGGGGAGCCACCCTTCATAAATCATCAAAAATAAGTTGAATTTTCCAAGGAAAATATGTGTTTCAACTACCAATGATGGGGATTTTCTCTCTAACGTGATTTGGAGATTGTGGAAAATGTTTATATGGTTTTGATTGAGTTTAGACACTTACAAAAAGTGAAACAATCATGTTATGACACTTGTGACACTTGCAATGGGTTAGGTGTGACACTTACGACACTTGTGACACTAAAAATGTGACGTTTGCACCACATGCGACACTTAAAACATGACGTTTGCGCCACATGCGACACTTGCAACACTTTATATGAAGGTGTGGAACTTTTATGTGTAACACAGAGCAGAAACATGTTTTCTAATGGTGCATTTTATTACTAATGCACTGATAATGGGCCTTACAAAAGATGCACCACGCTATTTGTTTTTCAAAACATGTCGTGGTGTGTATGGTTAAAATTTATGTACCAATGTGTGACGTTTATTGCAGTGGTGATCCTACTAAGTCACACTGCTCTAATTGATTATTACAAATTCACCTTGGTGTTGTTGTCTTTACAAAACTGGTGCATTTGTTGGACTTATGGGAACTGCTAGAATTAACTTCATTATTACAGGTGAACCAATGTGATATGTTACTATTAACGCATAGATACCACTATGATAGTGGACCACCGGCGTTTTGTATCATGGTGTGTTGTAAAGGATAGAACACTGAGAACGAGGAATCCAATGAGATGCCCTGCTATGGAAATTCGAGCAATATATGTTCCGATGGATTGAATTAAAATGGTTGCACCACTATGTTCAATTTTATAAACCATTGTGTTAGTGGTGTCATCACTTAATTAAAGTGTATCAGTGCGTAATGTTCAACGAAATTGGTGTGATTTATTCGATTCTTGTATTTTTTATTATATAGTAGGGTGGTGTGTTTGAACATTGACACACCGGATCATTATGTTTTGACTCCAAGCTGGTGTGATTGGTTAAACTTGATGCATTTATACGTTAAATTTTATATATAGTTGAGCTAGTAGTGAAGTTAATGAAGTGAAATGTATCGGTGTTGGTCGAAGGCCATTGTGTGTCGATTTCTAGGCGTTCTGAAGGACACACTTCTTTGTTTCTTAATAGGTTATGGAGGTGCTCTTGCTTGAATGACACTGGTGCATACATATATATGTTACGCACTAGAAATGGTGCTCACTGTGAATTTTACATAGTAATCATTTCTTCGGGGTGAGTCGAAGTGTTCAAACGCACCGTGTAAAATTGAAAAAAATTTGAAAAAGATGTCAAATTTCTTTACTAAATTCTATTTTTTATCGGATGAAAATGCAAATAGGAAGGTAATAAATAATTTACTAGGTCTCTTATGTCCCAAGGAGGCATGGTTTCACTATTGAGAGTAAATGAAAATTTGTGGTAATTTCCAAAATTTGAAAATGTGTAGAATCCACCAATGGAGCTATCCAACTCAAAGTAGAGCATCGAAAATATGGCATATTAGGAAGAAAGGTGATGATTGGTGCTTTATTGAGAGTTTGGAAGGACGGGATACACTGTAACAATGGAAATCGACTTGGTAATGTTTTTTTATTTACCCTACCCTGGTGTGCCTAAAGACAGTGAGGCACACTAGGCATAATGCTCAATAGCACCAATGTGATTTATTTGGTGCACTTATTTTTATTATAAATTATGGCAGTGCATTTCAGCATTGATGCACTAGCACTTCGTGTTTCATGTACGCCCCAATGTGGTTGGTTAAACTGGGTTAATCACTATGATAAATTTTATATATCATTGAGCTAGAGGTGTGGTTAATGAATTGAAATGTATCTGTGCAGGTAGAGGTCCATTGTGTGTTGGTTTTAGGGTGTTCTGAAGTACATAACAATTTTTTTTTAACAATTTATCATGATGCTCTTTCTTGAACAACAATCGTGGATACACATATATGATATGCACCAGTGGTGGTGCTCACTGTGAATTTTACACACCATGCAATGCTTCGGGGTGAGATGAAGTGTTCAAGCACAAAGCACAAAATTGAAAAAAATCCAAATTTCAAGCTAAATTGTAATTTTTATTGGATGAAATGAAAATAGGAAGGTAATAAATAATTACCTGGTCTCTTCCATCCTGAGGAGGCAATGTTTCACTATTTAGAGGAAATGAAAATTAAGGGTAATTTCCAAAATTTGGAAATGTGTGGAATCCACCAATAGAGCTATGCTAGTCAGTGTAGAGCACTAGAAACATAGCATCTTGGGAAGAAAGGTGAATATCAATGCTTTCTTGAAAGTTTGGAAGAATATTGGGATGCACTAGAAAAATGAAAATTTGTTTGGTAATTGTTTTTTTATTTACCCTATCATGGTGCGCCTGGCGACAATTAGGTGCACCGATGCTTAATGTTCAATGACACCAATGTGACTTTTTTAGTGCATGTATATTTATTATAAAGTATGGAGGTGATACTATAACAATGATCCAGATTTAGGAGAAGAATGAACTGAATAACAGACTGAATAAAATAAACATAGAGATATGGAGAACAACACATATATCCAGTGAACACTATCTTCTATTGAATAAATGAAAAAGATTGAAACTGTAAAACTACAGAACTAAAACAACTTGCTTGAATGGTGGTAGCTATGTCTTAGAAGAGATGTGGCTTCTACGTTCATCTGTCTAAGAAAATTTATTAAAATGAAGCTCTAGAGGCCTTTTTAACATTACTCATTACTTTCAAAACTAACCTTGTGAGGTGAAACGCCAAAACTCATGTGGGCCCCGATGGGTAAGTTGGTACCTCAAATTCCCAAGGTCATAACCTTTGCATACGACCTCTATTTTAGGTGCGTGATAGCTCGCTGGAAGGGAATTTTTGATAGTTGTACATTAAATTGTCAAACTCTTACTCTGTCTACATTTTGACCGTGGTTAGCCAAAAAAACATTTGTTTAGGGCCCCAAAATGGCCCTAGAAGTATAGAAAGATTTGTTGACATGAAAAAATCCAAAATAATCCATTTGGATTAGGTGGGAGGCCACTAKTATCTACCTAGAATATGTGTAGAGATTCATACATGCCCTTAAGTATAGAACCCAAAATTACAAATAAGTACAGAAGAACGTGTTGAACTAAAAGTTGTAGAGAGGTTCCAGTTGGAATAGGTGGGTGGCCACCAATATCCATCTGGATTAGTCCTCCTCCCTTAGGATGAAATCATCTCCATTTTGTTTAGTTCCCCCATCATGTGAGGAAACTTCTACTGAATTTGGCCGCAAGTGAGCCACTTTCCTTGGTGTAGGAGTTTCCCTACCTTGACAAAGAGATAAGTTTGGATCCTCTGCTGGTGAGTGCTCTTGACCTGTGTGTCCACTATATGATCAGTGGATTCCTATTCCATGCGGTCAGGGTTGATATATGTTAGTGTCAGTTGTTATGTGATCTCTGAGGTGTCCAATAATGCTGGAAAATATTGTTGAAGGAGGTCCACATTGAACATTTAGTGCAAGCTAAAGAAGGGTGGAGGGTTGAGCTCAAAAGTATTGCTACCCACATACGTGGAGATAGTGTAAGTCCCATAGCAAAGTGGGTGGAGATTTTGATGGGGCCCTATAAGACACTATTTCTGAAAATGTAACCAGACCTTGTCTCCCACCTGAAACTGGTGTGGTACCTTGTGTTGATCATTGCGTTGTTGGTACTTAGAATTAGCTTTCTGCAAAATCTCATGGAACTATTGGTGGATGTGTTGAATCCACTCAATGAATCTGGTGGCTTTGGCGGTCTCATACTGAACATAGCAAGGGTCTGTCTGTGTGGTTGAAATAGGTAGTACAACATTAATGGGACCCAAGGGTTGGAATCCTAGCCCCATATAAAATGGGCTATGGTCGATGGAGCTATGGAGAGCCCTATTGTAACTTTGTCGAACATAGGGGAGACTCTCATCCCATGTACATGGATTCTTAGAGTTGTACATATTAAAAATGTTCACAATCATATGATTGACGACCTTTTTTTGGTCATTAGTTTGGGAGTGGAAAGAAGTGGATTTAGTGATCTTGGTGTCCAACAGTGACCGGAGACTCGACCAAAATGTTTTGAGGAACCTATTGTATTTGTTAGAGATGATGGTCTGTGGTATCCAAAAATGGACCCACACTTGTTCGAAGAGGAGCTTGGAGGTATATATCGATTTGATGTGATTCTTGCAAGTTGTGAGGATGGCCATCTTTGAAAACCAATCAACTACCAAAAATACACAATCATTGCCTTACTTGGTGCACGGAAGGCCAGAAATTTTATCCATCAATATGGATTCCCAAGGACTATAGGGAGTAGGAAGAGGGGTGCATAATCCTTTATTATTGATGGTTGGCTTGGAAATGGCATAGGCAATGAAATATATGATATACTTGCTGACATCCTATCGAATTTTTGGCCAATAATGTTTTTTTGTATAACGACCACAGTTTTATCCATGCCAAAATGTCATGCCATCCGACTGTAGTGGGCTTCCGAAATCATCTTTGCACGCTCTCTTGTGGGAACCTAGAGATGGCCCATATGGCATAACATTTTGTCTTGAATGCAAAAATCGGTGACATTTGCACCTATAGCGAAGATTTGATATGTGGTGGCAAATTATGGATCTTGTTGATAAAGTTGGGGCCACTCAGATGCCTCATGTACACAGGAATGGAGCATAGTGGTGAGTGAAGCCATGGGATATCGACTGAGGAATTCAACGACATGATTTGTTCTCCTTGTCTTATACTTTATGTTTATATGGAACTGAAGCGGGTAGGTGGACCACTTTTGATGGCGATCGTTCTACAACTTCCCCTATGTTTGTATAAACCATAGAGGCTTGTGATCAGTGTGGTTGATTGTCTCATTTCCCAGAATGTAATGTTTCCATTGACGATAGGATTGTATAATGGAATACATTTCCTTGTCATAGGTGGGATATTTCCAGATAGTATTTGAGAGTGTCTCACTGTGGTATTCCACTGAATGACCGTGCTAAGTGAGAACTTCTCCTACATCATAGTCAAATGCAGCAATATCAATCTTGAATGGTTGTTGCAGATCGGAAAAGGAGAGCGATGGAGCTGAGCACACGTGATGTTTCAAATCATCAAATTCTCATTGTTGTTCCTTCCCCCATGCAAAATTTTCCCTGCCACTTCCCTCGGTCACTTAGATGAGGGCCCATGTAATATGGGAGAATCCCAACATGAAGCATTGGTATAAGTTAGCTAGTCCCAAGAAGCTTTGAAGCTCGGTCAGTCTAGTTAGGGTTGTCCAATCATGGATGACTTGGATCTTAGTTGGATCAACATGTACCCTATACTCATCAAAAATGTATTGCCATTATTGGACCTTGTTCATCCCAAACGATAATTTTTCTAGGTTGGCATATAGTTTTTGCTACCATAGAGTGCTCAAAACTTACTGAATATGCAGCATGTGCTCCTCCAAAGATCCTCTGAAGATGAGAATGTCATCCAAATATACCACCAAAAAATATTTGGTGAAGGGTCCTAATACATCATCCATCAACTTCATGAAATTGGCTGGTGCATTTGTTAAGCCAAAGGGCATGACCATCCATTTGAAGATACCTTCTTTAGATTTGAAAGTTGTCTTCCATACATTACTTGGTTCGATGGAAACCTACTTGTAGCCAGAATTTAGGTCAATCTTGCTGAATAACTTTTCTCCCTTGAGTTGGTCAAGAAGGTCATCAATTATGGGAATTGGGTACCAGTTCTTGACTGTGATTTTGTTTAATTCTCTATANTACAGAAGAACGTGTTGAACTAAAAGTTGTAGAGAGGTTCCAGTTGGAATAGGTGGGTGGCCACCAATATCCATCTGGATTAGTCCTCCTCCCTTAGGATGAAATCATCTCCATTGTGTTTAGTTCCCCCATCATGTGAGGAAACTTCTACTGAATTTGGCCGCAAGTGAGCCACTTTCCTTGGTGTATGAGTTTCCCTACCTTGACAAAGAGATAAGTTTGGATCCTCTGTTGGCGAGTGCTCTTGACCTGTGTGTCCACTATATGATCAGTGGATTCCTATTCCATGCGGTCAGGGTTGATATATGTTAGTGTCAGTTGTTATGTGATCTCTGAGGTGTCCAATAATGGTGGAAAATATTGTTGAAGGAGGTCCACATTGAACATTTAGTGCAAGCCAAAGAAGGGTGGAGTGTTGAGCTCAAAAGTATTGCTACCCACATACTTGGTGATAGTGTAAGTCCCATAGCAAAGTGGGTGCAGATTTTGATGGGGCCCTATAAGACACTATTTCTGCAAATGTAACCAGACCTTGTCTCCCACCTGAAACTGGTGTGGTACCTTGTGTTGATCATTGCGTTGTTGGTACTTGGAATTAGCTTTCTGGAAAATCTCATGGAACTATTGGTGGATGTGTTGAATCCACTCAATGAATCTGGTGGCTTTGGCGGTATCATATTGAACATAGCAAGGGTCTGTCTGTGTGGTTGAAATAGGTAGTACAAAATTAATGGGACCCAAGGGTTGGAATCCTAGCCCCATATAAAATGGGCTATGGTTGATGGAGCTATGGAGAGCCCTATTGTAACTTTGTTGAACATAGGGGAGACTCTCATCCCATGTACATGGATTCTTAGAGTTGTACATATTAAAAATGTTCACAATCATATGATTGACGACCTTTTTTTGGTCATCAGTTTGGGAGTGGAAAGAAGTGGATTTAGTGATCTTGGTGTCCAATAGTGACCGGAGAATCGACCAAAATGTTTTGAGGAACCTATTGTCTTTGTTAGAGATGATGGTCTGTGGTATCCAAAAATGGACCCACACTTGTTCGAAGAGGAGCTTGGAGGTATATATCGATTTGATGTGATTCTTGCAAGCTGTGAGGATGGCCATCTTTGAAAACCAATCAACTACCAAAAATACACAATCATTGCCTTACTTGGTGGACGGAAGGCCAGAAATTTTATCCATCAATATGGATTCCCAAGGACTATAGGGAGTAGGAAGAGGGGTGCATAATCCTTTATTATTGATGGTTGGCTTGGAAATGGCATAGGCAATGAAATATATGATATACTTGCTGACATCCTATCGAATTTTTGGCCAATAATGTTTTTTTGTATAACGACCACAGTTTTATCCATGCCAAAATGTCATGCCATCCGACTGTAGTGGGCTTCCGAAATCATCTTTGCACGCTCTCTTGTGGGAACCTAGAGATGGCCCATATGGCATAACATTTTGTCTTGAATGCAAAAATCGGTGACATTTGCACCTATAGCGAAGATTTGATATGTGGTGGCAAATTATGGATCTTGTTGATAAAGTTGGGGCCACTCAGATGCCTCATGTACACAGGAATGGAGCATAGTGGTGAGTGAAGCCATGGGATATCGACTGAGGAATTCAACGACATGATTTGTTCTCCTTGTCTTATACTTTATGTTTATATGGAACTGAAGCGGGTAGGTGGACCACTTTTGATGGCGATCGTTCTACAACTTCCCCTATGTTTGTATAAACCATAGAGGCTTGTGATCAGTGTGGTTGATTGTCTCATTTCCCAGAATGTAATGTTTCCATTGACGATAGGATTGTATAATGGAATACATTTCCTTGTCATAGGTGGGATATTTCCAGATAGTATTTGAGAGTGTCTCACTGTGGTATTCCACTGAATGACCGTGCTAAGTGAGAACTTCTCCTACATCATAGTCAAATGCAGCAATATCAATCTTGAATGGTTGTTGCAGATCGGAAAAGGAGAGCGATGGAGCTGAGCACACGTGATGTTTCAAATCATCAAATTCTCATTGTTGTTCCTTCCCCCATGCAAAATTTTCCCTGCCACTTCCCTCGGTCACTTAGATGAGGGCCCATGTAATATGGGAGAATCCCAACATGAAGCATTGGTATAAGTTAGCTAGTCCCAAGAAGCTTTGAAGCTCGGTCAGTCTAGTTAGGGTTGTCCAATCATGGATGACTTGGATCTTAGTTGGATCAACATGTACCCTATACTCATCAAAAATGTATTGCCATTATTGGACCTTGTTCATCCCAAACGATAATTTTTCTAGGTTGGCATATAGTTTTTGCTACCATAGAGTGCTCAAAACTTACTGAATATGCAGCATGTGCTCCTCCAAAGATCCTCTGAAGATGAGAATGTCATCCAAATATACCACCAAAAAATATTTGGTGAAGGGTCCTAATACATCATCCATCAACTTCATGAAATTGGCTGGTGCATTTGTTAAGCCAAAGGGCATGACCATCCATTTGAAGATACCTTCTTTAGATTTGAAAGTTGTCTTCCATACATTACTTGGTTCGATGGAAACCTACTTGTAGCCAGAATTTAGGTCAATCTTGCTGAATAACTTTTCTCCCTTGAGTTGGTCAAGAAGGTCATCAATTATGGGAATTGGGTACCAGTTCTTGACTGTGATTTTGTTTAATTCTCTATANTCATTTTCCATCAGTGAGCGATGATAGGCTAGTCCATTAGGCAGAGGTACATCGTGGTTTAGATCAATTGGATGCTTGAACTGGAAATGTGTTGATAACCCGATGGGTGAGCATAATATGTCTATGTACTCTTCCACGATCTCATCCACTTGCTTCTGTTACAAATAGAGGTTGTGTGTAGAGGCCACGAATATGGTGGCCACCTTCTCCTTACTGTGAGCATGGATAAAAAAGAATATGAACTTCCTGTTATGTGAAATGACCTTACTGAATTTCCTAGCAGAGATTAAATAAATAGAGGTAGGAGGTTCTTCCTCTGGTATCTTGTAAAATTGTCTACCCAAAGTAATAATACATTGCAGGGTCTAGACTCATACAGAACATGACACTTCCAAAAATATGGTTTTCCTAAAATAACATCCCAAACTTCAAGGGGATAAATATCAACAATACCTCATATTTGAAAGGCTTGATGTCGTAGGGAAGAAAACATTGTTGGTTGACACAAAGATCTCTTCCTTTGTGAATCCAATCGATGGTGTAGGGATGCGGGTGCAGTGTCATCGACAGGTCCAGCCTCTTGAGGACCTCTGTTGTGATCAGGTTCTTCTAACTACGTCTATCGACAATGAAATTGTTACATACCTGCTACGGCATAATAAATTTTTCGCCTTTTCTCGAGGGACAAAATCCCCGAGATACTTACGGGGGCCTAGCATCAGTTAGTTCCTCATATGTCCACCTCCATGTGATAGTGGGTCACGACTACGGGCTGAACCAATACGACATCTTTTCGCACTTCGCGACTCACTGCTACCAGAACGTCGAGTCTTTCGACTCTACAAACCCTGAAGCTCAAAACAGTGAAACGAAGAACCCCGACAGGGCTAGCGAGTGGAAAGTTTCCCACTTGGGGTCTTGTATACATGACCCTGCTCCATGTCTATGTGCTTAAGCCAGCCAAGCTCTTATTGGATTTTCGTGATTCGAGGAATTGCAATGCATGACTTCCACCTTTCCCCATTCAAATCCCCGACAATTCTGAGGTCTCCAAATTTTCCCTCCAAAGGGAGATCGATGGTCGTAAGTCTCCCCTGATCCAATGATCTTGGCCATATCAGGATTTCGGTAATCGGGAGTTTGAAATGCAAGAGAGTCAAGTCTTTCAACTCTTCAAACCCTGAAACCCGATACTCGAGTTCTTGTAGGAGATCAAACGACTCTCGAGGATTTGGATCCAACGGTCCACAGTATTTCAGAGCTTTCCCCAAACTCTGACTACTCACCACGCGTCTCCTCCGATGGACAATCTAGATCCATTTCCAGACTCCTCCTTTCTGCCACAGAGCACATCGAGGTTTAGGGTACCAGGATTTCGGGACTTGCGAAGACAAGGGTTCTTGCCCTTTGGTTTACCAGATGCCGAAACATCGACCGGAAGCCACGTGTCCCTCCGATGGACGACGACAACCTTCAGCCAAGATCAATGGTCATGATAATTTTGGGATGATCAACAGTCATGATCAAATCCCAAATTTCCTTAACCTTATTCACACCTCACGCCATTTCGGGGTTTCTATTATCGGGATTTCGTGACTCTCGAAGAAAAGGGTTCTTGCCCTTTGGTTTCCTAGATGACGAAATGTTGACCAACAACCACGTGTCCTCCATAGATGGATGGTCCAAATCTATTGCGGGACTTCCACCATGGAGTGTTCTGATCTCTCTTCATCAGTACATCCGAAATCCTGAAGTCCGAAGCCCCGATATCAACTCCTCTTTGGGGACTTTCTCCTATGTTTAGGAGGCTTAACCCTCATGCATCTCCTGATAGCTCCAACAACTATCGGGTTTTCTAACTAAAATCTGATGATTCAGATCTGTCCCGTGTTGTGCACTCTCCTGCTAATCCCTGGGCATGGAAAAACCAATGGTCCAGATACTCCCATGGACCTTGGGGATCTACGGTCCAAATTTCTTCGCTACTCATGAAGATAAAGGAAAAGGGTTAAGGAATTTAATGCCCTTGTTTATTCTTCCAATCTAACAGTCATGAATGACCACAGGTCTTTTGACGGGATCTCGTTCATCAATCGATTCTTATCCACACTCTCCCCTTTCAGGATTTCGCAGGTCGGGGTTTCAAGACTTGCGAGAGAAAGAAAACCCACACCTAGATACTCTGGGTGGCGAAACGCTAAAATGTTGAGGTCTACGAGGACCGTTCTCCCTCGTACAAGGTTTTGAGACTTAACCTCTAACATCATTCTTCGGGTCCTCAAGTAATTTACACCAGGTTTTGAAGACCAAATTGGAAGGTCTTCTGTAAGGTAAGGGAGTGGTCTCAAAAGGATGCCTTTGGGAGAAAATGTATCCAAGGCATCAGGTAGGAAAAACACAGGAACAATCTCCCAAGAGCAGACTTGAAGTCTGAATTAGATCAGTAATCATATAAATATCATTTCATAAAACATAATCCATACGTGGTCTTTCCATTATAAGCATGCAACCACCATTTCTGGTCAAAACACCACACAGACAATCTTATGCTCAAACCATTCATAAATTGCACAGACTATGAGCATACATATTAACATATAAACTTCAAGATACAAGATCTAAAACACTTATTAGAAATGACACCAGGTGTGATTGCAACTGCTGAGAGGGGTGCTTGTTTCCACCCAACCATAGGCTCAGCGACTCCCAACGGATTTACCACTATCCACCCCCGAGCTGAGACTACGATGCTGCGAGACTGTGTCTCTATTTACCAGTGACTAAGAATGAAGGTTACTCTCCTTCTTCTCCTCTATCACTCACTCTATATTTTTCCATATTTCTCCTCTTCCCCTTGCATCTGCTCCCCCCTTGATCGCCCACTCTTCCTGCCTTTTCTCCTTTCGGCGAGGTTGCATGTGGCACGATCTTCCTCAAACTGGTCAAATCTGAGCACTCTATAGATGGGCGGTTCAACCCCATCCCTTATTACTCAAGAGGAGCCCTTTACCTACCAAACTGGCGAGTCATTTAATTCGGGGCCAACGAGCCACTTTTGGTTCTTCGGGCCAGTGAAGTCCAAATACAGTATTGGTTTTGGTGGAAGTTAACGCCACCATTCTAGGTGCCTTACACCACCTTTCTTCAACCATCATGGTCTCTTTTTCAACACCTTTCCCTCTCAGCANTCATTTTCCATCAGTGAGCGATGATAGGCTAGTCCATTAGGCAGAGGTACATCGTGGTTTAGATCAATTGGATGCTTGAACTGGAAATGTGTTGATAACCCGATGGGTGAGCATAATATGTCTATGTACTCTTCCACGATCTCATCCACTTGCTTCTGTTACAAATAGAGGTTGTGTGTAGAGGCCACGAATATGGTGGCCACCTTCTCCTTACTGTGAGCATGGATAAAAAAGAATATGAACTTCCTGTTATGTGAAATGACCTTACTGAATTTCCTAGCAGAGATTAAATAAATAGAGGTAGGAGGTTCTTCCTCTGGTATCTTGTAAAATTGTCTACCCAAAGTAATAATACATTGCAGGGTCTAGACTCATACAGAACATGACACTTCCAAAAATATGGTTTTCCTAAAATAACATCCCAAACTTCAAGGGGATAAATATCAACAATACCTCATATTTGAAAGGCTTGATGTCGTAGGGAAGAAAACATTGTTGGTTGACACAAAGATCTCTTCCTTTGTGAATCCAATCGATGGTGTAGGGATGCGGGTGCAGTGTCATCGACAGGTCCAGCCTCTTGAGGACCTCTGTTGTGATCAGGTTCTTCTAACTACGTCTATCGACAATGAAATTGTTACATACCTGCTACGGCATAATAAATTTTTCGCCTTTTCTCGAGGGACAAAATCCCCGAGATACTTACGGGGGCCTAGCATCAGTTAGTTCCTCATATGTCCACCTCCATGTGATAGTGGGTCACGACTACGGGCTGAACCAATACGACATCTTTTCGCACTTCGCGACTCACTGCTACCAGAACGTCGAGTCTTTCGACTCTACAAACCCTGAAGCTCAAAACAGTGAAACGAAGAACCCCGACAGGGCTAGCGAGTGGAAAGTTTCCCACTTGGGGTCTTGTATACATGACCCTGCTCCATGTCTATGTGCTTAAGCCAGCCAAGCTCTTATTGGATTTTCGTGATTCGAGGAATTGCAATGCATGACTTCCACCTTTCCCCATTCAAATCCCCGACAATTTTGAGGTCTCCAAAGTTTCCCTCCAAAGGGAGATCGATGGTCATAAGCCTCCCCTGATCCAATGATCTTGGCCATATCAGGATTTCGGTAATCGGGAGTTCGAAATGCAAGAGAGTCAAGTCTTTCAACTCTTCAAACCCTGAAACCCGACACTCGAGTTCTTATAGGAGATCAAACGACTCTCGAGGATTTGGATCCAACGGTCCACAATATTTCAGAGCTTTCCCCGAACTCTGACCGCTCACCACGCGTCTCCTCTGATGGACAATCTAGATCCATTTCCAGACTCCTCCTTTCTGCCAGAGAGTGCATCGAGTTTTAGGGTACCAGGATTTCGGGACTTGCGAAGACAAGGGTTCTTGCCCTTTGGTTTACCAGATGCCGAAACATCGACCGGAAGCCACGTGTCCCTCCGATGGACGACGACAACCTTCAGCCAAGATCAATGGTCATGATAATTTTGGGATGATCAACAGTCATGATCAAATCCCAAATTTCCTTAACCTTATTCACACCTCACGCCATTTCGGGGTTTCTATTATCGGGATTTCGTGACTCTCGAAGAAAAGGGTTCTTGCCCTTTGGTTTCCTAGATGACGAAATGTTGACCAACAACCACGTGTCCTCCATAGATGGATGGTCCAAATCTATTGCGGGACTTCCACCATGGAGTGTTCTGATCTCTCTTCATCAGTACATCCGAAATCCTGAAGTCCGAAGCCCCGATATCAACTCCTCTTTGGGGACTTTCTCCTATGTTTAGGAGGCTTAACCCTCATGCATCTCCTGATAGCTCCAACAACTATCGGGTTTTCTAACTAAAATCTGATGATTCAGATCTGTCCCGTGTTGTGCACTCTCCTGCTAATCCCTGGGCATGGAAAAACCAATGGTCCAGATACTCCCATGGACCTTGGGGATCTACGGTCCAAATTTCTTCGCTACTCATGAAGATAAAGGAAAAGGGTTAAGGAATTTAATGCCCTTGTTTATTCTTCCAATCTAACAGTCATGAATGACCACAGGTCTTTTGACGGGATCTCGTTCATCAATCGATTCTTATCCACACTCTCCCCTTTCAGGATTTCGCAGGTCGGGGTTTCAAGACTTGCGAGAGAAAGAAAACCCACACCTAGATACTCTGGGTGGCGAAACGCTAAAATGTTGAGGTCTACGAGGACCGTTCTCCCTCGTACAAGGTTTTGAGACTTAACCTCTAACATCATTCTTCGGGTCCTCAAGTAATTTACACCAGGTTTTGAAGACCAAATTGGAAGGTCTTCTGTAAGGTAAGGGAGTGGTCTCAAAAGGATGCCTTTGGGAGAAAATGTATCCAAGGCATCAGGTAGGAAAAACACAGGAACAATCTCCCAAGAGCAGACTTGAAGTCTGAATTAGATCAGTAATCATATAAATATCATTTCATAAAACATAATCCATACGTGGTCTTTCCATTATAAGCATGCAACCACCATTTCTGGTCAAAACACCACACAGACAATCTTATGCTCAAACCATTCATAAATTGCACAGACTATGAGCATACATATTAACATATAAACTTCAAGATACAAGATCTAAAACACTTATTAGAAATGACACCAGGTGTGATTGCAACTGCTGAGAGGGGTGCTTGTTTCCACCCAACCATAGGCTCAGCGACTCCCAACGGATTTACCACTATCCACCCCCGAGCTGAGACTACGATGCTGCGAGACTGTGTCTCTATTTACCAGTGACTAAGAATGAAGGTTACTCTCCTTCTTCTCCTCTATCACTCACTCTATATTTTTCCATATTTCTCCTCTTCCCCTTGCATCTGCTCCCCCCTTGATCGCCCACTCTTCCTGCCTTTTCTCCTTTCGGCGAGGTTGCATGTGGCACGATCTTCCTCAAACTGGTCAAATCTGAGCACTCTATAGATGGGCGGTTCAACCCCATCCCTTATTACTCAAGAGGAGCCCTTTACCTACCAAACTGGCGAGTCATTTAATTCGGGGCCAACGAGCCACTTTTGGTTCTTCGGGCCAGTGAAGTCCAAATACAGTATTGGTTTTGGTGGAAGTTAACGCCACCATTCTAGGTGCCTTACACCACCTTTCTTCAACCATCATGGTCTCTTTTTCAACACCTTTCCCTCTCAGCANTTTCTAAGCCAACCATCAGTGATTTCCAAAAGTTAGAAGTAAATTTCTTGTCTCTGTCGGACACAATCTCTTTCGGCATACCATGTAGTCTGAATATCTCCT
Organism: Picea glauca; assembly: GCA_000966675.3. Lineage (NCBI taxonomy): Eukaryota > Viridiplantae > Streptophyta > Pinopsida > Pinales > Pinaceae > Picea > Picea glauca. The sequence goes on from JZKD02S1673037.1 coordinate 154,075, forward strand.
TCATGAATACCTGGGCGATATCGATTTCTTTGCAAGTGGATTTGACAGGGATGAGATGGGAAGACTTGCTCAATTTGTCCACCACTACCATAATGGCATCGTTCTGTTTGGTCGATGTTGGTAATCCGATGATGAAATCCATGGAGATGGTTTCCCATTTCCATTCTGGGATTGGTAGAGGTTGTAATAATATTGCTGGTTGTCGGTGTTCTGCTTTAACCTATTGGCACTCTATGCATTTGGCCAAGTACTCGGCTATGTCTTCTTCATTACAGGCCAATAGAATTATCTCCTAGTCGTCGTGATCATCTTCTGGTATCCTGGATGACTAAAATAGGGTCTTTTGTGTAGTTCATAAAAAATGAACCTCTTCAAGTCGTCACAATCTAGAATATAAAATCTACTTCTGTAAGTGAGAATACCTCCTTGGATCATCTAGTAGCCTTCATATTTTTCTTCGGCGGGTCCTTGTTGTAGGTACATGGTCACGGTCTGGACGAAGGGATCTGTTTATTGTGCATTTCTGATTCTTTCCTTGACATCTGCCTCACAGGTGCTCACCGCTGCCAGGTGAATTGTTTTCATACTTCTACTAAGGGAATCAACCACCCTATTTTCCTTTCCTTTAATGTGTTTGATTTCGAAATCAAACTCGCTAAGGAGGGCCATACACCTAGCTTGTATAGAATTAAGCTTTGGTTGATCAAACAGGTATCGCAATCCACAGTGATCTATCATAAGCACAAACTTTCTTACCAGGAGGTAATGCCTCCACATTTTCAAGGCATGCACTATGGCAACCATCTCTAGATCATGGGTCACATAATTGACTTCATGCTCGTTCAATTTTTTGGATTCATAGTAGATCACACTTCCTTCTTGCATATGGACTCCTCCAAGCCCTTCCTTATAGGAATTTGTGCACATGAGGAAGTCAGCTTCTAGATTGGTGATCTTCAACACAGGTGCCTGGGTTAGTAGATGTTTTAGGGTTTGAAATATTTCTTCACATTTCTGTGTCCACGGGAATTTTGTTCCCTTCTTCTAGAGGGCAGTGATTGGACAACCAATCTTGGAAAATTCTTTTATAAATCTCCTATAGTATCCTGCTAATCCCATAAAGGATATGATGTTCAAAACATCCTTTGGGGTAGGCCATTCCATGATAGACATGATTTTGTCAGGGTCTACCGCTACTCCTTCTTTGGAGAGAACATGGCCTAAGTAATGTATTTGCTTCTGGAAGAATTCACATTTGCTGAATTTGGCATAGAGCTGATGTTCTCTTAGCACTTGCAGCACAAGTCTAAGATGCTCTTCATGCTCTTTTCTGTTCTTGGAGTAAATTAATATATCGCCAATAAAAACAAGCACAAATTTGTCTAGGAATTTGATGAGTACATTGTTCATCAAGCACATAAAAGTCGCAGGGGCATTGGTCAACCCAAATGGCACCACCACAAACTCATAGTGACCATACCTCATTCGGAAGGCATTTTTATGGATGTCTTCACCCTTGATTCGAACTTGATGGTATCCCAACCTCAAATCAATCTTTCAAAAAATAGACACATCCCCCAATTGATCGAACAGGTCATCGATCCTGGGCAAGAGGTACTTGTTCTTTATAGTTACCTTATTGAGTTGCCTATAATCTATACACAGTATAAGGGTACCGTCCTTCTTTTTCATGAACAGGACTGGTGCTCCTCATGGAGACATGCTGGGCCGAATATAACCTTTATCCATCATTTCTTTTAATTGCAATTTGATTTCAACTAACTTGGGTGTGCTCATTCGGTAGGGTGTCCTAGACACCGCCACCGCTCCTAGTGCTAGTTCTATCGAGAAGTCTATGTCCCTTCTCGGAGGTAAACCCGATACCTCTTCCAGAAATACATCTTTGTGTTCTCTCAGGATAGGGTGATCGTCAGGGCTTGGTTTTTCACCTTCGATTGTTTTCAACACCTGTATTGCATATAGGGGACATCCCTTTCGGCAATACTTTCTCATTTGCAGAGCTGATATTTGTCTCATCGAGACAGGTTTTCGGATCCCTTGAAGGGTTATCCTCTTTCCTTCCTTACTTACACATTCTAAGGTTTTATGGTAACANTCAATCAAAACAGACACTAGATGGTTGGAAATCATACCTTCTATTTCCACCACTGAAGCTTGGTGGTCATCTTGGTTATTATCCAAGGCTGCGTAAATTTGTGGCTCACTCCTGGCCACATCATTGACGGTAGTAGCTTCTTGGATGTTATAAATCCTCCGACTATTTTGTTTTCGGTGTGGATAGTCTCTCAATAGATGTTATTCCCCGCAACCCCAACATTTCAAAGGTTCTCTCTTTGGGTTATTAGTCTTCACTGATATGAATCCAGAAGTTTTATTTCCGCTCAAGGAGGGAAAATTCTGCTGGTGCATACTCCAAGATGGGAAGCTCATTCTTGGGTTCTTCTTATAGTTATTAAATCCTGGGGATTTAATTCCCCTTTTCTGAAATCTTGAACTATTCTTCTGTTTCCATCCTTCGCGAGGTTCTGCTCGATGCCCAAAYTGTTCATGACAATAGGTCACCTTTCGAATAGTACCTTCTAGAGTCTTTGGCTCATCCAATTCAATTCTATTTCGATAGTCCTTAGGTAGTCCACTGATGAAGCGTTGCACCTTTGCATTTTTTGCCTTGATATAGGGTACATACCTCAACAAATCGAGGAATTTCTTGACATATTCTTCTATAGTGAGTTGTCCCAGTTTGAGTTCATAAAAATCTTTAGTCTTTTCGTCGAAATATTTTTCTGACAGATACTTCTTTCGGAAGTATTTCTCAAACCGTTCCCAAGACAGGTCCTCTTTGTGAACCCCTTTCACATTCTTAAGGTCTTCCCACCAAATTGAAGCCTTTTTGTTCAAGTTGAAGGTGGGCACTCGGGCCTTCATATTTTCTGAGAAGTCATGGACTCTTAAATACTTCTTTAGTCCAAGCAGGCAGGCCTCTGCTTCCTCTCCCTTCTTTATTTCACTGTCGAAGGAGGCTGGTTTGGCTTCTCTGAATTCTTCGAATTTTCGACCCTTGGAAGGCTTTTGCTTCTTATGTTTCTTTCGGGAACAGGAAAAGGTTTTGCTGCTAGAAGATCCCTCTAAATTGCCAGCTTCCTTCTCAGAGCAATCATCCGATGCTTGTCCTTTACCTCTGGGGTGGACCTTCTTTGAGGTGTTCCTCTCAGTGTGGCCACTGATATGACCATGTTTCTGAGTTTCAGGTTCATGTTGCATTTGTCTTTGTAGATCGAATAAACTCTGTAGTAAAACTGCGTTAATTTCTGTTTTCTTTTCTTGTTCTTTCATCATCCTTTCATTGTCAACCTTCCAGCTTTGTAATTCAACCATGAGACTCCTCACAGTCTCGGCTAGATCTGGAGGGGTCCCTACTGCCCTCCTTTCATCAGACTCTTTGTCTCTATTATGGGAGCCTTCCCCCACTTCATGGTGATTCACCATACTTATGGGTTGATAATTTCCCACGGTTGATCTTCCGCTTGTGTGCAAAAAGGGAAAAGAAAATGCTGGTTGTCAGTCAATATTTATATTTATTTATAACCAGTACATAATTCATATTTTCACATGTACACACAATAGGGGTTTTTCATTCTTAACTTCATCTTTTGATTAGGAAGGCTAAGATAGGGGTTACTCTTTTTAAGAGTGTTCTGAATGGAGCTTCTACGCAACTCGTTCATGAGATCAAGCAGGCCGAGCGTTGTAACCATGCTATGATACCAATTTGTAACATACCCGTTGCGGCATAGTAAATTTTTTTCCTTTTCTAGAGGGACAGAATCCCCGAGATACTTACAGGGGCCTAGCATCAACTAGTTCCTCATATGTCCACCTCCATGTGATCGTGGGTCATGACTACAGGCTGAACCAGTACGACGTCTTTTTTCACTTCGCAACTCAGTGCTACCAGAACGTCGAGTCTTTTGACTCTGCAAACCCCGAAGCTCGAAACAGTGAAACGCTGAACCCCGATAGGGCTAGCGAGTGGAAAGTTTCCCTCTTGGGGTCTTTTCCACGTGACCCTACTCTGTGTCCACGCGCTTAAGCCATCCAAGTGCTTATCGGATTTTCGTGATTCAGGGAATTGAGATGCATGACTTCCACCTTTCCCCATTCAAATCCCTGACAATTCTGAGGTCTCCAAAGTTTCCCTCTGAAGGGAGATCGACGGTCGTAAGCCTCCCCTGATCCAACGGTCCTGGCCGTATCGAGATTTCGATAATCGGGAGTTCAAAATGCAAGAGAGTCAAGTATTTTGACTCTTCAAACCCCGAAACCTGATACTCGAGTTCTTGTAGGAGATCCAACGACTCTCAAGGATTTGGATCCAATGGTCCATGAGATTTTAGAGCTTTCCCCGAACTCTAACCGTTCACCATGCATCTCCTCCGATGGATGATCTAGATCCCTTTTTGGACTCCTCCTTTCTATCATAGAGCTCATTGGGGTTTAGGGTACCGTGATTTCATGACTTGCGAAGACAAGGGTTCTTGCCCTTTCGTTTCCTGGATGCCGAAACGTCGATCGACAGCCACGTGTCCCTCAGATGGATGACGGAAAACCTCAACCAAGATCAACGGTCGTGATATTTTTGGGATGATCAACGGTCATGATCAAATCCCAGCTTTCCTTAACCTTATTCACAACTCACGCCATTTCTTGGTTTTGGTGATTGGGATTTCGCGACTCGCGAAGATAAGGGTTCTTGCCCTTTGGTTTCCCGGATGCTGAAACATTGACCAGTAGCCACGTTTCCTCCACGGATGGACGGTCTAGATATATTTTGGGACTTCCACCATGGAGTGTCTCGATCTCTCATCATCAATACTTCTGAAATCCCGAAGTCCGAAGCCCCGAAATCAACTCCTCTTTCGGGACTTTCGCCTCTGTTCACGAGGCTTAACCCTCATTCATCTTCTGACAGCTCCAACGGATGTCAGGTTTTCTAACTAAGATCTAATGGTTCAGATTTGTCCCACACTGTGCACTCTCCCGCTGCTCCCTGGGCATGGAAAAACCAACGATCCAGATACTCCCACAGACCTTCGGGATCTATGGTCCCGATTTCTTCTCTACTCACAAAGATAAAGGAAAAGGGTTAAGTCATTTAACGCCCTTATTTCTTCTTCCAATCTAATAGTCGTGATTGACCATAGGTCTTTTGACAGGATCTCATCCGTCAATCGTTTCTTATCCACAAGTTCCCGTTTTGGGATTTTGCAGGTCAAGGTTTTGGTACTCACGAGTGCAAGAAAACCCGCACCTAGATACTCTGGGTGCCAAAACATCAAAATGTTGAGGTCTACAAGGACCATTCTCCCTCATAGAATGTTTTGAGACTTCACCTCTAACATCCTTCTTCGGGTCCTCAAGTAATTTACACCAGGTTTTGAAGACCAGACTGGAAGGTCTTCTCTAAGGTAAGGGAGTGGTCTCAAAAAGATGCCTTTGGGAGGAAATCTATTCAAGGCATCAGGTAGGACAAACACAGGAACAATCTCTCGAGAGAAGACTTGAACTCTGAGTTATATTGATAAGCATATAAATATCAATTCATAAAACATAAGCCATACGTGATCTTTCCATTATAAGCATGCAACCACCATTTCTGGGCAAAACACCACATAGACAGTCTTATGCTCAAACCATTCATAAATTGCACAGACTATGAGCATACATATTAGCATATAAACTTCAAGATACAATATATAAAACACTTATCAGAAATGACACCAAGTGTGATTGCAACTGCTGAGAGGGGTGCTCATTTCCACCCAACCGTAGGCTCAACGACTCCCAACGGATTTACCACTAGCCATCCCCGAGATGAGACCACGATGCTACGAGACTGCGTATCTATTTTCCAATGACCGAGAATGAAGGTTACTCTCCTTCTTCTCCACTATCACTCACTCTGTATTTTTCCAGAGTTCTCCTCTTCCCCTCGTATCTTCTCCCCCCTTGATCGCCCACTCTTCCTGCCTTTTCTCCTTTCAGAGAGATTGTGTGTGGAATGATCTTTCTCGCAGTGGTCAGGTCTAAGGACTCTATGGATGGGTGATTGACCCCCATCCCTCATTACTCATGAGGATCCCCTTACCTACCAACCTGGCGAGTCATTTAATTCGGGGCCAGCGAGATGCTTTTGGTTCTCCGGGTCAGTGAATTCCAAATACGTTATTGGTTTTTGTGGAATTTAATGTCACCATTCTAGGTGCCTTCCACCACCTTTCTTCAGCCATTGTGGTCTCTTTTTCAACACCTTCCCCTCTCAGCAGTCCTGCAATACATATATATATTTATATTATTATTTACATTCATCAACCTTTTCCACAAGGTCCATTCACATCACACATTCACATTTTTGAGTTTGCCACAGTTCTTGGCCAGTATAGTTATTTTTACAGACTGGGGGAAATAGGGTGTTACAGAACTGAAGAGGATCCCCCTTTAACCACGTCTATGAGAGAAAGAGGCATTTCCCTTCCTCTGGTTCATCTAGTTTGCTTGGATGCACTTTGGTGGTAGAGATAGTAGGATTGGGTTCAACATTGATAATCCACTTCCCTCCTTCTGGATTTCATTTGGAGTCAAAATCATCCTCTGTCTCGGAAGCCTTTAGCTCGACCACGAGTGATTTCTTGGAGTGACATTCTTTAGTGTTGTTGCAAGGGGTTTTATGGTATTCACACCATTTTACNTGTTCATGACAATAGGTCACCTTTCGAATAGTACCTTCTAGAGTCTTTGGCTCATCCAATTCAATTCTATTTCGATAGTCCTTAGGTAGTCCACTGATGAAGCGTTGCACCTTTGCATTTTTTGCCTTGATATAGGGTACATACCTCAACAAATCGAGGAATTTCTTGACATATTCTTCTATAGTGAGTTGTCCCAGTTTGAGTTCATAAAAATCTTTAGTCTTTTCGTCGAAATATTTTTCTGACAGATACTTCTTTCGGAAGTATTTCTCAAACCGTTCCCAAGACAGGTCCTCTTTGTGAACCCCTTTCACATTCTTAAGGTCTTCCCACCAAATTGAAGCCTTTTTGTTCAAGTTGAAGGTGGGCACTCGGGCCTTCATATTTTCTGAGAAGTCATGGACTCTTAAATACTTCTTTAGTCCAAGCAGGCAGGCCTCTGCTTCCTCTCCCTTCTTTATTTCACTGTCGAAGGAGGCTGGTTTGGCTTCTCTGAATTCTTCGAATTTTCGACCCTTGGAAGGCTTTTGCTTCTTATGTTTCTTTCGGGAACAGGAAAAGGTTTTGCTGCTAGAAGATCCCTCTAAATTGCCAGCTTCCTTCTCAGAGCAATCATCCGATGCTTGTCCTTTACCTCTGGGGTGGACCTTCTTTGAGGTGTTCCTCTCAGTGTGGCCACTGATATGACCATGTTTCTGAGTTTCAGGTTCATGTTGCATTTGTCTTTGTAGATCGAATAAACTCTGTAGTAAAACTGCGTTAATTTCTGTTTTCTTTTCTTGTTCTTTCATCATCCTTTCATTGTCAACCTTCCAGCTTTGTAATTCAACCATGAGACTCCTCACAGTCTCGGCTAGATCTGGAGGGGTCCCTACTGCCCTCCTTTCATCAGACTCTTTGTCTCTATTATGGGAGCCTTCCCCCACTTCATGGTGATTCACCATACTTATGGGTTGATAATTTCCCACGGTTGATCTTCCGCTTGTGTGCAAAAAGGGAAAAGAAAATGCTGGTTGTCAGTCAATATTTATATTTATTTATAACCAGTACATAATTCATATTTTCACATGTACACACAATAGGGGTTTTTCATTCTTAACTTCATCTTTTGATTAGGAAGGCTAAGATAGGGGTTACTCTTTTTAAGAGTGTTCTGAATGGAGCTTCTACGCAACTCGTTCATGAGATCAAGCAGGCCGAGCGTTGTAACCATGCTATGATACCAATTTGTAACATACCCGTTGCGGCATAGTAAATTTTTTTCCTTTTCTAGAGGGACAGAATCCCCGAGATACTTACAGGGGCCTAGCATCAACTAGTTCCTCATATGTCCACCTCCATGTGATCGTGGGTCATGACTACAGGCTGAACCAGTACGACGTCTTTTTTCACTTCGCAACTCAGTGCTACCAGAACGTCGAGTCTTTTGACTCTGCAAACCCCGAAGCTCGAAACAGTGAAACGCTGAACCCCGATAGGGCTAGCGAGTGGAAAGTTTCCCTCTTGGGGTCTTTTCCACGTGACCCTACTCTGTGTCCACGCGCTTAAGCCATCCAAGTGCTTATCGGATTTTCGTGATTCAGGGAATTGAGATGCATGACTTCCACCTTTCCCCATTCAAATCCCTGACAATTCTGAGGTCTCCAAAGTTTCCCTCTGAAGGGAGATCGACGGTCGTAAGCCTCCCCTGATCCAACGGTCCTGGCCGTATCGAGATTTCGATAATCGGGAGTTCAAAATGCAAGAGAGTCAAGTATTTTGACTCTTCAAACCCCGAAACCTGATACTCGAGTTCTTGTAGGAGATCCAACGACTCTCAAGGATTTGGATCCAATGGTCCACGAGATTTTAGAGCTTTCCCCGAACTCTAACCGCTCACCATGCATCTCCTCCGATGGATGATATAGATCCCTTTTTGGACTCCTCCTTTCTATCATAGAGCTCATTGGGGTTTAGGGTACCGTGATTTCATGACTTGCGAAGACAAGGGTTCTTGCCCTTTCGTTTCCTGGATGTCGAAACGTCGATCGACAGCCACGTGTCCCTCGGATGGATGACGGAAAACCTCAACCAAGATCAATGGTCATGATATTTTTGGGATGATCAACGGTCATGATCAAATCTCAGCTTTCCTTAACCTTATTCACACCTCACGCCATTTCTTGGTTTTGGTGATTGGGATTTCGCGACTCGCGAAGATAAGGGTTCTTGCCCTTTGGTTTCCCGGATGCTGAAACATTGACCAGTAGCCACGTTTCCTCCACAGATGGACGGTCTAGATATATTTTGGGACTTCCACCATGGAGTGTCTCGATCTCTCATCATCAAGACTTCTGAAATCCCGAAGTCCGAAGCCCCGAAATCAACTCCTCTTTTGGGACTTTCGCCTCTGTTCACGAGGCTTAACCCTCATTCATCTCCTGACAGCTCCAACGGATGTCAGGTTTTCTAACTAAGATCTAATGGTTCAGATCTGTCCCACACTGTGCACTCTCCCGCTGCTCCCTGGGCATGGAAAAACCAACGATCCAGATACTCCCACAGACCTTCGGGATCTATGGTCCCGATTTCTTCGCTACTCACGAAGATAAAGGAAAAGGGTTAAGTCATTTAACGCCCTTATTTATTCTTCCAATCTAATAGTCGTGATTGACCATAGGTCTTTTGACAGGATCTCATCCGTCAATCGTTTCTTATCCACAAGTTCCCGTTTCGGGATTTCGCGGGTCAAGGTTTTGGTACTCACGAGTGCAAGAAAACCCGCACCTAGATACTCTGGGTGCCAAAACATCAAAATGTTGAGGTCTACAAGGAACATTCTCCCTCATAGAATGTTTTGAGACTTCACCTCTAACATCCTTCTTCGGGTCCTCAAGTAATTTACACCAGGTTTTGAAGACCAGACTGGAAGGTCTTCTCTAAGGTAAGGGAGTGGTCTCAAAAAGATGCCTTCGGGAGGAAATCTATCCAAGGCATCAGGTAGGACAAACACAGGAACAATCTCTCGAGAGAAGACTTGAACTATGAGTTATATCAATAAGCATATAAATATCAATTCATAAAACATAATCCATACGTGATCTTTCCATTATAAGCATGCAACCACCATTTCTGGGCAAAACACCACATAGACAGTCTTATGCTCAAACCATTCATAAATTGCACAGACTATGAGCATACACATTAGCATATAAACTTCAAGATACAATATATAAAACACTTATCAGAAATGACACCAAGTGTGATTGCAACTGCTGAGAGGGGTGCTCGTTTCCACCCAACCGTAGGCTCAACGACTCCCAACGGATTTACCACTAGCCATCCCCGAGATGAGACCACGATGCTACGAGACTGCGTCTCTATTTTCCAGTGACCGAGAATGAAGGTTACTCTCCTTCTTCTCCACTATCACTCACTCTGTATTTTTCCAGAGTTCTCCTCTTCCCGTCGTATCTTCTCCCCCCTTGATCGCCCACTCTTCCTGCCTTTTCTCCTTTCAGAGAGATTGTGTGTGGAATGATCTTTCTCGTAGTGGTCAGGTCTAAGGACTCTATGGATGGGTGATTCACCCCCATCCCTCATTACTCATGAGGATCCCCTTACCTACCAACCTGGCGAGTCATTTAATTCGGGGCCAACGAGCTGTTTTTGGTTCTCCGGGTCAGTGAATTCCAAATACGTTATTGGTTTTTGTGGAATTTAATGTCACCATTCTAGGTGCCTTCCACCACTTTTATTCAGCCATTGTGGTCTCTTTTTCAACACCTTCCCCTCTCAACAGTCCTGCAATACATATATATATTTATATTATTATTTACATTCATCAACCTTTTCCACAAGGTCCATTCACATCACACATTCACATTTTTGAGTTTGCCACAGTTCTTGGCCAGTATAGTTATTTTTACAGACTGGGGGAAATAGGGTGTTACAGAACTGAAGAGGATCCCCCTTTAACCACGTCTATGAGAGAAAGAGGCATTTCCCTTCCTCTGGTTCATCTAGTTTGCTTGGATGCACTTTGGTGGTAGAGATAGTAGGATTGGGTTCAACATTGATAATCCACTTCCCTCCTTCTGGATTTCATTTGGAGTCAAAATCATCCTCTGTCTCGGAAGCCTTTAGCTCGACCACGAGTGATTTCTTGGAGTGACATTCTTTAGTGTTGTTGCAAGGGGTTTTATGGTATTCACACCATTTTAC
>JZKD02S1673037.1:165054-222079 GCA_000966675.3 Picea glauca
TTGAACACAAACTATTGAATATTTCTCATATATTGCGCATGGTGTATTGTGGTGTATTGGTGTAACTCTTATACTATTGTTCATTGCTCATTGGATATAATTGAAAGGTTTAAGTATAAGTTAAAAAAGGTTTTTAAATTGTACTTGATACTAATTCACCCCCCTCTTAGTATCGACACACATTACACCATCAAAATCTAACTATGTCTATAGTTTGACTGTGGAAAGCCAAAAAAAATTGTTTAGGGCCGCAAAATGACCCTGGAAGTACAGAAATATGTGTTGACAGGAAAACATCCAAAATAAGCTAGTTGGATTAGGTGGGAGGCCCCTATAACTCATAGGGAATATGTGTAGGGTCTCATACAACCCCAGAAGTGTAGAACCCACAATTACAAAGAAGTACAGAAGAACGTGCTAAACTAAAAACTGTCAAGAGGAGCGAGTTGGATTAGGTGGGTGGCCACCAATATCCACCCGGATAAAACATGGAAAAAATGGTGCATTATTTCTTATGTATGCACTAGTGTGTATATAATTTAAAGGAAAACAAAGAAAAAAACTTCCTAGAAAACCTCCATATTTCCACCTCCGCTAACAACCTCTGCAATAAACAATTAAGGGACACATGTTTTGGGGAGGTTCCATAGAAACCTCCACAAGAAGGTGTTCTCCTTGTAGTGTTTTTCTCCAATATGATATTGAGCCCAGTGGTCTAGTCTCAAATTCCTAAATATATTTGACTTGGTTCTAGAGTGCTTCCATTCTTCTTATGACCAAGGTACTTCCTATATTGATTCCCTAATATTATTCTAGATCATTTTCTAGGTAATCCCCACTATTTTCTTTTGTTGTTTAAATATCCTTATGTTTCGTTATTTTCAAATGTTCCATAGGAGAATTCTTGGAATGGTATTCTAGGATATATTGAGGAGAGGGTTTTGAAAGGGGTCTAATCTCCAACATGCTAAGGTTTGGCTTAGATCTCCTCTATTCCTATGATTTTTCTTGAATAAGGTGGCGCCTTTGTCCAAAACATTTGAGTCCTTCCTGCATTCATTAAATAAATTCTCAATGAATTCTCCATTCGATATACACATCAAACACATTGCTGGTCCTACATATCCTTTTTGAAGAATCTGATCTTAGTTTAACATATTTCTACTCACTAGATACCATGGGAAGGATGATATTTTTGGCCAAAGTTCATGGTTCTGTACCTTTCCCCATATTTATATTTTTTCATGGTGTATCAATTTAGCAGCTAAATGGTTAGATTTCCTAAATTAAAAGTTTATTTCACCTTCTCAACCCCATCGTAATATTTCTTGTCTTACCCTACACTTTAACTATCTAGATTAGAGTTGGGCCTCCATTTCTTGTATGATTTCCTCTTCCCATTCTATTCGTCATTCTTCTAGTTGTTTCCATTGTATCTTTGTGAAGGGTTGGTGATTTGGTTGATCCCCCCAATATTGATATATTGTTTTCCATCCTTTATCTATCAAGGATTATTTAATTGGTTGTAGGAGACCATGATTTTCTAGGACTAGTTCTCGTTGCCATGCATCTTCCTAGAAAAGGGATAAGTGACCATTTTGGACCTCCTATAAATAGTTCTTTTGAATTAGATCTTGATTATTCTAGGGGATATTCCATATTAAGGATCATTTATTTCTTCCTTACATATGGACTAAGGATTCCTCCAAAATATTAGTAACATACTTATCCCTCCAATATTTTTCCCATAGTTGACTTGGTCCCTTTAATGTGTTCCACCAAGTTTTAGAATCTAGAGATTTTCCCATGAGGAGAGGATGTTTGACACCTATGCCTCCTGTATTTTTGGGATACATGACTTCTCTTGTGCCACCAAACACAATTTCCTCTCTTTATAAATCCCCTCCCATAAGAAGCTACTTTGCAAATTTCGAATAAAATTGATGATTTTAATAGGGGAAACTAAAAGAGAAAAAAGGTAGATGGGCATTGAGTGTAGCATAGGTTTAATGAGAAGGATTGTACCCAGAAGGGTAAGGAAGAGAAATTTATATATTTTAAGTGTTAGGATATTTAGACACTTAGGAGTTAGTTACGATCTACTTGGTCTAATATGTCTTTAGGTAAAAGTGTGTTTCTTACTGTGTTTCTTTAGTATGCATTAGTATGCATTTGTATTTAGGAAATCTGACGGTCATGATATGTTCCCGACATAGAGTGATCTGACGGTTCATACTCTCCTCGATCTTGACGACCATTGATCCATGGCTTAACACTTGATTGGTCCATGATCTCTATTTAAAGAGCATGGAGGGTCATTTTTCGATGATTGATTGTGATAAACTCTCTTGTAAAATATCTTTGTAATCTTTTTCTTTGCATTAACAAACTGCTCCAAGTGGCCGCGTTGGTTGGGGACGTGGATGATTCCCTATAGGGGTTTTACCATGTGAAAACATCAGTGTGTTGATATTTGATCTGGTTATGTGAGTGGTTATTGAAGGTGTTCATCCTCTATTGGAATACCTGTGTTGTTTAACATGGTATAAGAGCCTGTTTGAAGACCCACTCCTGTTGTAGATGAAGATCATGAAGCCAAGTTGCCTCATCTCCATTTTCAAGAATTTTTAGTACATTTATGGGCTAAGAGGACTGTTGCATTGCGTCCAGAGCACTCGTTTCATTCAAGAACACTTTTTGTTTCACTCAAAAAGGTTTATGTTTGCCCAAGATATAGCCATTACAGTCAGATCCGAAGGTATAAAGCTTGAATACACATTTTTTAAATTTCTACAAAGTTTTATTTTGATTTTATTTCGGTTTGTATTTTTTTATTTATGGGTTTCTAATATTTTATATCTATGTATGATATTTTCCTTGCACCCTGTGCGATCTTGGAAAATCATAAACAGATAGGAAAAGGTGCATCTTCTGGGTAAGCTAACTGAGATCTAACCCTTGTTTTCATCGAGAAGCAGACATTTTTTTCTTGTGTGAAAATAGTTTTTTTTTAGCACGCTCTCCAAGGCCATATTCAACAACAAAAACAACCCCAATCCTCCTTCTGAACGTTACAATATGTTTTGCAAGATCATTTGGTTAAAATTTTCCTTATAAAGTAAGAGGTCTTGAGTTCAAGTCTCTCTTTTGTTACCTTTTCTGAAAAAGTTCATGCTAAAATTGTAAAGTGCATTTCACTTCAAGTATAAAAGTGAATCACTATAAGTAGCTTTAATATTTTATTTTAGAGTTATTTATTTTTCATGCATATTTTATGTTATAAAGTAACTTCATTGTAAAAGTGATCCCCACTTCTCTTTATAAAAGTGGGTCACTTCATAAAGAAACTTACACAATCATGTGGTCATTTGGTTACCGATTGTGCCTTTTTTTAAAAGGGCATAACAATAATATCGGAAATCCATTTTCAGTGTTGTTTTTTCTTTAAACCACATAACTTTTCGAGCTCTTTCCATCCAGATCATCAATTTCAGTTTTTAAATCCACATTATCTGCATATTTAATATGGCTTCTACAATTACTATCTTGCTTACCAACAACAACTACTTCCAACGGAAATCTCATATGGAAGATTTATTAAGAAGTAAAGGCTTGTACCGGATTACCTTGGGAAAGGAAAAAGCACCCACTGAGGCTGATAAGAAATCCAAGTGGGATAATAGGAATGATGAAGCACATGGACTAATCGGAATTTCCATCTCTCCTGATTTAAGGTACCACCTTCAAGATATTGATGACCCCAAAGAATCTCGGAACATGATTGAATCTGTGTTTGGCAAACTCAATATTATTCGATCACAACAATTAGAAAATCAAATACTGAACTTGAGTCCAAATGATTTGTCTTGCCTTGTAGACTATCTATCTAGATTTAAAACACTCAGAATTTTATGTGAAGAATGTAAGATAAAAATGGAGGAAGAGTGTTGCATCTATATTATTCTTTCTAATCTAGGTAGTGCCTATTCTATGTTCATATCTACCTTTTATGCCATGAGATAGGCTCTAGGGGAAGAATCTTATGAAAAACCCACTCTTGAGTACTTTTGTGCTTCTTTGATTCGAGAGGAAGATAAGCTTGTACAATTTGGAGTGATCAACACTGCAGGTCCCTCCAACAAAGCCTTAGTTACCCAATAGAAAAATAAACCCAAGTATCCCAAGAAGCAACATCCTCGCTACAAAAAACAAACAACATAAGGGTCCCAAACCTGCTCATAAAACTTCAGCTCCCACTGGTGACAAAGGAGAAAAATATAAAAGTAAGAATACTAACAGACATTGCAACTTTTGTGATAAAGATGGTCATGATGAGTCCAAATGTTTAAAGAATCTAGCAGTTTCAGAAGCAGCGATGAAGAAGCACAACATCAATATTGACTCTACTTATTATTTTCATGAACATGCACTTTCTTCTTCTGGTTTCTCCTTCAATTCAAATTCTACTACTAATTCTTCTTCTGATGAGTGGCTTATTGATTCAAGATCATCTTATCATATGGATAAGGACATAGCCATATTTTCTACTCTAGATGAATGTAACACCAAGAAAATATTTTTTGGTGATGATAGATCTCTTAGTGTTGTAATATCTGGAACAGTTCAAGTAGATAATGGTCATTTCAATGATGTATTATGTGTTCCAATTCTTTCTTGTAACCTTCTATCAGTATATCAAATCACTCATTTAGGTGAAGATAAAACCGTTGAGTTTTCACCTCACCAAGTTGTAATCAAGGATCTAAAAGATCCTAAGCATGTTCTTGCAACTGGAATTGCTGATGATATTACCAGGTTGTACAATTTTGAAAAATTTGGGTGATCATCTTTTTCATCAGTTTTTGTTTCTCATAGCGATGACTTGAGCAAACTTTGGCATGAGTGGTTTGGTCATGTAAACTATTTCTCATTGCAGCAACTATGTAATCAACAGATGGTGACTGGTCTTCCTCTTGTTTCATGCAAAGTTGGTATTTGTGCCGGTTGTGTTCTTGACAAACATCATCAGGACAGTTTTGACAAATGTGCCTCTTGGCATGCTTCGGGCCCTTTACAGCTTGTTCACAGTGATTTGTGTGGTCCACTTTCTTCTCCTTCCTTTTTTGGATGCAAGTATTTATTAACTTTCATTGATGACTTTTCCAAACGTACTTGGGTTTACTTCTTAAAACTTAAGAGCCAAGTTTTTGACAAGTTTTTGGCCTACAAGGCTCTTGTAGAAAAGCAATACGGACATCAAATTCAAAAGTTAAGAATGGATAATGGAGGCAAATGTGTTAACAATAATTTTACAGGTTACTGCACTACACAAGCCATCCAAATGCAACACACGGTTCCATATACACCACAACAAAATGGTGTTTCTGAACGAAAGAACCGCACATTAAAAGAAATGACAAATTGTATGATCCAATCTAAGGGATTAAGTCTAAAGTATTGGGCGGAAGCAATCAACTGTGAAAATTACATAGTCAATCACACTCCCACAAAGGCTCTTAAAAATATAACACCGGACGAATCTTGGACTAAAATTAAACCAGATGTAAGTCACTTCCATGTATTTGGTAGTATAGCATGGGCTCACATTCCTGATGAGAAAAGGAAAGCATTGCAACCTAAAAGTGAGAAGTGTATATTTTTTGGTTA
Organism: Picea glauca; assembly: GCA_000966675.3. Taxonomy (NCBI): domain Eukaryota; kingdom Viridiplantae; phylum Streptophyta; class Pinopsida; order Pinales; family Pinaceae; genus Picea; species Picea glauca. The sequence goes on from JZKD02S1673037.1 coordinate 170,722, forward strand.
TTCTAAAGATGTCAAAGTTTATAGACTTCTTCAACCACATTGTAATGAAATTATTCTTAGAAGAGATGTTAAATTTGATGAAAATATCTTAGTCTGCGATCCTAATTCGACGGTTGTGCCTTCTTCGACCTGCGAGCCATCTTTGACATTTGTGCCTTCTTCTATTCCTATTCTGGTTTCTTCTTCAGATGATGAAAGTGAGGATGATAATCCACCTCCATCTGCTGACATTCCTCTAGATGATTCCTTTGAACCTGAACAAGCACCAATTCCACCACTTCCTAGATGGGTCCGTTCAACACGAGAAGCAGCTGGTGATCTTGTCGGTGATCCTTCAGATCAGTGTCAAACACATTCATAGTTCCAGCAAGCCTCTTCTCTTCTAGCTCAAGTTTCATAGATTCACGATCCAGAGACATTTGCATAAGCTTCAGGTCATCCAGATTGGGATACAACAATGAATGAAGAGTATCATTCTTTAATGGAAAACAATACTTGGGATCTTTTACCTCTTCCAAAAGGAAGAAAACTTGTCAGATGTAAATGGGTCTACAGAACTAAGTATGCATAAGATGGAAGTGTTGAAAGACAAAAGGCTTAGTTAGTTTCCAAAGGATTTTACCAAGTTGAAGGAATTGACTATAATGAAAGCTTTGCTCCTATAGCCAAAATGAATTCCATTCGCCTTATTCTTTTCCTTGCCGCCTCACATAAATGGGAGGTCCATCAGATGGATGTTAAATATGCCTTCTTGCATGGCAATTTGAATGAATAAATATAAATGGAAAAACCTCCTGGATATGTCCAGAATGAGTCTAGCCTTGTTTTTTGCCTCAAGAAATCTCTTTATGGTCTCAAGCAAGCTCCCCGAGCTTGGTATGCCAAAATGGACAACTTTCTTATTACCACTAGATTCTCTTTATGCCATTATGATACTAATGTCTATACCAAGAAAGTAGGAAGACACCTCATAATCCTTTTCCTTTATGTTTATGACCTTATCTTTACTGGTAGTCACCCAAAAAATTTAAACCATGTGAAAACCAGGCTTAAGAAGAAATTTGAAATGAGCAACTTAGGCTTTTTGCACTTATTCCTTGGCCTCCAAGTTTTACAAACCAATGAAGAATTTTTTCTTTCCCAATCTAAGTATGCTTGTGACCTTCTTCGTTACTTTCACATGGATGATTGTAAGCCAACCCCTTCTCCCTTCCAGTCTAGAATCAAGCTTACTGCCACCTGTACTTCTCCTGAAGTTGATGCCACCCTGTACCATTAGTTAGTTGGTAGCCTCTTATACTTGACTCATACCCATCTTGATCTTTCCTTTGTTGTTGGTCTTGTTGTCCGGTATATGAAAACAACCCATGAAATCCATTGGAAAGCAGCTAAAAGGATACTTCGCTATGTTCATGGTACAGTTCAGTTTGAGATACATTATAGTTCAGGGGGGAATCCTTTGTTGGTTGGTTTCACTGATTCAGATTGGGCTGGTGAACCTAATGATCGGAAGCCTACTGCAGGTTATGTTTTTATCCTTGGTTCAGGACCTGTCACTTGGGCCTGTGAGAAACAACAGGTTATTGCACTTTCTTCAGCAGAACCATAGTACCGAGCAGTGGTAAATGCAAGTTAGTAAGCCCTGTGGCTTTGACAGATCCTTTTAGAGTTTGGATTCGAGCACCAACATTTGACTAGCCTTTGGTGTGACAATCAGAGTGCCATCAAGCTCGCCAAAGACCCAGTTCAAAATTAGCGTAGAAAACACATTGATCTACACATGCACTTCATCAGAAAGCTAATTCATGATCAATTTATTGAAGTCTCTTTTTCCCTTCAGAAGATCAAGTTGCAGACATTTTCACAAAGCCTCTTATAGAAGCGAAGTTTTCCAAATTTCGATCTATGTTAGGAGTAATTGAAGTTGTCATTAAGGGGGGGTAGGCTCTAATGCCTCCTTCCTTCTCCTATCGTGTCACTATTGTAAATCCTTCAATCCTATCCCAAGTTATTCTTAAGGGGGGATGTTAGGATATTTAGACACTTAGGAGTTAGTTAAGATCTACTTGTTCTAATATGTCGTTAGGTAAAAGTGTGTTTCTTAGTGTGTTTCTTTAGTATGGATTAGTATGCATTTGTAGTTAGTAAATATGACGGTTACAATATGTTGCTGGCATAGAGTGATCTGACAGTTCATACTCTCCTCAATATTAATGACCATTGATCCATGGCTTAACACCCGATTCGTCCATGATCTCTATTTAAAGAGAATGGAGGGTCATTTGCTGATGATCTTGTGAGAAACTCTCTTGTAAAATCTCTATGTAATCTTTTTCTTTGCATTAATAAACTGATCCAAGTGGCCGCATTGGTTGGGGCCATGAATGTTTCCCCGTAGGGATTTTACCACATGAAAACATCGGTGTGTTGATCTTTAATCTCGTTATGTGAGTGGTTACTGAAGGTGTTCATCCTCTGTTGGAATATCTGTGTTGTTGAACATCAAGTTGTGCTTGAATTTTAGTCAACAGGTCTTCTTAGGAGACATTACGTAGGTCTTTGTTAAGCAGGGGTGCCCCTAAGAAATTGGAAGGTAGGATGTATTTTTGAAAACCCAAGACTCTATAAATGTTATTTTGGGTGGAAAGGGGGGTATTGAAGAATTGTTTTTGGATTTATCTTGATTGATAAGGGCTTTTGAGGCCAGCATAGAGGTATACATGGTTGAATTCAAAGCTAAGGCTTCATGAAGAGTGGACACTCCCATGAGGAGGTTTTCATCCACAAATTTAAGATGAGATAGGGATTTAACATTAGGGTGGGGGGAGAGTCGTTTAATGTCTCCATTTTAACATGCCTTCTTGAGGAATCTTCCCAAACCTTCAAAAATGAGGATATACAAGAAAGGGGATAGGGGATCCCCTTTCTTGATCCCATATAGGGAGTTAAAGGTGTGTGAGGGGGATCCATTCACGAAGATAGATAAAAAAACATAGGAAACTATATTTATAATCCATCAGATCCTTTCCTAAAAAAATCCAAAGGAAGAAGGAATATAGTAGAGGAAGGTCCAATTTAGGTGATCATATGCATTGTACATGTCCAATTTTATTAGAATCCCTAGATTTTTGTTCCTCTTTAAAGAATTACTAAACTCATGGGAAAGGATAATGTCATTAATAATTTGTGTGCTTTCTACAAATCCCCCTTGATCAAAGGAAATGATCAAATTCATTATTGGATTTAAATGGTTAGCAACTACTTTGGAAATAATTTTGTAGATAACAATGCATAAAGATATAGGCCTATACATATCTGCCATGTTTATTTATTTCTCCTTCAAGATCAACATTAGGAAGGTTGAGTTCAACACTTGTAAAATTGTTCCTGAAGTTATAGATTCCTCAACTACCTCCAATACCACTTCCCCTATTATATTCCAATAGGTTTGGAAGAAATATGTGGTGAAGTCGTCAATACTAGGGGATTTCCCTGCTACCATTTCCTTGAATGTTTCATCTACCTCTTCCGTAGATATAAGGTTAACTAGACCAAGGTTGTACTTCGATGATACCAAGGTTGGGATAGAGTTGGTGATGACTTGGATTGAAGCTTCATAATCTTCCTCTACTTCGTTCAGGAGGCCACTAAAGTGACTTACTATATCTATCTCTATATCCTCATGTTCCTATAGATTTTCACTTGTTTATTTGTTTGAAGACATTATCTTATTTGATCTACTTTGGTTGAGGAAATATTTGTGGAAGAACATTGTGTTCCTATATCCTTCTCTTATCCATCTAATCTAGATTTATAGTTCTACAATATATGTTCTTTTTTGTCTCTTTTATATATTTCTCATTTTAGTTGGTTATCTTTGATGGTTAGGTCTTCAAAGTGGCCATCCTAAATGATTTCTCTCTATACTACCTCCATTTCCTTCTCTAGTAATATTTTGGCTTCAAATATGTTCCCAAAGACTTATTTATTCCATATTTTTATTTTGTACTTGACATGTTTCAATTTATGCTGGAAACAATTCATTTTTGTTCATACCAGGTCATATTTCTCATGCCACCAAGTTGCAATATTTTGAAAGGAATCTAGGTATTCCATACAAAACCATTGAAAATGAAAAGGTTTTGGTCTTGCGTAGCCATTAATTTCCTAGGAGGGAATTGTGGGCCAATGGCTAGATTTTATGTAAGGTAATATTTTTGTTATGTCATATCTTCAGAAACTAAGAATTGATCGAGTCAAACTAATATTTGATGAGGGCCTCCTCTTTTGTTGCTACAGGTGTGATTACCATTTTTAGTTGGGATATCAATCAACCACAACCTCTCTATGGTTTCCTTAAACGTCTTACATTTTTCTTCTGGCCTCCTAACACCACCTTTCTTATCTTGAAGGGATGTAATCATATTGAAATCCTCTCCAATGATCCAGTTTCTATCCTTCATTAGTAATCCCAAAGTATTAATGGAGTCAAGACATGCCCTCTTTGTTGATGGATTAGGAGGGTCGTAAGCATTGGTTAAATATACATATTCTAAATACACTGGAAGATTGAAATTAACTAAGATAAGTCTTTGAGAAGTTGATAGGATATCTACTTGGATTACCTCATGGTCCCATAGAAGCATTATCCTTCCCAAGGATCCTTGCACTTCTACAATATTTTCTCTATAATTTCTCCATACTTTCTAGGCTATTCGATTAATGGAATCCTTGTCACTCTTAGTTTCTTGAAACATCATTATGGTTGGTTTTTCTTGGTTGAGTCTTTTTTTTATGAATCATATGTTTTGAGGGCACATTCAATCCTTTGAAATTCCATAATATAATATTTTGTTTAAACTTTAGTTTGGACAGAGAAATACTTACTTGATATACCCATCATTTTCCCTGAGTCTACCCGGAGATCTTAGGTTTCTTCTAGTAGTTTATTTGATAAGTTTATTCCTCTCTTATTTTCCTATATTCTCATTTTCTTCTGAGATTTCAATGGGTTGGTCCTGATTTCTAGTCCTCCATATGTTGACATGTTTTGAGCAAGATTTCCAACTTTTTGTTTACCTTTTATCATATCTTTCTGAATATGTCTCACATGACTCTCTATAAGATTATTTAAATTTTGTTCTCCGTCCTTTGCTACTAGGGCCAATAAATCGATTTTTAGATCATATAGTTCCATATCCTTTGTTTTATTTTACTCATATGATCCTTGATTGTTATCTTCCACTATAGTCATGTCCTGCATCTCTTCTTTTCTCTCTTGTGTTTCCATTTTGTCAGAGTATAGGTTTTTCTTTCTCCGTTTTGGGGCCTTAGGATTTTGATTTTATTTTGTTTCCCTTCTTGCTCCTAGATCTGAGGGTCCTTCCCCATTGTTTTCTCCTCCTTGTCCCTCTATGATGGATTGAAATCCATTGGACGGGTTAATATCCTCCTAGGTCACCGATTTTATTTACTTCCTTCCAAACTTTTTTTTCTCAAAAAATTCTTGAATCCCTCCTTGTCGTCTTCCTCTCTAGATTTGTCTTGGGTGTTCTGTGCATTCTTTTGGAAATCTCTAAATAGATGCCCATTCTCATGGAATTTCCTACATCAAAAGAGGATTTGTTTGTAATCTAAATCTTTGATCCTCTCTATATATTGGTATGAAATGGTTATAGAATCAGGAAACACCCCTGATACATTCATATATACACATATTGTAGCATAGGACATGTAGTGTCATTTTGGTTACCTCTGATAGCTTGAAAAAAGTTCCTATGATGTTTCACAAACCTTCAATTGTTTATTTCTCCTATAAGTCCCATGGTAGTGAGTACATTTTGATCCATATTGGTGTTGGAGTGAAATCCTCATAGTTTGGTGAAAATATCTAAGTCCAATGTCTCATATGGAGGCTAACTGAGTTTAAAAACTAGGGTCCTTCTTCATATATCCTCTCTCTATCATGGGTAGAGGTAAAAGTAATAGTAAAAAAAACCTTCGATCCCAACTTCAGATCAATATGTCCTTTAGGTATCCATCGATTATTTACCCATGTTAATAGTGCCTTTTCAGAGGGACAAATGCCCATGAATTTTCCAATAATTTAATGATACCTCATATATTGTATGTAGTTTTCCATATTGCAGGAGGTTATCTCATAGCTAGTATTTACCTTTGTATTATCCAAACATCCATTGTTTATCCAATTCATTGTGTTTTTCTAGTCCATTCCTTGTATGGTTGTATTTTCTTGTTCTATTGTGTCTTTCTTGCTCCCCACCCTTCCATTTCATTTTCCATCAAGGTTGGGCCCAATCCTACTATGACCACTTATTTGAAGGATTTCCCCATCTATGGGGCAGGACCCCTACCCTCCCCCATTGGATTTTAATCCCTTACTGCCATAAAGTTCTTTGCCATTCCTTCACCTAGTCTTCCCTTAAAATTGTTTGCTCAAACCCTAGATGCTACCCACTACACAAAGAGATAAATTGAAAATATAACAAAAAAAGTAGTTTCTTTCTCTTTCTCTTCAAAATTGATAAGTATTATTTTGTTATTCTAACTCTTATCTTATTATTTTCCTTAGGAGGTGTATTTTAGACGTCAAATTTCCCCTTAAGAAGGATAGAGTATTCAAGAATACATTTTCAAATTCCAAAATCAATCCATCATGTTGGGTATCACTTTGGAAGAGCCTGAGGTAGTAGTGAATTAACTTGGAGGGCTATTCATGCATATTTGAAGGAAAATATAGTGTTCATGCGTGAAAATAATAAATGGGGAAAGCAAGAAATCTCTCTACATTGAGTTGGATGCCAAGAAGGAGCCACTAAAAAGGGAACAATAAAAAAGGAACAAGAAGAGACAAGCTATACCAAAGGATAACATATTGTAACCACAACCCAAAAGGAAATATATTCCAATATAGATTCCAAACATTGTGGCATAAGTGGAGTACACATATATGAAAAGTGTTGGAAACTTCATTTGGAATTGCATCCAAAATAATACAAATCCAACAAACTAGCAATGGTATCTACCAATACAAAAGAAACAATGGTAAAGGATAGTTTAGATGAGAACAAAACCATTATCTATAGTATATCGCAACAACCAAGGGTGTAGAAATATAAATGCACCATTCCGAATCAAATTTCAAGTGAAGAAATAGAAGGTAAATGATTTTTTTGATAGTGGTTCTTAATATAATTTTATTTTTGAATCTTTGGTAGGTGAACTTGGTCTAGAAACATACGATCTAGTACAACCATGTTCATTATCCCAATGGATCTAATATAAATATACCATGAGAATCATCATGAAATGCAAGATAAATTTTACCATTAATGTTGATTGTGTTGATGAAGTAGAATGTGAAGATAGATCACTAGATGCATGTGAAGTGATGTTTTTGAGTCCATACATATGGGATAGGGATTTCCCTTTCTATAGGAAAGAGAAAAAATACTACATAGTTAAAATTGGTAAGGCCTACCTCATCAAAGCACACAAAGGGAGAGGAAGAATATATTTTAGCAACAAAACAAGGGTATACAAGAAAACTGGTTGAGACAATCAAGAAACAAGAATCCTTCAAATCTAATGGAGTAGTGGATTTGGGGAAATTACTAGAGGCCTTATGCTTCCATGTCCTTCATTGATGGGATTTTGGAGACCAAAATCCTCAGAGTGTGGAGGTGTGATATGAAAGAGGATCATGAATAAAATTGAAATGGTTTATTAAATGGCACTGACATAGGTTGAAATCACATGTTTAAATTATGACATAAGTGGATAGGTTGTTGTAGAAGCGCATAAGTTAAAAACAACTTCATATTTTTGACATAAGGAGAGCATATGAAGTCAGATCAAGAGTAAATTTGGACTATGGTGAGATGACACATATTTACATTTTCCCACCAAAATAATCCTTATATTCATCTATTTTCTCCTCAAAAACATGAAACAGATGTAGATGTATTTCATTTATAACTCGAGCATATGATGTCCATTTGCAATGAAATTTTGATAGTAGTAACTTCGTAGCTATATCCATGTATCCATAAAATTTCAATAGAAAAAAAAAAATTGGCCTCCCATGATCTAGGAGGATCTTGGTGGCCACCCATCTTGTCCAACTAGCTCAAAACAGTTTTTTGGCAACTTACTGGTTTTAGTAGTTTTTCGGTTCCTGAACTTCTCTGTCCATTTTGAGGGCCTAAACGATGATTTTTTGCGATAAAAAACCTATATGATTTATGAAGTATCTAATTGATCTCTCTAAATGAATATCCTTGTCAATACCTTTCCAACGAGCTATCGTGCACCCTAAACGGAGATCGTATGTAAAAGTTACAACTTGAAGAAGTTGATGTACTAACTCACCCCAACAGGGCCCACGTGACTTTTTTCACTTCATCTCCTAGGGTTAGGTTTTTGGATGTCTAGGGTTTTGGAATTCATTTTTATTGTAAAAAATCCTTCAGAGAATCATTTTACTCATCTTCTTATGAATGAGCATAGTTGTCACATCTCTTTTGAGAGATAAGATGCCACCATTCTAGCAAACTTGTTTTTCAGTCTCCATTTTACATTTTTTAGCACATTTCTTACTTAATAGAAGCCAAGTTTTAATGTATCTCTGTTATTTTTCATTATGTCTTTGTTTTAATATTATAAATCTATGGTTTCATTTTGTTCTTCTCATCAATCTGGATCAGTGGTATCAAAGCGATTTTCTCCTTATCATTTTTTTTAGTGCATGTCCCCGACGCAGTCAGGGTATAACTAGTTGGGTCTCGAGCTTGTTTCTCTTGAGGAAATATTCTCTCACAAGCACAAGAAACCATCCACGGTAGGAAAAAATAAAGACGATGGGACACGAGATCCTTTCAAAATGTTTATCAAGGAATCCCTTGAGAAACAAGGGAAAGAGATGATGGACAACTTTGCACAAATCCTTCAATGACTGTCCACAAGTGACACATCCACCTCAAGAAGAGGAGCCACCCCTTCAAGGTACATATATAATTTTATATTCCTATATTTGAAGGTCAAATAGATTCCTATGTCCTATATAAATGGTTAAACCTTCTATAAGGGTATTTTTATGTCTACAATTTTTTCAATAGAGAAAATATTACATTTGCGCTCCTCAACGTTGTCCCCCATATCAAATATTGGTGGGAGACTTTCTATGAGAAAAAGGAAATAAAGGGATCCACCTTATTTGTAGTTTCACCCACTTTGGGTTCCTTCGGGGATGATATTAAGGAACAATACTACCCCATTGGAAGTTATGACAACTTGTATACAAGATGTACCACATTTTCATAGGAAATAGACCAAACAGTTCCAGAGTTCACTAATGTCTTCCATACCTTGCGCACCAAGCTGGGTATCAAATATTTTGAGTGACATCTACTACTCAAGTATCGCGGTGGTATGCATAGATGCATCCAGACAGAAATGAAGTTTTTGGACATCCCATCCTTGGGTGCGGCCTATCGATATGTTGTCAAAATTGAGTAGAAGCTGAAACAAAAGAAGTGGCAATTTGGGTCTAGGAACCCCTCACAGTAGAAGAAAGGAAAGGACAAGACCAACCTATAAAACAAAGGATAGAGAAAATATAGGAAACCTTAGGACAACTAGTCCAAACCACAATCAAAGAAGGACAATGGGAAGACGAAGAAAGATATTGGGAAGTGATGTGACTTCCATAAGAGCCCCTGACATAACACTGTTGATTTTCGCTCAAAGAAGTCATTGGTGGCTGAGGTAAAAGTCTCTAAATCAGATGTGGGTTCTGACTCTGAGTCAAAACGATAAAATGGTAGACAGATCATTGAAGCGGAACCCAGTTCCACAATTTCTACCACCAAGATCTATCTAAGTGAACCTAATGACCTAAAGGAAGGAGATAACCTCTTTCATTCATAGATGTGAGTAAAATACACTTCGTTGCACTTCATCATTGATAGCAGTAGTCAGAAGAACCTCGTCTCAGTAGAGGTCATCAAGTGGCTAGACCTGCCAACAACGTCGCACTTGCAAACCTACACAATTAGATGGCTCCATCAAAGAAGCAATCTTTGCATCAACCAATAGTGTCACATGTCGTATGGCATCAAGCCATTCAAAGATGAGGTATTGTGTGATGTTTCTCCCTTTGAATTTTGTGATGTTCTTTTGGGACAACCTTATTTATGGAAATGTCATGGTATATATGAGTCTAGGCCTCACATTGTTATTATTACTTTGAACAGGAAATTATACAGGATACCCGAGGTAGTCCCACCTAGTGTTATTTCATTGATCTGTGCCAATAAATGCAGAATAGTCATTTCTCATACTGGGAAGTTTTTCTTCTTCGTGATTCTCTCTCAGAGTGAATGAAAAGTTGAATCCACATCCATGGTTTTCATGGACGACCTATCCATGCATCATAAGAAAGTGGATAAGATCATGGAAGAATACAAATACATCTTCTCATCACCTACTAGGGTACCTCTGCACTGTTAGGTCAAGCATCCCATTGATCTGACCCCCAACGCACTGCTATTGAATGGGCCAATCTATCACTGCTCTCTGCTATAAAATGAGGAAATAAAGCATCATACCAAAGAAATACTCCACAAGGGGCACATCCGACCCAACTCATTACCTTATGGAAGCCCAATCGTGTTGGTGCAAAAGAAATATTGGACTTGGTGACTATGCATTGATTACCGAGCCCTAAATAAAAACACAGTCAGGAACTAGTACCTGATTCCCTGAATCGATGATCTCCTTGATCAGCTCAAGGTGGCCAAATACTTCAGTAAGATTGATCTGAAGACTGGCTACCATCAGATCCCAATAGAACTGACAGATGTGTAGAAAACTTCCTTCATGTAAAAAGAAGGTATTTTTGAATGGCTGGTAATGCCCTTTGGTTTGCAAAATTCCCCAACAACTTTCATGAGGATAATGGACGATATCTTGTGAACTTTAAGCAATTATTTTTTGGTGGTGTATCTAGATGACATCCTCGTCTACAAAAATACTTGGGAAGAACACTTCCATCATATTCAACAAATTATGCACACTCTTTGGAAGCACAAGCTATATGACAACTTGAAAAAATGCTCCTTTGGCATGGATAGGGTCCAATACCTAGGCTACATTTTTTATGCACATTGTGTGCATTTTGATCCAGCTAAGATCCAAGTCATCCATGACTGGCGGCCCCAACCATGCTCATTGATATTCAGAGCTTCTTAGGCCTTGGAAATTTCTATCGAAGTTTCATGTTGGGATTCTCCCATATTGCATGGGCCCTCAACAAAATAACCAGAGGTGGTGGTAAGGAAAAAATTGTGTGGGGCCTGTCCCAACAGAAAGAATTCAATGATCTAAATAAACACTTGTGCTCCGCCCTAGTGTTTTCCTTACCTGACCTGTAACATCCCTTTGATATCAAGACAAATGCTTCAGACAATGATGTGGGTGCAATAATCACTCAACAAAGACACCCCGTGGCCTACATAGTGAGACACTATCAGATGTCATCTGTAAGCACCCTACTTACAAAAAATAAATGTACTCCATTGTGTAAGACTATCACAAGTGGAAGCATTATATTCTTTGGAAGGAGACAATGATCCACACTAATCATAATCAATTGTAGTACATGCAGACAAAAGGAAAATTGCAAAATGACTGCCATCAGAAGTGGTCCACATATTTGTTGCAGCTCCACCTCAACATCAAGTATAAAACAAGAAGTACTAACCGAGTCACTGATTTCCTCAGCCGACCTCCAGTCGCGACACTCACTACAGTGCTCGATTCTTGCGGCCATGAGACCTATGGGTGGCCCCACCTCTATGAGATAGATGTTGAGTTCGCCAACACCTACCAGATGTTGGGCATAAACACAGTTGTCACCAATTTCCATCTTCAGGACGAGTTGTTGTGTCATCCGGTCCATCTATGTGTTCCATCAAGCAAGTGAGTGAACATGAATTGGGAAGGCCACTATAATCGGGTGGCAAGACACCTCGGCATGAAAAACACAATGTCAATGTTCCAGTGACATTTCTACTTCCCAAAACTTCGACAAGATGTCAACAATAATATCCGGTATTTCACTACCTACGCTATTGCCAAACCGACCATTAAGAAACAAGGAATGCACACTCCTCTTCCTACTCTCAGGCCCTGGGAATCGATCTCAATGGAATACATTTCGGGCCTTACATCCACCAAGCAAGGAAATGGTTGTGTTTTTGTGGTTTTTGATCAGTTTTCAAAGATGGCGATTTTGGCCGCCTGGAAGAAGAGCATCACAGTGGAGGCCACTACCAAGCTCTTCTTTGAACGTGTGTGTGTAAACTTTGGGATCCCACAAAACATTATATTAGATCGGTACAATAGGTTCCTCAACACATTCTCGTCGAGCCTCTGGTCACTGTTGGACACCAAGCTCACCAAGTCCACTACCTTCCACCCCGAGACGGATGGCCAAACCAAGGGTGTCAACCGAATGATTGTCCACATCCTGCACATGTAAAATTCCAAGCATCCCCAAACCTGGGATAAGAGTCTTCCCTACGTTCAACATAATTACAACATATCCATACATAGCTAAACTAGCCACAACCCCTTTTAGGTGGGGTTGGGATTTCAACCATTGGGTCCCATGGTTGTTTCACTGCCCCTTATGTCCACCCAAGAAAACTTGTTGCACGCTCCAATTGGAGCTCACAAAGCCACCTGATTCATTGAGAGAATCTAGCACATCCTCCAACAGGTTTAGGATATTTTACAAAATTCCAATGCAAAGTACAAGCAATGCCATAATCAACACCATGTGCCACACTAGTTTTGGGTGGAAGACAAAGTTTGGTTGCACTTGCAGAAAGAACCCCTTAGAGGGCCTCATTGGAAGCTTTTTGCACTTCGTTATGGACCCTAGACCATCACCAAGGTTGTTGGTGACAATTCTTTTGACCTCAACCTTCCCCCATTCCTTGGCTTGCACCTGGGATTCAATGTGAGCCTCCTTCGACCTTATTTTCCACCATTATTGGACACCTCAGAGATAGCAGAAAAATTAAAACCAATAGAGCTCAATCCTAACTGCATGGAATATGAATCCACTGAAAATATTGTGTACACACAATTCAAGGGCACTCGCCAGTAGAGGATCCAACTTTATTGGTTTTTCAAAGCAGGGTAGCTCCTGCACCAAGGCAAGTGGCTCACCCAGGGCTAAATTTAGCAAAAATTTCCTCATCTGAAGGGGGCACTCAATGCAATGGACACCATTTCTTCCTAAGGGTGGAGGATTTATCCAGGAGGATTTTGTTTGCCACCCACCTTGTCCAATTGGCTCAAATTGTTTTTTTGCAACTTACTATTTTTAGCAGTTTTTCAGTTTCTAAACTTCTCAGGCCATTTTGAGGGCCTAAACAATGTTTTTTCACGACCAGACATCTCAATGACCACCAAAGTCTTTGATTGATCCCCCTAAATGAATCTCCTTGTTAATACCTTTCCATCGAGCTATCATGCGCCCTAAATGGAGATCGTATGAAAAGGTTACGACCCTCGGAAGTTGATGTACTAACTTACCCCAACAAGGCCCACATGACTTTTGGTGCTTCATCTCCTAGGGTAATTTTTTTGGATGTCTAGCATTTTGGCATTCATGTTTATTGTAAAAAGGCCTTATTATCCTCAATGTACTCATCTTCTTGCGGATGAGCTTGTTTTCAGTATGCATTTTATAGCTTTCAACATATTTATTATTTAATATAAGCCAAGTTTTATTGTATATATGTTATTGTTCACTGTGTCTCTGTTTTAATATTATAAATCTTTGGTTTCATTTCGTTCTACTCATAAATCCCAATAATCCCAAAATGCCAAAATATGTTCAAATCTATTGGGTTTTTAGGGGAAAAGAAAGGTTGGAATCCTAACCATATTAAAAAATTCATGAAGGGAACTAAATAGAATGAGAATGGGGGTGATTCACATACTATTTTGAATCTTGGAGGATAGGAAGAGTCTAGTAACAATACCAGGGATATTGGATATTGGCCTTATAGCTAACCATTAGATTATTAAAGTACCATCCAGAGTAAGAATACACCAAGTCTAGGTCATGTTCTTTATTTTCCAACACTATACAAGATTTTTGTTTTCTGTAATTTAATTGTAATCTACAAGTTATTTGCAATCATTGTTTGAAGCATAGAAGTAGCAAAATACAGATAACCATTTATTTTCTACATTTAAAATTTCATGGCATCCATGTTGGTGAAATAGATTGGCCATATGACTACTATTTATGAATTATCCTATGTGTCTACTTTGAACTTAGCTTAGGGTAACCAATTTGGTAGTTTTGGGTGCATAAACCATAATGGATTCAATAGTTTTACTTCCCTTTCTATATGTTTTGTTTAAGTAAAAGATTTAAATATATTACACATAATCATCTATAGTGAAATTATATGAATATATAAATCTATACACCATATTTATATTTCTTGCACATACACCACGAATTATCTAGCATTGGCATTCTTTTAGTGAAGAGAAATATCAAGCAAGGCATTTATGATAGTGACTATATATACATTAATGGATACACACAAAAGCTATTGATCCAATCAACATATCACAAGAAACATAATAACACTTATTGACAATTACATCACAATATTTATCCAAAGCATCTCATGAACTACAAACTAACATTTACCATTTACATTAAGTCAAATTATGATCATATGATATGATTTTCGTATGTACATCCATTACAATGTAAGCATGCATCGTTCATGGAAACAACCAACATAAGACTCTCATGTCAATAAAACAGTAAGTGAGTATGGAAAAATCCCTTAATAATAACATTAATTACATATATATATATACCCCAAGGGTAGAATGTTGTAGAAAGGTGCAACTCTCATCCATTTAGAAAATTGTTTTACACACTCACTCCCTCCACACGTCTTGCTCCTACATATCGTTAATGGTCTACACCTTGAAATGTCCCAAAAACAAGTTTTTTGACTCAAACTATGCTTAACTTATCAAAATGCCCTAGAGATATTTGTATCTTTCAAATTTCCACAAAATAGCTCCAAAATACATAAAAGATTATTCTTGCAAATCATCGTGGAGATACAGAGATCAAACTAGAAATAACCCACTTTTACAATTTTTTAGAGTTTTGGGATGCTCCTTGCAATATGAGGGTGGAGCTACCCCACTGAATCTATTCAATCTCAAATACATATAAGATTGTTGTTGCAAATCATCATGGAGATACAAAGACCAAACTAGGAATATCCCACTTCCACAAATTTTTAGAGTTTTGGGGATGCTCCTTGCAATATGAGCATGGTGCTACCCCACCCAATCTATTCAACCTCAATAGTGAGAGATGTGATGGTCAACCTAGACTCAATCTAGGGGAGATGTGATGATAGACTTAGACACTTAGTGGGTTCGGTTGTTAGAAAGAGGCAAGAATGAAGAAAACAACTACCCTCCTCCCATGCAAATTGACAAATTTATGGCACTTGCACTTGAGCTACATCAAATGACTTACACAGTAAGACTAGCTTTCAGATTGACCAAGATTTTAATACAAATAATGCTTTTAAAACCATCTCTATCTTATAATTAGTATACATGTAAAATTGTTTACATTAAATATCTAATAAAAATATTACCAGATACAATTAAGAAATCAGAATGAAAAGAAACTTATTGTTAAATGTTACATTTTGTAAAGTTAAAACCATGTTAAAATGAAATGCAAATTATATTAATATAAAACTTATATAAAAAAAGTTAATGCATGAGTCAAATACAAAACTTATATAAAAGCAAAGGCAAGCAAATTCTTGAGCAACCTTGCAAAACTATTGGAGTTCATGCCAATACTGTAGTATATTTAAAAAAATATGTTGCAAAGAGATAAAGGTGACCCACTTGAAAAGGGAAGACATATAATTGTGATGGATTGCAAACAAAGTGGACAAATTGCAGCCATATTCACTCAAGCCTAGCTCAAAGAGTTTAGAGGCCTCGGTGTTTGAAGTGGAAAAAATACAAACAGTCCAGAGAAAGAGCATGGATGCTGATTACAATGTAAAATCTACTTGAAAATATATAAAAATATACAAAGTATAAATAATATGCTCAAAGAGTTTAGAGGCCTGGGTGTTTGAAGTGGAAAAAATACAAACAGTCCAGAGAAAGAGCATGGATTCTGATTACAATGTAAAATCTACTTGAAAATATATAAAAATATAAATAATATTGAAAAATGTGGAAAAATGGATTTAGGGAGTTTTGTTTCTATGTAAACTGTGAGTTGTTTAATATATACGACTGGAGTTTTGTTTCTATGTAAACTGTGAGTTGTTTAATATATAGACTCTGTGACAGTGCAATAAATTATGATAACAGCGCTGTACTTTTGCTGTGCCTTTTCACAAATATTTTAGAAAGACGGTTTTAAAAGTAGAATTTCAAACAAGAATTTTGCGAAGATAAATCTTAACCTTTACAGTTTAATATTCGATAGAACTTGAGATAGTCATTGGTATGAAGAATCTCATTACCATGGTTTATGAAGAGTAGTGTTTATGAAGAGTTTTCAGTAAGTGTAAAAACAAAATTTTTGATTAAGTGGATTTTTTTTTATAATTACAAATTCTAGGACACTAAGCAATATCATTAAAAACGTTTAACTAAGATTAGCGAACACTCGTCTCACCTTTCCTTTTTCACATTTAAAAACAATATGCTCTGATAATAACCATTTACACATTTGAAATTGATTAAGCACGGACAAAATTGTTTTTCATAATATAAAATTTTATTTTCAAAAATTGAACCCAAATCTCAAATCTAAATCAATGAATCGAAAATAAATTAGATCTGTTTATAACAACAAGAATGTAAATTCAAAAACATTCTATAACTTCAATTTTCCAAAGTCACAACTCATAGGACTGTCTAAAATAGCCACAAAGAGAGGATAGTGAACTGGAAAATGCCGTGTTTGAAAAGTCAATTCAATAATACGAAAACCTACAGAAAACGAATACTGAAACTTGGAAAGGGTTGCCTTGACAAGAAATTCACTTACAAAGTGTACTAATATATCCCATTGTACTATTTACAACGCTCGTTGCTGGGGCTCGGGATCTTTTTAGGAAGGCAGCATAATTAATCCGGTCATAGTTGTAATCTAGTCATGATTTTTGGATGGCCTTAAAACTTATCATAATTTAGTTGTCAATTGATGTCAATATACAGTGAGGATAGTTATTATCGGCTGAATAAGAGCTATCTCATCATCATTATTTAATTATTTAAAGAAAACCATGTCATCTAAAATGACTTGTTGATGATTTGTAAGTAGGCATACTTTCACTCCTACCAGATACCTGTGGGTCTTGAGCCTTTAACCTGTTTCTTTGAGTTTCAGGAAAACAAACTCTTAACCAATCAAAAGCAATTTTAAATCTAAGTCCAAAACTAAAAAGATTCAAACCATACTTATCTAACAAAGCATTCCCATCTAAAAACATTAAATCCAAAGAAAACATAATCTGACAAAACATTTGTTTTCTTTCAGAAAACAAACTCTTAACCAATCAAAAACAATTTTATATATTAGTTCAAAACAAAAACAAAACATTAAATCCAACAGAGATATAATCTAACCAAACATTTTTACAATTATAGAGAAATAACGATGGAATGATTCAATATTTGGCTGTGAAACCAGCCATTCAAATCAAAAAAACCTAACGTTACATAGACATAAACATGTATCTCTTGATCAGCAAAACAAACTGAAATTATCATTACTAAGGTTAACAGGATGAAACATAAAGTGGAGTTGCATCTAGGAATTGTGATGAGATATGTGGGAGAAAGGGGAGCTCCCTTCAGTCCAAAGAATGACAAGAAAAAGAAGAACAGCAGGTCCCGCATCAAGCATTTGGCTAATCTGTCTGTTTAAGCCAAGAAAAGACAGAATAGTCAGACACATGAGGCGGCATCTGATCATTCTCCTTGTTGTCTTTCTATTGAAGTGAAGGAAGCTCCCCATTATGTTACCTCTGCTAAACATGAAGAACCAAAGCCTGCCTTGCCTGGGGAGATCTCTGAAGCACGATTGATTTAGATAACGAGTGAAGAAAGGATCGTTGTATATATTGAAGTTTAGCACGCTAAGGCAGCGGGTCAATGGCAAATAATTGTCATTAATTTAACGTTTTATGATGGGTGAAGTGATCTCTTTCCCACGGCTTTCCTGCTTAATAAAAAAAGGTTTGCTTTTAACTCCACTAAGGACCAAACAGAGGCCCAGATCCAATGAATGCTGCTTAGTGCTAATGTCTACCTCGTTGACTGTAAGGTAATGGATATTTATATGTTAAAACATTTTTCCATTGGTTAAATATTCATAGTGGAAGGAACAGCAACGTGACGATGTACATCCTGATATTTAAATATGAATGAATAAATAACATCATCATCATTTTAAATTGCATTTCATGCCAATTACAAGTTGTATATATGTCAATGATATAAACTCAAACCAACTGCAATACTCTCTGCCAAAACTGTATTTATAAATATTAAAACGTTACTGATTGTTCAAAACTTCTTAATTATATATATAAAATAAGACTGTTTTAACTTTTATATCAAAATGTTTATATATATATATATATATATATATATATACACTAAGATCACTTATTGCAATGGAACTGAAATCTGTCCTCATGAAACCTGGTGGAGAAAAACAATAACAAAAGACTTTATTCTTGGTGGTTAAGTTTAAATAATTAGAAATATGATGGTTTTGTTTCTTCCCGATAACAATTGGTGATGAAAATAAAAATCAACAATTTAATATTATATGTCATTTATATTTTTTTTTAGAGTTTGTTGGGCTATCATCATTATGATTTGGACTCATCTTTCTCTCATTGGTTTGATAAACCTTGTGGAAAGTATCTAATCAATTGGGGTGTTTTCTTAAAAGGACATGATGATTTTAAATTGTGTTTCTGCCAATCCTCTGGTTTCACTTGTTTTTGTTAGGTTGGTGCAGACTTTATGATATTGTTTTCCTAATAAAGTAAAACAATTCCATTTTTAACGTTCAAGTGTGCTTGGTGCACAAAGTACAGCCACGTTTAAGTGTACTTCGTGCACAATGTACAGCCAGACAAATTACAGAAATAATTGGATCAATAAATATATTGAATCTTACTTTCCTTGAAAGGTTGAAATCAGTTATGTACTAAAAGGGCCCCTTTTTGGAGTAATTTAGTGAATTTCTTTCCTTTTTGTCACAATGATATCAAGTGTTTTTAATTGAGGAAAATCTTCCTATTTCAATGAAGTTTCATTATTACATGGTCTGTTTGTGTTTTTCAACTTTTCTTGGTTTGATTTTTTTTTTTTCAGGAAGTATCTATACCAAGAAAATCATTTTATTTCAATGAAGTTTCATTATTACATGAGGTGTTTGTGTTTTTCTTTCATTTCTTAGTTTGGATTTTTTTTTTCTTTTCCAAAAGGAAGTATTTAAACCTACTTTGTTCGAGCAACTTTTTCGTATTATTGAGAGGGGTTTTTATTTATTTTTTCTATCTTTTTCTATTATGAAGTTTTTTCCACTTTTATTAAGTGGTTGTGTTCTTCCATGCTCTTCCACCAAGTAGGCTTATAATTTTTCTTCTTAACCTTTTGTCTCAAAGAGTTGGAGGTCACTAATGAGTCCATTTTTTTCTTTAGACCTGACGCAACTAAGTGACCATACTCGAAATATGCTTTGCATATGAAGGGTATATTTTCATAATGGAACTTAATCCTCGTAACCTTGTCTTTTATCTCAATCTAAATTTTCTTCGGTAGGTCATTAGAAAATTCTACCTCTACACACAATCTCACATACCTTTTTGAAAGTCTTACTACTAGTCTATATGAAATAGAGATGGGAATTCTCCATGGCATTTTCAATGGAGGGTCCCGACGATTTAGGTCCCCAAAAGTGAAAGGGAGGATTAGGAAGTTGAATCCACATTGGCATTGAAGTTGATAATTTAGAGGAGGGAGCAAAGAAAATAGACAACTACTTCATCCAAAGGATTAGATGATCACATAAAAACCATGGGTTGGAATGGAAGATTCTATCTTTGTCCTCAACATAGATAAATTCTATAACAAAAAACCTATTCGAAAAAGGATTAATAGGAGATTCATCTCAAAGATAGGGATTCCAAGCCTAGATGACCCACTTGTGAATATTGGATAGATGTCGCACAACCATTAAAGTGACATACAAACACATGAGATTTTAAGAACATCACATGGCCTAAAGCTTCCTTGGAGAGGGAGATAAATGGAGATGAAGTTGCATTTTCAACTTTGAAGCGACCATTTGAGCATGAAGGATCTACAACTAGAGGGAAACAAAATGTTTTTTAAATATTTCATCAAGCCATTACATAGATCTAAACAAAAAACAACCACACCTAATAAAGTATCGAAACAATCACTCCTAACCATTAGTAACCTCACCAATCATGATATGGCTTATCAAAATCTACATGCAAGGATGCAACAACTACACAGAATGTTGAGCACTAGCGGAGTTGTGTAGATATATATGATGTGCAAGATGATCCACAATGGCTAGGATAGAGCTCTAACTACATAGAGATTCACAATGGATAGGGTAGAGTAATAACTACATAGATCTTCACAAGAAATACCTCTATCGACATTTCAAGTGATTTAGCTGAAGGAGAAAAAGGTGGTGGGATTTAACCCACATATGTTTGCATGGGGAGTCAAGAATAGAACCTTGGTCAATGGTGAAAAACTCCTCTCCTCATAATTGGATCCAACCTATTTACTCATCACCATTCTATTCATAATATCTAATAGTTTGTGTTCTCATCTCTCCTCCGTAGTTTTATCATTTCCCTTTTCTTCAAACTGAAACTCCCCTACATGCTTCCACCAATTTCCCTTCCTAAGCATTTCATGTCCCTTACCATCATATTATTTTACCCTAGGTTGGATGAGGTTTATTCATTTAAACATCATCTTATCTCTTGGAAACTTATAATATATTAAAAACCCTATCAAAAGAACTACCATATTTCCCAAAGCAATTAGAACAACACTACAATTATAATCCTATCATCAACTTGTCCACTCATGGCCTCTATTCCCATAATTCTTGGCTAAGTGATTGTAAGGGCTTTGTTTCCAAGGGTGAGCATGCGCTCTCACACTGCAGATACCACCAAAATCAAACAACAAATCAAAGTGGTGGGAAGGATGATGGGCATAAATGATAGACACAATGTCTATTTATACAAGGTGAGTTGAGGCACCTTGGGCGTATGATGCGCCAAGGGGACTCAAGCGATACCATGAGGAAGATGTTATGTGTATAACGAGGACTACTTTGTGACAAAAATAACCGATAGGATGTGTTGGATAGAGTCATGGGAAAGACTTTGGTGCACCAACGAAAACTCAAGTTGGATATATGTCGACATGCACACTTAGAGGATTTGGATCAATAAGTGAAGTGGGTCTATCGCCTAGAAACAATTTGTTGAATGAAGTATGTGTGCGTCATTTGGATGACTTGGTGGGTGATGTCACCCACACACCAATAGATGCAACAGTCCACTTTGGAGATCTAGTGAATATATACATAATAGTGCGAGGAAGAGTTGAGAAGGAAAGGAAAAGAAAAAGGAAAGAAATGTTCGACAAACCAGTTGAGGAATTTAGCACATAGGAAAGAGTGTGATGCGCCATAGGGATGAAGCATGAATACAAGGAAACTTGGTAAATTGTTGGGTCGTGAGGCATGGATAGGTGAACAAAAGACAACCATGGGTTGGTGCGATGGAATTTTGGCCACATGTTGAAGTTGTATCATGACAGGTGGATGCGAAGTGTTGTATGTATTTTTTGAGCCACATGATCCATTGTAAGCATTTTTGGTTGCGACACAAGCTACATGCTTGACACAATTGTTGTATCTTTGATCTAGGTGAATATCGGTGGCCACCGACCTATTCCAACTGGCCCCTCTTGACAATTTTCAGTTCAACACGTTCTTCTGTAAGTCTTTGTAATTGTGGGTTCTACACTTATAGGGTTGTCTGAAGCACTACACGGCTTCCAAGTGTATATTTTTGGTTTCCCACCTAATCCAAATGGCTTATTTTGGAAGTTTTCACGACAATACATCTTTCTATATTTCAAGGGTTGCATTGGGGCCCTAAATATTTTTTTTTGGTTTTCCACAGTCCAACTATAGACCAAGTCAAATATTGTTGGAATAATGTGTCGTTCTAAAAAAAACCTTTCCAACTAGCTATAACGTGCCTAAATCTGAGGTCGTATGCAAAATTTACAACCCCGGGAAGTTGAGGTACCAACTTGCCCATCTGGGCCCACATAATGTTTGGTGTTTCATCTCCTAGGGTTAGATTTTTGGATTTATATGGTTTTGGCATTCATGAGTAATGTTAAAAAGGCCTTTGGAGCCTCATTGTAATCATTCTGCTCAAAAGGATGCACGTAGCAACCACATCTCTTCTCAGAGATAACTACCACCATTTGATCAAGTTCTTTTCAGTTCTACAGTTTTACAGTTTCAAGCTATTTTGTTTATAGAAGTTATTGTTCACTCGATATTTGTTTTTGTTCTTCGTATATTTGTGTTATTTTGTTCAGTTCGTTATTCATTTTTCTGCTCATAAATTTGAATCAGTGGTATCAGAGCAGTCTGCTCTTCATTTATTTTTCTTCATGCATGTCCCCAACAATATTTGGGTACAAGAAGTTGGGACTCAAACCAATCGAGCCTTTTCAATATCGTTTGCATCTAGCCTGACAGCAACCCATGGGGGATGACAAGA
Source organism: Picea glauca (assembly GCA_000966675.3). NCBI lineage: Eukaryota > Viridiplantae > Streptophyta > Pinopsida > Pinales > Pinaceae > Picea > Picea glauca. Next base: position 193,728 of record JZKD02S1673037.1, read on the forward strand.
AATATGATGGAGCAAGAGAAACTTTTAAAATATTGCTCGCAAAATCCCTTCCGTGACAAAGAAACAAAACAATGGACAACTTTGCATAGATCCTTCGGTGACTGTCCATAGGAGAGGCATATTCATCAAGCGATCATGCAACCCCCTTCAAGGTATAAGTAAATTTTGATATTCCATTATTTGAAGGACTAATAGATTTGGATGTTGTATATAAAAGAATGAATCTTCTGAAAGGGTACTTTTCGGTCCTCAATTTTTCCAACAGGGAAAAGATTACTTTTGCACTCCTCAAGGTCATCCCCCATGTTAAGGAATAGTGGGATAATTACTCTGAGCAATGGGCCATGGAGGAATCTGCAATATTTGTGGTCTCCCCCACATGTGATTCCTTCAAGGATGCCACTAAATAATAATACTACCATGTTGGAAGCTACAAGGACCATTACACAAGATGTACGATGCTGCGTCAGGAAAGGGACCAGACAGTACCAGACTTCACCAATATTTTCCATACCCTTCGCACCAAATTGGGTATCAAATACTTTGAATGACATTTGGTGCTCAAATACCATGGTTTTGTTCATAGATACATTGAAATAGAAATAAATTTTTTGGACATCGCATCATTTGGTGCAACTTATAGATATGCTACCAAGATCGAGCATAAATTTAAGCAGAATAAGAGAGATTTTGGGTCTGCAAACTCATCACAACCGAAGCAGGGAAAAGACAGTGCCAAACCACAAAACAAGGGATAGAGAAAATATGGTCACTCTCAGGAAAACTAGTCGAAGCCGCAACATAAGAAGGGTAATGAGAAGTCGAAGAAGGACATGAGAAAGTGGTGTGAATACCATAAAATCCCTTAGCACAACACCGAACAATGTTAGTATAAGAAGTCATTGGTGGCCAAGTTGAAAGCTTCCAAGTTAGAGGTAGATTCTGACTCTGAATCAAATCCAGGAGGGAAGAGGATTATTGATGTCAAACCTAGTTCCACTATCTCTACCACCAATGTATAGAAAAACAAACCAGAAGAAACAAAGGAAGGGGAATACCTCTTTCAGTTCGTTATTCATTTTGCGATTATGCCATTTTCAATGAGTTTTGAGCACTTAGATTTTTTTCCCTTTTGTTGTTTACTAAAGCCATTATGAGCATATTGATTTGATTCTTTGTGTTCTGAGTTGTTCTTAACCTTCTCTGGATCCTTTTTGGATCACACCTTCCAACTGAGAGATTTTTAGACCACCAAAATATTTCATTAATCAACTGGTAAGTGAGGGAAGAGTCCCCTCAATTTGTCCTTCTCAATCCACTTTGCCTTGCTTGGATGTGTTCCCTTTAAGCCTACTCGAAGATAATGAACATCACCCCTGTGAGAAGTCCCCGTCCTTTTGTCCAGGATGATATATTCCTGTAACTCATCCAAGTACTCTGGTGCAAACTCATCAACTGAAGGTATTGAAACTTCCTCTTCCTGATCCATGATCATGGGAGGCTCAAAAAGTTTCATGTTCTCTACATTCACAACTGAATAAATCTGCATATAAGGTGGAAGATCTAAACGCAAAGAATTAGTGCCTCTTTTCTTAAAATAGTGAATGGTCCATATCGGATGGGCTTGAGTTTGTTGCCTTCACCCTTCAATCGTTCCTTGATGATGTGAAGCCATACCCGATCTCCAACCTAGAATTGATGATCAACCCTGTGCTTATCATGCCGAGATTTATATTTTTCTTGACTCTTCTCCAACTATTCCCTGACTGCCTAGTGTATCTGTTGGATCCTCTGAATGAACTTGCGTGCTTTGTACTCTGTTCGTTCTTCATTCACATCATCATCTCTCCCATACATCAAGTTCAAAGGAATCTTTGGTAGGTACCCAAAACACGTATTAATGGAAAGGTGAACTCTAATTGGATGAATGTAAATCTCTGTTATAAGCATGGTGTACATACGGTATCTATTCATCCCATAACTTAGGATTCTTGCTATAGTAACCTCTAAGAAAAAGTACCACTTTTTGTTTACCACCTCTGTCTGTCCATCGGTCTTTGGATGAAAAGCAATGCTCCTATTCAATTTGGTGTCCATCTTTCTCCACAACATAGTCCGAAAATTCCCAAGGAATCGAGTATCTCGATCGAAGACAAAGGATGTGGGTAATCCAAAGTGAACCCAAACATACTGAAAAAATAGGTTAGTAGTTTTCTCAGTAGTGGTCTATTTTTGACATGGCATCAAGATACACATCTTGTTGAACCTATCCACTATGACATACAAATAATAATGACCCCCTTTGGTCATTGGTAAACCCCCTAAAAAATCCATGGATACACTTTCCCATGGATGGGATGGAACAGGAAGTAGTGAGTATAGCCACAATTTTCTATTAGTTGGCTTACAAGTAGAACACATCACGCACCTCTTTACATATTTATTTACAATTTATTTCATTTGAGGCCAGTAAAAAAGCCTATAAAAATGAGCCATAGTTTTTCCTACCCCAAAATGCCCAGATACAAGAGAAGTATGAGCTTCTCGTATTACATGGAATACATAAATTCCCAATATGATAGAGTAACTTTCAATGCAGATAGTATTTCTCTACCTGTGTACCATGGGTTAGCTTCTCATATACTTCTTTAAAATATTCATCAATGGCATATTTCTCTACATAGCTATCATGAGATAGAGAAGTATTCTTCAAAATAATAGAAGCATCAATAGGAGATCTAGAAAGAAATAATGCACCCATGGTGTATTCCCTGACATCTGTCTCAATCTTGAACGACTGTTGAAGATTCAACAGTGCTAATACTGGTGTGGTAATGATCTTCTCCTTCAAAATGTTGAAATATTTTTGTTTCTTTCCTTCCCACTGAGAAGTGTTCTTCACACTAGTTAAGGCATGCAAAGGATCTTCTATAAAGGAGAAGTTGGGAATAAATATACTCCAATACTGGACTGCACCCAAGAAGCTTTGGATCTCGGTTACACTTTTTGGCTCAGGCGAATTTACAATTACTTCAATTTTGGAAGGATCAATATTCAATTGTCCTCCTCCCACTATATGACCTAAGTGCACAAGTGAAGTCTTTCCAAATTCACATTTCGACATTTTCACATACAAATTTTCCCTTTGCAAAGTATCCAATACCTGGTTTACATGCCTTACATGTTCATCCTAAGTCTCGCTAAAAACAATAATGTTTTTAAAATATACAATCACAAAGTCATCCAGGAAAGTATTGAACACATCATTCATAACACACATGAAAGTTGTTGGAGAATTGCAAAGCCCAAATGACATAACTAACCACTCAAACAATCCTTGTTCGGTTTTAAAGGAATTTTTCCATGCATCCTGTTTTGCAACCTTGATTTGATGATATCCACTGCGCAAATCTAATGTAGTGAAATAAACAACATTCTTCAAATCATAAATTAAATCATCTATATGAGGAAGAAGGTATCGATTTTTCACCGCGATTTTTTTTAAGGCCCAGTAATCGACACACATTTGCCATGTGCCATCTTTCTTTGGCACCGTCACGATCGGAGAACCACAAGGAGATGAACTAGTCCTGATGATCCCTTGATCCAATAAGCCATGTACCTGCTTCTTGATCTTTGTCATCTCCACAACTGACATCCTATACATGCCCACATTAGGAAGAGGAGAATCTTGTTGAATATGTATCTCATGTTGGATTTCCCTCTTAGGGGGTAATCCATCTAGTTCCTAAAAAATATCATCATACTTCAAAACAATATCACCTAATTCATGTTTATGAGATGGATCACATCCTTGGAAAGCATCGGATGTCACGACATCTTTCTCTTTGACGACTATGAGTACATATCTCTTATTAGTGGTTATGAGTCTCTTCATTTTCTCTGCACTAACAAGTGTCATATTTACCCCGATGTTGTGAGATCTAATAATATATTCCACTCCCCCTTTAGTAAGGTGGTATTTGTTCTAATGAAGAAATAAGACTTCTTTTCTATCATAAATATAAGGACTTCCCAACACTATTCCACATATATCAAGTGGTACAACATCCAAATCCACTTCATCAATCAAATTTGAAACAATAGCAAATTTGAACCTACATTTCTTTGTGACATTAAGTTTTTCTTTATCACATACCCAACCAAGAGGGTAAGGCTTTGGATGTGGTTTTGTGACAAGACCCATCTTCTTGACAAGTGCTTCAAATATTAAGTTTACTTGGGAAGTCAAATCAAATAATGTATCTATCTTAGTATGTTTAGATACAACTCATATATGAAATAACTCATTCCTATTTCGTTCATCATCATGAGATTCATCATTGGAAATTGAACTAGCATGAAGAGAATATTTACCTTGTACTCTAGTAGTTGTGATCTTTCCTTCATCTCTTGATTTTGAACCAAGATCTTGCTGCACTGTAGTAACAATATTTGTCTTCCCCTTTCCACTGAACTATTTCAGTTTCTTTTCTGGATGTAATTTCCAACCGTGTTCTTCATCGTGACCACTCCTCTTGAAATGAGTGCAAGATGGTTTTCCTCCTTCTCTTGTTACTATAACAGTCTTCTTTTACTTCATTTTAAACTTTTTGAAAGTCTTGTGTGGGAAATTAGAAGGTTTCTTCATGGGATCTTCTTGAACATGTTTCCCCCTATTCTCATGGTGAGAGGCTTTCACACAAAATTCTTCAAGACTAGCGGGGTTAAATAAGAGAAAAGTGTGATGAATATAACTTTGAAGTGCACCAATACACTTCATTAAAGTTTCATAATAATCCAAAGGAATATTCAATGCGAGAGCTTTCTTCCTAATTATTCTGTGAAACTTTGTACAGTCTGACCTTTACTCTATCTCAAAGTTTTCCATTCCATCATTGCTTTATGTAAATAGCCTAATGGATAGAACTTCTTCCTTATCTCTGATTTAAATTCTGACCATGAGGAAAGAAGATTACCACACTTACTTCTGTCATGTAGCTTGTTCTCCCACCATATGAGAGCGGTACCTTCAAACTGAAGAGAATCCAGTTTCACTTTAAATTCCTCTTCGTCAATATGATGAACATGGAAATATACTTCAACCTGTCGGATCCAATTGTCTATCTTTTCAGGATTAACATCTCCATTAAACATAGGTAAAGAAAAATTTACATCAATAATAATTGTTTCTTAAAAGAGGCTTTATGGTTAGAATGTTGAGAGTGATGAGAATTCTTAGAGGAAGAAGAACCAGAACTTTAAGGTGAAGATGGAGGATCAGGAGGGTCTCCTTCAGCCCCTTGGTTTACCGAAGCATCATCATCTACATGTGCTTCCTTTTTTTCCCTTTCTTCTTCATCCTCTTCTTGCAATCTCCATACATTCATTTATCTATTTATGACATGCGATAAAAGACCATGTGAAAGTTTTCTCATGTTCATCACACTTGTCCTCTTCTTCCATATTCATCCTTCGAGATGCACAACCAACTTCAGGATTGAATGTCTTAAGAGTTCCTTCACCTTGCTTATGCTTGGCCCTAGTAAGCATTCATAATCAACAATTAAATTCAAAGATTACTTCTCTAATACCAACACGATCTGGGATCTTTTTGTTAGCTGACTTATTAAAGAATTGTATTAAATGAGCATAAAATAAAGTACACCATAAAGAAGGAAAAACTCAAAAGGAAAGAGACATAATCATGCAATATGAAAACAAAGAACTTGGTGATGGAGTTCATCCCTAGTGGACTACATCTCCGGGTCCTTCTCTCAAATGGGTAGGTCTATTCTATTAAGTCCACAAAAGAACTGGGAAAAATACATAAGTATACCTGATTCTGAAGTTAATATAAATAAGATTTTCTCAGATCAGAAAACTAACACCACCACTGCGTTCGTGAAGTTGTTTTACCTAAAAATGACTATTTCCACGCCTTGATCTAAGTCAGACACTTTTTTCCCCCCAAGAGGCACCCCTGCCTGGGTTTACATGCCACTGCTCCTACAATAAATGACTAAAAATATCGGACTACGTGCCAAAATATCAAAAATCACTCCCAAGTCTGTACATATCCATACGGGCGTGCTTGTTCTCACCTCTCATGAGTCTATGTAATAAGTGGCATGGTCGATGCATTAGTTGCGGAGGCTATTTTAAGGTGTAGGCTATTGGGGAGGTTCTTGGGTTGAATCCCACAGACTCCCCCTTTTATCACATTGTTGGCACGCTCTGCTAAAATGGCGAGAAATTTTAAACTGGCAAAATGTTCTAAATATAGTGGCAGTTGCTACTAAAATGGTGGAGTGGTTATAAGCCCCTAGGCTAGTGGAGGCTATGGTCGTATGGGATAAACATATAATCAGGGGTTGGGTCGAAGGCCTAGCCCCTTTCCTTTGGTGCCCATATAAATTTTCAAATTTAAATACAATTTTAAACATATTATAAACAAGCACTAAAGTATGGTGTATTGGTTAGCGCAGAGGTGTGGGGCCTTTGGGCTAATGAAGAGGTCATGAGTTCGACTCCGATGGAGTCATAAAAAAATTTCACATAGCAACCATTTGGGGGGTGCCATGTGGTAGACCATTACTCGGCCACATGGCATCATATAATTTGTCCATGAAATTGACACGTGTCATCACCTAATTTTCCCACGTTTCAGCCATCATTTTTCCTCATCATCCCATGCCAACTCAGCTATACGAACGTGCCACATGTCACCTTTGTAGTGGCTCCACTTGTCACTTTGAATTTTTTTACTTTTGACCAAGTTTGACATGAACTTTGACCACTTATAACTTTTGATCCGTAACTCTGTTTGATGAGCCATTTGCACTGTTAGAAATCTTGTGATGCGTTCTTCGTGATCATGCCATTTTCACTGAGTTTTTAGAACTTTTATTTTTTTCCCTTTTGTTGTCCATTGAAGGCATTCTGAGCATCATGATTTTCTTATGTGCGTTCTAAATTGTTCTTAACCTTCTCTTGATCCTTTTTGGATCAGTAAGAAGAAGGTCGCCACCACATTTGGAGCTTAACACATAGCCTCTCTTTGCAGCAAAAGCAAGTGGACAGGATCGTGGGAGAGTACATGGACATCTTCTCCTCACCCATCGAGGTACCGACACACTACCAATTCAAGCATCCAATCGATCTAATCCCTAGTGAACCTCTTCCTAATGGACCAACGTATCATTGATCATTGATGGAAAATGACAAAATCAAGCATCAGATCTAAGAGCTTCTTCAAGAGGGGAAAATCAGACCCAAGTCGTCCCCTTGCATAAGTACGATTGTACTGGTGCAAAATAAAGACATGACTTGGAGGATCTGCATTGATTACAGATAATTAAACAAAATCACAGTCAGGAACCGGTACCCAATTCCCCAAATTGATGAACTTCTAGACCAACTCAAGAGGGAAATGTTCTTTAGCAAGATTGAACTAAAGTCTAGCTACCACCAGGTTCCCATTGAACCAACTGATGTATGGAAGACAAATTTCAAATCTAAAGAAGGTCTCTTTGAATGGTTGGGCATTGCCTTTGGCTTAACGAATGCACCAACCACTTTCATGAGGTTGATTGATGATGTATTGAGACTCTTCACCAACTCTTTTGTGATGGTATATCTAGATGGAATCCTCATCTTTAGCAGAACTTAGGAGGATCACATGAAGCATATTCAACAAGTTTTGACCACTTTGCAGCAACACAAGCTATATGCCAACTTCAAAAAATTCTCCTTTGGCGTTAACAAGGTCCAATACTTGGGACACATTGTTGATCAGCATGCGGTACATGTGGATCCATCTAATATTTAAGTCATTTATGATTAGCCAGCCCCGACCACACTAACCAATCTTCTAAGCTTCTTGGGACTTGCCAAATTTTACCAATGGTTCATGTTGGGATTCTCCCATATTGCATGGGCCCTTAGACAAGTGACCAAGGGAGGTGGAAGGATAAATTTCACATGGGGAAGAAGCAAAAGCAAGCATTTGATGATCTGAAGCAATGCTTATGCTCAACTCCAGTACTCTCCTTACCTGATTTGCAACAACCATTCGAGATTGAAATTAATGCATTTGACTATGCTATAGGCACAATTCTCACTCAACAGAGTCATCCAATAGAGTACCATAGTGAGAGAATGTCAGATACCACCCAAAAATACCCCACCTATGACAAGCAAATTTATTCCATTGTGAAATTATGTCATCAATGGAAAAATTACATTTTGGGAAAGGAGACAATCATCCACATTGACCACAAGCCTCTACAGTTCATACAGAAACAAGGGAAGTTGCAAAATGATCACCATCAAAAGTGGTCCACATACCTGCAACAGTTCCATTTCAACATCAAGTATAAGACATGAATCACAAATCATGTCGTTGATTTCCTCAGTCGACCTCCCATGGATACACTCACCATCATGCTCCATTCCTGTGGGCATGAGGCATATGAGTAGCCCCAACTTTATCAGTGATATCCTCACTTCGCCACCACATATCAGCTCTTGGGTACATGCAAGAATGTCACTGATTTTTGCATTTAGGATGGACTGCTATGCCACCTCAGCCATATATGTGTTCCTGCAAGAGAGTGTGCAAAGATGATTTGGGAGGCTCACTATAGTCGGATGGCAGGAAATTTTGGGATGGAGAAAACTATGGTTGTTCTACATAAACATTTTTATTGGCCAAAACTTCGACAGGATGTCAGCAAGTATTTCAGATCTTGCATGAACTCTGCCATTTCCAAGCCAACCATCAATAAGCAAGGCTTATACACCCCTCTTCCTACTCCCGAGAGGCCTTGGGAATCCATATTGATGGGTTACATGTCTAGTCTTATGTCCACTAAGAAAGGGAATGATTGTGTATTTGTGGTGGTTGATTGGTTTTTGAGGATGGCCATTCTCATAGTCTGCAAGACGAGCATCATAGTGAAAACTACTGCCAAGATCTTCTTCAAAAGATTGTGGGTCCTTCTTGAGATACCACATGCCATCATCTCTGATCGATACAATGGGTTCCTCAACACATTTTGGTCGAGTCTCTGGTCACTGTTAGACACCAAGCTCACTAAATTCATTGTCTTCCACCCTCAAACCAATGGAAAAACATAGGTCGTCAATAAAATGATTGTGCACATCCTGCGCATGTATAACTCTAAGCATCTATATACATGGGATGAGAGTATTCCATATGTTCAACATAGCTACAATAGGTCTCTCCATAGCTCCATCAACCATAGGCCCTTTTAGGTGGGGCTGGGATTCCAACCCTTGGGTCCCATTGATGTTGCACTACCTCTTGCAGCCACACATGAAAATTCTTCCCATCTTCAGTATGGGGCTGACAAAGCCACCAGATTCATTGAGTGGATTCAGCACATCCACCAACAATTCCATGAGATTTTGTAGAAAGCCAATGTTAAGTACAAGCAATTCCATGATCAACAGTAGGTACCACATAAGTTTCAGGTGGGAGATAAGTTTTGGTTACATTTGTAGAAATAATGCATTACACGGCCCCATTGGATGCTTCATCCACTTCACTATGGGCCTTACACTATCACAAAGGTTGTGGGTGACAATGCTTTTGAGCTCAACACTCCCCCCTTCCTTGGCTTGCACCTAGTGTTGAATGTGAAACTCCTCCGATCATATTTTCCACCATTATGGGACACCTCATAGATCGCAAAATAGTTGACACCAACAAAGATCAAACTTGACTACATAGAGAAGGCATCCACTGGTCAAATAGTGGACACACAAGTCAAGGGAACTCGACAGCAGAGGATCCAACTTTATTGGGTTGTCAAAGCAGGGTAGCTCCTACACCAAGGCAAGTGGCTCACCCAGAGCGAAATTAAACATAAATTTTCTCATCTTATGGGAGCACTCAATGCAATGGATATGATTTCTTACTAATGGGGGAGGACTGATCCAGGTGGATATTGTTGGCCACCCACCTATTCCAACTGGCTCCTCTTGACAATTTTTAGTTCAACACATTCTTTTGTAATTATTTGTAATTGTGGGTTCTACACTTCCATCGTTGTCTAAATCCCTACAGGGATTCCAGATGGAGATTGGTGTCCATCCACCTAATCCAACTAGCTTATTTTGGATTTTTTCATGTCAATACATCTTTTTGTGCTTCCAAGTCCATTTTGGGGCCCTAAACAATGTTTTTTTGTCTTTCCACAGTCAAACTATAAACTGAGTTAGAGTTTGATGGCCTAATGTGTAGTTCTCGATAATACTTTTCCAATTTGCTATCCGACGCCTAAAATGGAGGTCGTATGAAAAATTTATGACCTCCAGAATTTTAGGTGCCTACTTACCCATCGAGGCCCACATAACTTTTGGTGTTTCATATCCTAGGGTTAGGTTTTTAGATGTCTAGGGTTTTGGCGTTCATGATTAATTTTAAAAAGGCCTCTGGAGCCTCATTGTAATCATTCTTCTCAAACAGATGCATGTAGAATCCAAATCTCCTCTTAGAGATAACTAGCACCATTGGAGCAATTTGTTTTCAGTTCTGCAGTTTTACAGTTTCAGCCTATTTTCTTTATAGAAGTTATTGTTCACTGGATATCTGTTGTTGTTCTCCGTATCATTTTTTTATTATATTCAATCTGTTATTCATTTCATTCTGCTCATAAATTTGGATCAATCTTGCATATTGTAGCTTTACATAAGGTGTCAGCTTTGGTTAAAGCCACCTGAATTTTAAAAAATATCTTGTTGTGTACATTATGTGTACTTGTTACCTGTGAATTGTTCTAAGTGTGGAATGGTATCATTGTGGTTAATTGATAAAGATTCTAAGTGTCAGGCATAGTCTGTGATTAGTAGACATGTGATAGTCATGCCATGGAGTTTCACAACCATAGTGTCACATGCTATTGAGAATGGTGGATAGTTGTTATCCGCTCGAGTTCTCTAGCAATGTAACAATTAGTATCATATCACACTCTAAAGACAAAGTTGGTCGACTATGCAAAGTGATTAGGTTGTCGAGAATCCTTCACATTGATGAATACAAGAGGGGTGGAACATGAATTGAAATATTTGAGGTTGTGCAGGTTCCAATAAGTCCACGCAAAGGAAAATTTGCAGATGAATAATAGTAATAGACCACAATAGATTACTAACAGTCTGAGGGAAGTCATGGTAGGTGCTCATCCACAACCTAAGATGAAGTTAGCAAGGGTTTCCCTAGAGATGGGATGACTTGGAAAGAGGCACACAAATTCTACAGAAAGGTGAAAACAAAGAACTATGTTGAGTTTCAAATAATGTTGTTGTTCATTGGTCACAACGCATGATGCATGGTAGGATATTTAGAGTAGAAGAAGGATCGATGCCTTGGATGGTCAAGGTAATAAAATTCACTAGTTGTGTTTCATGGAGATGGTCATCAATGGTAGAGCAGTTCATGATCATGTTGAAACAGGTGCTTCACACAATTTTATCTGGACCGAGTTGGCTAACGATATTGGGATCAATATCATGAAAATTAAGATAAACGTGAAAGTAGTGAATTCTAAGGAAAGGATGGAAACAAGAGCTTCCTCATTGGTCCATGTGTAGTTGGATGATTGGAAAGGGCATGTAAACTTTATGGTTTTTCCAATGGACAATTTTGAAGTCATTTTTGGACAAGAATTACTTAAAAGGAACAAATTTGTCCTAGTACCATGGTTATAAAAGATGGTTATGGTGGGTGAACGAAAGATGTGGTTTTTGTGCACAACTACATGAAATACTAATTCAGGAGTACAAGCTATTTCTACATTGAGCATGGGGAGAGAAGCATAATGCTATGGATCAAACATTTATGCGACAATCATTGGGGAAGTTGAAAAAGATAGAGTGGTGATACCTATTCCACTAGAACTTGTCAAAATGTTGTATAAATTTGTGGAATGAATGTTGGACGAGTTTCATAAGGTGCTCCAACCAAGGTGCACCATTGACTAACAAATTGAGCTAGATTCGGGGTTGTAGCCACCAACAAGAGCTCCATACTAATTACCTGGTCCCGAGTTGGAGGAACTAAAATAACAGTTGACAGAGTTGATTAATACGAGATTTATTCAACCTTCTAGGTTCCCATACGGTGCCCTGATCCTGTTTTGAAAGAATAAGGGAATAATGGAATTGAGGATGTGCCTAGAATGTTGAGTGTTGAACAAGAAAACTATGAAGAATAGATATCCTTTTCCACTTCCTACATATTGTTTTGAAAAACTGGCAAAAGCTAAGGTGTTCTCTAAGTTGGACTTGAGACATGGTTAATATGAATTTCGAATTGTGGAAGGAGATGAACAAAAGACAACAATGGTGACACGATATGAAATTTATGAGTTCCTAGTGTGCCATTCGGCCTTTTCAACACCCTAACCACCTATTTCACATTGATGAATGATGTTCTAAGGCCAATTTTGGACAAGTTTGTTGTGGTATATTTGGATGATATCATAGTGTACAATGAGATTATGGAGGATCACAAGAATCACTTGGAATTTGTCTTTGAGGAATTGAAAATTCATTAGTTGAACTTAAATAAATCCAAGTTGTCCCCCAAGAAATCACGCTAACATGACTTCTTGGTTGAGTTTGACATGTCCATTGATTATAGGCCCAAAAAACTCAATGTTATTGTTGATTCCTTGTGTATGAAGGAACAATTAGCTACACTTGAACAAGATGAGTTGCCTACATGTGATGGAAGCCAGATTCATGTGTTGACATAGTTGAATGAGAATTATAATGAGCAACTATAGGTTGATCCAGCTACGAAGAAAATCATGAAGTAGGTAAAGGAAGGGAAGATTATGAGGTTTTTTCTTTGTGACAGACTCTTACACTTTGGAGAGCACCTTTATGTATCGAGGTCAAGTAATTTACATAATGATATCTTGAAGGAGGGTCCTGAATCATCTTGGGATGGCCACCCAAGATAGTGTAGGAGATTGACATTGTTGGAAAGAGGATACTTTTGGGAATGTGTGCTGCAAGATGTGGAAGATTATGTCCAAAATTGTCTTATTTTTCAACAAGACAAGAATGACACTGTATTGTAGGAAGGTCTATTGTAGCCTTTGCCAATTCCACATAAGTCTTGGGTGAGTGTTAAGATGGAATTCTTCCTATAACTTCCAATGGTGTAGGGTTACAAAAATATCATGTTGATGGTTGATTGTTTTTCCAAGCATGGAGTCTTCATACCAATGGAGATGAAGTACAAGGCGGAGGATGTGGCGAGATCTATTAGATGTGGAAAAGTTCAGTTATAACTTATAGAAGAGTTCCATGATGGGCTAGAGTTCGTTCAAGTTGCAAAATGAAGAAAAAACCATCACCCCACACTTGGTGTTGCAAGGATGTTATGGAAAGAGTCCATTATCTTTGTGACTTATGATGGGCTGGGAGGATTAGTTGGATGGATTTATATTGCATACGTTTGACAAATGTGAGAGAGAGTATGAAGCATTGGGTATATTGTGAGAGACGCGATGTGAATTTCATCATAGGAGGCCAGGTCTTTGTCAGGATGGGAACAAACCAATTCATGCCACCAAACATGATGGCTCCATCATTGGTATAGAGGTATGATGGTCCATTCAAAGTGCTCAAGAATACTGGTGAAGTCACCTACATGTTGGATCTCATGTTTCACATGAAGGATCACCATCATGTCTTTCAAATTGTTCATATGGGACTATGTTGAATGGAAACAAATGAATCGGGTAGAGAAGATCTCACATGAATCCCAATGATGATTGTTAACTGACTAGAGTTAGAATTTGAGGAGGTTTTGGAATTCAAAATTTCCTGAGTTGGAAAGAACAACTAGCATGAGTACTTTGATCAATGGAATAATAGACGCGGGGAGGAAAGTTCTTGGGAAAGTCGAGAGGCATTGTGGAGGTGGATTCATAAGATTCACGAGTTCGAGGATAAGTACCACAGAGCATCTACACCAGCACCAGGATTTCCAAGGTCAATAATGACTTGGGGTCAAGGAGGATGTAAGGCCTCTGAATCCAAGGGTGGGTGCATGCCTTCACACTATACAGACGACACAAACTGGGAAGAAGATCAGCTGACTGGGAAGGATTCTCAACATACACAATAGACACGACGTCCATATATACACCGCGAGATAGGTTTCCTTGGGCATGCAACACGCCTAGTGGACTCAAAGGATACCGTAAAAAATATTTTATGTGTATAGTGTGAACCTCCTTGCAATAGAATTAATTGATTGTATGAGTTGGCTATAGTTTTGGGAAATACTTGAGCACACTACTAAAAATTCAAGTGAGCTAGATGTTGGCATGCACACTAATAGACGAGTGGGTTCAATGAGTCTAGTGGGTGCACGTGCCCCTGGAAAGGGTTAGTTCTATGAAGTATGTAGGCTACAATTGTATGACTTGGTCGTTCGGCTCACTCATGCACCAATATGTGAGGCCCTCAAAGACAGCAGGGAAAATTATGTAGGTATTCTGGCAGCTAATTCTTGGGATAATCTATTCAGCAAAAAGTTTGTTGAGAAGCTGGGAGCGATTATTTTAAAACTTCACAGGAAAAGGGCCGAATACAAAAGCTAGATGGAAAAACAATCTGTCCCATAGGCTATTTTTAGCCTCGTGGATGTTAAAAATGCTTTCTTTCTTTCTTTCTATGCAATGGTCCACATTGGTGAGTCGACGCATATATATAAGAGAGTGGGGGAGAGTCAAGAAGGAAAGGAAAAGAATAAGGAAAGAAATGTTTGAAAACCCGGTTGGGGAAATGAGCATGGAGAGAAGAGTGTGATGGACCATAGGGATGAAGAAAAAAGACAAGGAATCTTGGTGAAGTCTTAGGTCATGAGGCATGGATAGATGAACCAAAGAGAGGCATGATTTGGTGTGACGAGAGTATAACTATAGGTCAAATTTTTATTGTGACAGGTGGATGTGAACATTTTATTGTGACAGATGGATGTGAACTCTTGTATGTTTATGTTGAGTTGCATGCTCCATTGTAAACCTTTCTTGTTGTGGCATGAGATACATGCTTGATGCACTTTATGTATCTTGTATATTGTGATTGTGCATAGAGTGTTAGGTTGGGTTAAGGCTACCCAAATTTTACACAATATCTTGTTGTGTTCATTCTGCATACTTGTTACTTGTTAATTTTTATAAGTGTGGAATGTTATGATTGTTGTTAATTGATAAATATTATAAGTGTTATGCATAGTATGAGCTTAGCATAAATAGGTTATCCATTGAGACAAAAAACCATGATCCACGATACCACATGATGTTGATAATGGTCGATAGCTGCAATCCACTTGAGTTCTTGTAATGTAACCAACCACCTACAGGTCGGGCACACTAACTTCTAGCTGGACTAATTTGATCCCTGTCCTAACTTTAAATAACAAGGATGCATGCAATATTCACATGCATTGATCAATATTGATGCCACACATAAAATAAATGAAGTATACGACATCCACAACAATAACCAACAAGCATGCGTGCTCTAAGTATTGAATTCAATGATAAATAAATACATAGCAGAATAAATCATACATAGATAAATAATACTATAACAGAGAACACTTATTTTTAATAAAAGAAACAACTGACTAGATGTAGACCAAGGAAGTTCCACCCAATCGTAGACATTGTTGTTCCAAGTCTCAACATCAATGTCACCCTTGATCTAGGGCTATGACTCCACAAGAATGGTTACAGAGTGTTACTCGACTTCCCAAGCCAGTCAACACTCAAGCTCTCACAGGTTTCCCAACACTCACAACAATCCAAGTACCCAACTCTCTTCTACCCAACCTGCACCACCCAAGAGAATGGACCCCCTCCCTTATTTGCCATGTAGTCCCTCAAGCTATCCTTCTCCTACCAGGGCTCTAGTGCTACTGGTCTAGAATCTCCATGCTGGGAATATCAGGACTCGCGGCTGTGAGGAAAGTTGAACACCGGCCAAAGCATCTCAGACATGCAGGCCTCAATTCATGGCTGGATTACACCAGCAATCTCTACAACCAACAATACCATGGATGCACTTCAACAGTTCATCCTCCTTTCCCAAGCCAAGACACGCATGAGGAAAGATGAATGAGTGAGGGAATGAATGGAGTGCAATATCCACAAGAGGGGTGAACAATGAACAATTGAGGGGAAAAATGAGTGAATGAATGTGTGAGTGTGTGAGTGAGGAAAGCAATAGGAGAACAAGAACAACAACAATAATGAGAGTGAGAGAGAGAACAACCCCCCCAATAGATCAGGGATGGGTTTAATGTAATTCTTGGGAATCAATAACCTCATGGCCTTCCCCCAATAACCTCACGTAAATCATTTCCCCCATTAAACAAAATGGCTAATTAAAAAATGAAATAAACACTTAGCCCTTCAACCTCCTCTCTTGTGGAATTATAGCCCCCTATAGCTCTATTCCTTGTCTTCCTAGAAACCAATGATCTATTCATTATTAATAATGATCAAAACATTATATTTCTTAGTCATAGTGGCCTATTTTAATTGTTTGGGAACTCTAGCCTCTCAACACTTAAGAAATACATTATTTAATATGGGGCTCAAAACTTGGGGTGTTACATCCCCTCCCCCTTATTTTGGCAATGTCCTTAGTGCATATACAAAACATGAATCAAAATTCCAAAATCTATTCAGAAAGATGCAGGTACTCTTCTAGCATCGCATATTCATGCTCTCAAGTATCATCTTCAGGACCGTAGCAAGTCCACTGAACTTTTACCAACTCTATAGCTCTATTTCGGAGAATTTTGAATTTTCTTCCAAATATTCGCATTGGCTAGATCTAAAAGTCTCCCTCTATATCTACTTGAATCATATGTCAATCAATAACGTGGTTAGGATCATCATGTACATATTTTTTTTTAACAAAGAGACATTAAATACATTATGCACATTCATGGAAGTAGGAAATGCAAGCATGTATGCAACTGGCCCTATTCTGTCCAATATCTCAAATGGACCACAGAATTTGGCTGTCAACTTTGTACAACTACCAAACTTCAAAGATTTCTTATTGGGATTCACTTTAAAAAGAACATGCTCCCCCACTTTAAATTATCTTGTTGTCTTATTCTTATTTGTATAAAATTCATGTCTATCTTGAGCTGCCTTTAAATTCTGCTTAATCTTAACCATTTGGTCTTCCATTTCCTTCAGCAACTCTGGCCCAAGTACCACTCTATCTGCTGGGTTGTCCCAACTCACTGGAGTATTTCATTTCCTACCATACAAAGCTTCAAATGGGCTCATTTTCAATGAAGCTTGATACCCATTATTATAGGCAAACTCAACCAAGTGCAATTAATCTTCACACTTAGATGGCTTATCCATCACATACATTCTCAACATGTCTTTAATTACTCGGTTTACTCTCTTTGTCTGTCCATCTGACTGTGGATGGTATGCCATGCTAAAGTTCAGATTTGTACCAAATCCTTTAAATAATCCCTTTCAAAAATTTGAAGTAAACTTTGTGTCTATGTCCGAGACAATTGTCCTAGGTATCCCATGCAACCTAGCAATCTCCCTCATGTAAATTTATGCAATATTAGTTGTTGTATGTGTTTCTTTTACAGGAACAAAATTAGCATCCTTTGTCAATTTTTCAACCACTACCATGATTGAATCATGTTGTCTTGTTGTCCTAGGAAATTTTGTTATAAATTCAATGGTTACCACTTCTCATTTATTCTCTAGAATTGGTAAGGTCTGTAGCAAACCTACTAGGTTCCTATGTTCAACTTTCACTCTCTGACATTCTATACATATGACGATGTAATAAAGAACATCCTTTTTCATTCCTAGCCAAAAGAATTGGCTTCTCACTACTGCAATTGTTTTCTAGTAACCAGGATGTCTGACATATGGAACCTTGTGCATTTCTTTTAATACCAAATTCCTAAGTTCTTCGGAAATAGGAACATAAATTCTATTTTTATGCATAAGTAATCTATCTTCCTTCATCTCATGGTCTTTCATTTTCTGTTGTACATCTCCTTGTTGTAATCTTTCTGTTACTTGTAGGTAATGTTGATCTGTAACAACACCATCCAAGATATTTATCTTCAAGTCTGACTGATTCATACTAATAGTTGTAGCATGCATGAGACATACTCTTCTACTAATTGCATCAACAAACTTATTTTATTTTTCTTTCATATGCTTGATATCAAAGTTGTACTCACTTTAAAATTTCATCCATCTTGTTTTCCTGGCATTTAAAGTTGGTTGTTCAAAAATATACTTCAGACCACTGTGGTCAATCCTTAATTCAAATCTCTTTTCCATGAGATAATTCGTCCACATCTTCAATTTGTGAAAAAATGGCAGAAAGCTCCAAGTCATGTGTGGCATAGTTCCACTCATGTTCCTTAATCTTTCTGGACTCATAACTGATGACATGTCCAATTTTAGTGAGGACTCCACCATGTCCTTCCTTACATGCATCTGTACATACCAAAAAACTTTAATTTGGGTCAACAATATTTAACACAGGTGCACTAGTAAGCAATTCCTTCAACAGATTAAAATTCTCTTCACACTCAGATGTCCATTCAAATTTCATTGCCTTCTTTTGCAAAGAAGTGATGGGATGAGAAATCTTAGAGAACTCTACTATAAACCTTCTGTAGTAACCAAATAACCCCATAAAAGATCTAACTTCTGAAACATTCTTGGGTGTTGTCCATCCTCTAATGTCTTTGATCCTCTCTGGATCCAATGCTATGCCTTGTTTTGAAATAACGTGTCCCAAGTAATGGATTTGTTCTTGGTAAAAATAACACTTACTCATCTTGGCATAAAAATGACCTTCTCTCAGCACTTTCAATACCAATATGAGGTGATGTTCATGTTCCTCTTCAGACTTGGAATAGACAAGTGTGTCATCCAAGAATACTATGACAAACTTATCCAAATAATTTATGAATATTCCATTCATTAAGCACATAAATACAGTTGGTGCATTGGTTAGTCCAAACAAAAACACTACGAATTCATAATGCCCATAACTGTTTCTAAATGATGTTTTATGGTTGTCTTCTTCCTTGATTCTTAATTGGTGGTATCCTCATCTCAAGTCTATCTTTGAAAATATATTTTCTCCTCTTAGATGATCAAAGAGGTGATCATTTCTTTGTAACGAGTACTTGTTCTTTATAGTGGATTTATTCAGGTGTCAAAAGTCAATATACAACCTCAAAGTTCCATATTTCTTTTTGACAAAGAGTATTGGTGCTCCCCAAGGTGAAATCCTTGGGAATATGTACCCTTGCTTCAACAATTCCTCCAACTACATTTGTAATTCTTTTAACTGTGGTGTACTCATTTGGTAAGGTGTTTTTGACATCGGGGTAGCTCCTAATACTAAATCAATAGAGAAATCTATCTCCCTTTTTGGCGAAAACCCTTGTATTTCTTTGAATACATCCTCAAATTCTTTTAGTACCGAGAAATATTCAAGGATTAGCCCATTTGTCTTTTATGGATCCTCCACATGGCCTGCATACAATTGACATCCTTTTCTGAAAAATTTCTTCAGTTGTAAAGATGAAATATCTCTTATAGAGATGGGTCTTGGAACCCCTTTCATAGTGCTCTATTTTCCATCTCCATCAAGACATGTAAATGTCTTGCTATGACAATCTAGGATATCATTATGCTTTTCCAACCAATCCATTCTAATTACAATAACATAAGACCCCAATGGTATGATATTTAGATAAACACTAGGATTCAAACCATTAAGACTTATGGAAAAAACTTTGACCATATCATAGATTCTCCTTTTCGTTCCAGTGTCTATATTAACCAAACTTGATTTCCCAAGCTTCCTTTTCTCTAAATGTAATCTATTCACTATTTTAGTATCAATGTAACAATGTCTTGCTCTTGAATAAATTAAAATAGCAACAGGATAATTTATGATCTTACCTTCCACCTCGATCATGTTGGATTGGTATTCCGCTTGTCGATCATCTAAGGATGCATAAATTATTCCCATGTCTTCAATTGTTGTATCCTCTTGGATGTTGTGCATAGTATTCACTCTGTCCTTTCTGTGGAGGAAATCCTTGTACATGTGATCTTCCTTACACCCCCAACATTGGATTGGTGGTCTTCCCCTTTTTTCCAAGGAGTCTTCTTTCTTGGATTCATCCTTGGCATACTGATATTGATGATTTTCATTAGGATCATTTATATTGAAAGTAGGTTTGAATCCATTCCTCCTCTAATCAGACTTCTCCTTCTTCTTATCCTTCTAAGAATTTTGCACGGATTCTCTTCCCTGGACTTTCTCATACATGTACTTAGCTTTCCTAATGGTCTCAATCAAGGTCTTTGGATCATCATGCCGATTCTTTCTTTAAAAAAGGCCAAAATACCACTTAAAAATCTCTTCCCTTTCACCTTCTCATCATTTATGAGCTTGACATACTTTAACAATGCCAAGAACTTCTTCTCATATTCTTCCACAATCATGCTTTCAAGCCTGAGTTCAAATAACTCTTGCATTTTCTTGTCATAGAAATGTTTTGAGTGGTACTCCTTCTTGAAATACTTCTTGAACTTCTTCCAAGTGATATTACTCTCATTAATATGTTCCACTTGCTTTAGTTGATCCCACCACATAGCAGTTTTTCCATGTAAATGGTAGGTGGGAATTATGGCTTCTAAGTTTGATGAATAGTTATGCAATTGGAAATATGTCATGAGTCCAAGAAACCATGCTTTAGCATAATATTCCCTTCCTCTTTCACCATCAAAGGATGGTGGCTTAAACTTCCTCAGCTCTCCTTGCAAAATGTCCAAATCATACCTTCTTCTTTGGTTCCTAAAGAGAGACACCTCCAGACTAATGGTATCTTTAGATGCATAAGACCTTCTTTTTGAGTAAGGAGGTGAGTGGTTTCTAAGAGTTCTACTAGAACTTCTTGAATAACCATACTTTTTGTGGTTATCTCTTCTTTCATGATAGCTACCTTCTTCTTCTTGCTTTGAGGCATTATTTGTTCATATTTGCAACTTATTTAAGCTATGTGGAACTCGAGAATTTATATGAATTTTCTCTCTCATCAACCTCTCATTTTCTTCCTTTTATCCCTGCACTTCTATTTTCAGGATTCTCATAGTTCTATCGATGTTTCTTTCTCCCCTCGACCCTTGTGTCCATTGGAATCTCTCTCTGCATTACCAAATCTGATATTCTGAACTTCGACCTCTTTATCATGGCTAGAGGCTCCCTCACCTTATTCCATTTCTCAAATACACATTATTATATTGAACTAATACGCTTATTTATCCTAATTCTACAAAATGTGCAAACCACCATTTTGTTAGAATTATGCATATAAAAAAAAATTGTCGAACAATGTTATAGGTCATTTTTCTTCTCAATTCATGAAGAATATATCCTCATTATCCATAACATAATAGTTCCCTATTATCCTTTAGCTAATACATAATTCAATTTTTCACAAGCTCTTCCTTCAACCCATGTCTCATGTGACCATGGTTCAAAACCACAAGCTTAGTCCTTCCTTAGCGCCTCGCTCTGTGTCCTTTCACACGAGGGATTTTGCAGACCACATAAACGAGGGATGGGTTACCTCCTAGGACATTTTTACCTTATCATGAGACCCACGCGGGGACCAAGTCCTCTGAGCTTCGGCCTTTGGTTGTTCTCTGTTGTCAACTTCTAATTCCTTATGGATCTACACTTCACCGAAGTATTCACTAACTCCACCAAAAAGGATCGGACGATCGAGAATTGATCTCCCGTTGAATGGAAGGACCCATGCCCCAGCTGGAGGCTTCAATGGAAATTGATGGTTGTGACTTAATCAAGCATTGATATGGATGGTTCTCAACCAATTCGAAAATTCGGCGCTTTGGGGCTCTGGGACGTTCAGCTCCCATGACACTCAACTCCCCCGTAGAGACAATCTGTCAAAGTATTTACTCTACTCTTCCACTTCTTAATATAACAGTAGAGAAAGGTCTCGAAGGAATCCTAGATTGACGGGTTGTGTTCCTTCATGACTTAAGGATTCAACACTTTTTCCTGGTAGAAACTTGGACACCCTCAAAGTCACATACTCCCGGAGCTGACACGACATGTTGACATCACCCACAGTGACGTAGAACCATGGAACATGTGTCACATGTTACTCAAAAATAGAGAGATCATGGTCTAAAAGGTGTTGAATCTAGGTGACACGTGTCCCCACACGACCCCTGCCACGTGGTACAAGTCATGTCATCAACCAAATTTGAGACTCTAGAGATCCGGGCTTCAAAAGTTTCCTGAGTCCAACACATGCTACACCTTGGATAGCCAAACATCGAGAGAAATCAATGGCTCACACTCTTCCCACAACCAATGGCTATGATTAACTCTAGGCTTCGGGCTTCATGGATTCTCGCTCCAGGTGACCCCCATACTCCCTAACTACCGAATGTTAGCACTATGTAAATTTGTTTGGATGATAAAACAAATGATAGTGGTAACCTACAAACCAATTTTAGGTTGGATTCTGACCCTTCCAACCAGAGAGGGCTCTCCCAAACATGTAAAGACTGAAAATACAAAAAATATTTTGAAATGAGTACACATAGGTCATATTCTGCAATAGGACAGGTTTGTTTAGTTTTTAAAAGGGTTGGTAGGACAAACAAAAGGAAGAAAACATTGGGCAATGGGGTCAAATCCTGAAATATACTATGAATATTAATACAACTAATGTACTCCTTAGGGAAATGAGTCAAAGTAAGCATATCCTTCAACAATAAATAGTATTCAGATGATGGAAAGACAAAAAAAAAAAAATCCGATTACAAATGAGAGCATCAAACAAAGATGAATTCTCAATTGTAACTTTAGAAGAAATAACATAAGGATGACTACAATGAACAAACCACTTAACATAGAGTGAATTATGGACCTGTAATCATTAAACACAATAATTGCATTAACCATATGAAAGGAGCATCTATCAAGGATGAATTCCAGTCATGTACTCTTAACTATGCTTAGAATAAATAGCATAAGTGAAATGAATGTGAACTAGAGGAAAACACACTAATGAATACACCATGATGAATATCAACTATTATATAGCAATACAATACTGTATTAATTCATAAGAACAATATTAGAAATTTACACATAGTCCCTTCACCTTCCTGGATGAAAGTCCCCCTTTTTCTCTACTCTTTTACAATGAAATATATAAAACTAAAGGCCCCTTCCAGCTCACAACTTCGAACTCCAACCCCTTTCCCAAAATATAGACAAGAAACATAACATGACACGTTTTAACTAATCTCCTGCTTTTCATGAGAAACAATAGGCTTCAAAATGCCACCTGTAATTCTCAAACCGTAATAGCTATATAAAATATGAGAGGGTTTTTTTTAGATAAGCTCGTTTTGAAGAAAAACATTTCTCAGTTTCTTGAAATTCATCTCCATATGGCCGGAATATGTGTCACAAAAAAATATCTTGAACAAATAGAGATCCAATATTCCTTCGAATCCCCTGATCTGTGACACCTGTGTGAAATATGAACAAGGTTAATGTTCTTGGGTCCATTCTTGACAATAACCTCCTTTGAATTTTGAAGATTCATTTAGGTTCATCCCACAATCGTCCTATAAGTCTCAACTGTCGTGGAAACTAACTGCCACTTCCTCTTTGAAATGTCACTTATTCTTTTTTCAAATCTAATTTTACGTATCCATATTCTCCTTAAATATTTTGGAATAATATATTTGAATAAAAATAATTCCCAAATAATTTTTATCCTATAAAATTAAATTTCCATATCTTATTTCATGATGATGGTTTTGAAAAACCATTTATTGCTTGCTTAAATATTTCAAAATAATATATTTGAATAAAAATAATTCCCAAATAAATTTTATCCTCTAAAATTAAATTTCCATATTTTAATTCATCCCTGGTTTTGAAAACCATGTGTTCAACAATGTTTGGTAAAATATTTTTAATCTTCTTATTTTACTTCTGTAAAAAAATTGGATAAACAATTATCCAAATCTTCTGTTCACGTGCATTTTCCCATTCAATTCTTTTCCATGACAATAAACATTAATTTCTCTGTCGTAAAATTTAATTTTTACATCTGTAAAAACTTTTCATAGTGAAGAAGAATTTCATTTATTGGAAATCCCATTATTAGTATTGAAACAAACTCTCGAAAAACTATCCTCACATGCTACACGTTTAGAAAACTAAATCATATAGTAAATGTTTTCCATAGTATTTTGGAGCTTGCAGAGAGTGGTTTTAATACTTAACACTCCATCTCTTGAAATGCACCAAGTAAGAACATGTATCCCAACACCAAAACAATGGTTTGAATTTTGAGACCACTTCAAAAAAATAACTCTCAATCACTTTCAACCCCCGAAATGGATATGCACCCTCCATCCACCCTTTGACTTTTCATTATTAAAAATTGAGATTCATGCCCATGACTTGACGTGAGGTCATGAAGTAAATCTTGGATTAAATATTAATATAAATATTTTAATATAAAAATATTTATATTAATAATAATAAACCTTTTTCCATTTTTATAAGGACTTTGGGCATATGAGGTTTATCACATGACTTTGTGGATAGGATAAGGGAGCTTAAGATTAATAAAAGGAATATTTTTAATTTTCAACGGGAATATGATAATAAGGGTAAAAATGAATGAAGTGATGGGATAGAGGAATTCAGATAAGCATTAAGGATAGATATAGGTTTGGAATATTTTCCAATATTGATTCAAGGAGGGCATGACTATTTTGGATGATTAGTCGAGTGAAGGATTTAGGTGATGGGATCTTGGTGGAGTTGGTGAAAAAGTTTTAAAATGTGAGTGGAAAGATAACACAAGGGAAAGATGCTTTTGAAAAATTAATACAAATTAGCATGTGATAATTAGCATGTGATAAAAGGGTTAAAAAATGTGAGTGGAAAGATAACACAAGGGAAAGATGCTTTGGAAAAATTAATACAAATTAGCATGTGATAACATTGGCTCCAATGGGTATTCTATCCTTCCAGTGATGTAGCAAATAACTCGTATAATCGGTGCCTGATCCATTGGGATTATCCCAAAACTTGTGTGTACACTACTCTGACCTATCACCAGTATCCACTGAAAACCCAAATCTGTACCTTTCTCTCAACTAAAAACTAAACTCTAAATAGAACACTACAATCTAAATGTACACACTGCTGAAAACCCAAACTGAAAACTGCTTGACCAACAAGCTTATTTGCACACTCCTATCTAATCTAAAAATTTTGAAATAAATACTCAATCAAGTGATGCTAAATTTCTAATGCAACCAATGAAGCAATTAGCTTCTTGATTTCCCTTTGCTCAAATTTTCTTAAGCAGACAGAGAAATGTAAAATATGGTAGCTGAAAACAAAAATTGAATCCAAAATTTGAGCATATGAATGAAACAAATTCCTCCTTCATTGATGACTATAATAGGATGGCCACAGGATCTTGAAATCCATGAAAAATCATTTCTTTTTGATGAACAAAAACAGAGATACAAACCTCATTCATAAGTGTTTGTTGTTCTTTCTCTATTTCTTCAGTTATGAGAATATTGCCAAATGAAATGGCAGCAATAGGTTTTTCTACTCTTCCATGCATATCAACAAAAACATTCATACATCCTTGAACATATTCAAATATGACAACCATATTATGTGTATCAAGGCTATCCTCTTCTTCATCAAACAATTCTAATTTTTTATTATTATCCTTCGGGAAATTTTCTTGAGGAATGCCATTTTGACTTTCAAATGATTGAAGGGAAATACGTTCATGCACATAATATTATTGCAAATGTTAAAATCTAACAACATGAACTATTTCACAATTCATATTTCCCATGGATGCATTTTCAAAACTACGATTTTCAAAGGAATCAAATAAAAAAAAATTCTCTTCATTATCTTTCTTGTATTTCTGATTGAAAAAGTGGCATACACTGTTTTGTTACTTTCCCAAAAATCTATGTCATTTATTTTTTCACTGCTTGAAGTCTCCATAGATGTAGTTTTAGAACCCTCATCCATGTCTAATCCACTTAGAATTTGAACAACGACATCATTCATAGAGGATGAAAGACAACTTTGAAACACTTTGTCTTGCTGAAAATCTTGTTGAATATTTTTATCAAGTTTAGGAAAAGAAAAATGACTTTTAGCAAAAATTCCTTGATCATCTTCATCTTCAACCAAAGGAGGGGATACTATTTGTTGTTGGGATGAATATTCATAAATGGATTCTATGATTTCATCATTCATACACCCTTCATTACCAAAAATATTTTCAAGGTACTTAATGAAACTGTAACCCTAGTTAAATAATTAATTGTTATAGTTAAATAATTACTTAAAGTATATTAAGTTTAATTAATTAATTAATTAATTTTACTGAATTATTAATTGTTTAATGTATATTAATTAATTAATTAATTGCTTAGTTAACTCATTAAATATTTGGTTAATAAATTTAAGTTTAATAAATTTTAATTTATTAAATAAAAACTTGACATATCGAAAGATGGAACCATTAAGAAGAAGGGGATAAGGTGGTTGGCATTGAATGGAGGGATAAGGTCGGTGAGTCTTAATGAAAGGAATAGGGTGGTGAATGAGGAAGGGAGGAAAAGGAGGATATAGGGGGGAAAACACTTGGGAGAAGGGGACTTTTGGGGGCAGGGAGCATTTTTTTGATAAGGGATATTGTATTGGGCATTCTCACTTCTGGGAGATTGGGAGACCGTATTACGGGTTTTACCTAGAGAATATTGTGGAAGTATTGTTAAAAGGGGGTAGCTATTGCTGGGAGTTTTGGGCTCGGAGGCCGGGAATCCTTACAGAATCCTGGAGCTAGGGAGCCAGAGAGGCTCTGTTCCTAGTTGGTTGGGTGGTTAGATGGTTTTGGGCAGATCATCAGACAGAGTTGGATAATTTGGGTAGAGCATCAGGCAGAGCTCGAGAACAGCAGTAGCATCAGTTAGAGGTATGTATTTTCATTTTTCTGATGTGTTATATAATTTATTATGATCTATTTATAAATTTTATTTAAGTTGAATGGTTATATGTTGGTTATGAAATTGTGAAAATGTTAAGATAGAATTTATTTAAAATATTTTTTGTTTGTTTGTTTAATAAGGCTCTGTCATAACATACCTTACACATGGTATCAAATATTCTGGCTTAAAAACTTGGACCAGGGCCTACCTACCTACCCACATGTAAGAAGGAAAGTTTAGGAATGGCACTGTTCCAACCCAGAGATTTAAACAACCCCTAAATAAGTTATATTCAAACCCCTTACATCAATTTAGAAAAAGAAGCCTTGAAACCCTAATTAATATATGTGTGTGTCAATATGAATCTAGGCTCCAAGCTCCAACTCCATGCAACCTGCAAACAAGAGGACCAAGCCTATTCTTAGTTGGTTAACTAAACCCTAAATAAATAATGTTCCAATTATCTAGTTAAAAAAAATTGAGCATAATATTCAACCAAAAATAAAGTTGCAAAACTTGAGACACCTGAAAGTTGAAAAACAAAAAATGGGGAATGACATTGCTCAGTATATCTATTCAGATTTAACACCACGGTGGAGTAATTTGGATGAATTAGCTAATAGTATGTGTTAATGAGGAATCACATGTGCAGAGGGTTTGGTTGCAACCAAGAGCATGATGGATACTATTGCATCTACACCATTTCTTGCTCAGTCACTTAAAATTTATTTGACTAATGTCCAACACAAACTTTTAGCTTTAGCAGAGAGTGCAGGGACAAGTTCTTCTCTTGTGGGTGCTTTAAAAAAAAAAAATTCAGTGATGGCCATGGTGGGTTGTCTGAGAAGACAATCTCACTCGAGCACCTAAAATAATCATTTGGCCCAACTAATGAACTTTAGAGATTTCTCTATGATCACTTTAACTAGATTAGAAGATGAAAAACTCATATATTAACCAATTTTGGAGATTAAAAACTTATACTCGAATTATGGTAAACTTTAAACTTTAAAAACTTGAATTTCCAATCTTGAAACTTTGAATAAATCTAAAAAGATTAAGGATACATCAAGGCACAACTTTCTTAAAGTTTACAAACTGCTTTGAATTTCCATGCACCCGAAAGTTTTACTAGGTCACATGCCAAATCATACGACACCATGTTGG
>JZKD02S1673037.1:243390-261247 GCA_000966675.3 Picea glauca
CTTCGTCAGTCTACGTACCCCGGGTTGACAATTAAATGGTTGGGAAAGTACTACAACGTTATTATAACGACATAGATTTTTCCTAACAGTGGTGATATTCAAAGAATCATACTGAAGGAAGCCCATAGAGCACTTTATTGTTCACATCCGAGTGTGAAGAAGATGTATGCAGACATGAGGAAAATTTTCTTCTGGATAGGAATGAAGCACAATGTAGTCCATTTCATCGCCAAGTGCCTAGAGTGTCAACAAGTGAAATCCGACCACCATCACCCGAAAGGTCTCCAACAACCACAATATGTTCCTATGACCAAGTGGGAAGTCATTTCGATGGATTTTATTGTGGGGTTGCCACTCACATCTCATAGACACAATGCCACTCTTGTGATATTTGATAAGTTAACCAAGAGTGCTCATTTTATTCCAGTTAGAGACACTTATAATGTTACTGATGTGGCACGTGTGTTTGTAAGTGAGGTCATCTGTTTGCATGATATACCTAGGAAGATCATTTCATATTGGGACTCCAGATTCACTTCTAGGTTTTGGACAAGTTTGCAGTCAGCGTTGGGGACTCAATTGAACTTAATCACAACTTATCATCTTGAAATAGATGGGAAAACTAAGAGAGTAAATCAAGTCATGGAAGACATGCTTAGGATGTATGTCATGGATAATCAAACCCATTAGGAGAAGTACCTAACTTTAGTAGAGTTTGCCTATAATAACAGTTTTCATAGCTCCATCGGAATGCCACCCTACGAAGCTCTGTATGGAAGGCCATGTAGAATGCCATTGAGTTGGGAGAGGTTAGAAGATCGAGTAATAGTTGGGCCAGAATTGATTCAAGTAATGGAGGAACAGGTGATTCAGATTAAGCAGAGACTAAAGGAAGCACATGATAGATAGAAAATTTATGCACATGCACACAGGACTGACCGAAGTTATAAAGTAGGAGATCATGTTTTCATTCGTATTAGGCCTAATAAGAGTATCGTTCAGTTTGGGAAGGGGACAAGGTTGTCACCTCGATTTATAGGACCATTAAGAATCCAAGAGAAAATTGGACTCGTCACCTATTGTCTCGTACTGCCACCCCACTTGAATAAAACTTATAATGTTTTTAATGTATCTGTTCTACGTCATTATGTTGTTGATGAATCACATAAACTAAATAGGAATGAATTGCAAGTATTGGATGTGGGAACCCTCACGGTAGAACTATTACGCATATTGGACCGTAGAGTTCGACATCTCAGGAACCGTCTAGTAGACTAAGGTAAGGTCCAATGGGACAAATTTAGTCCAAGATCTGCTACTTGGGAGGATGTTGAGATGTTACGACGAGATTATCCCTCAATTTTTGACCACCTTGAGAATATGTTCTCGAAGGTTGGGTGTATGTAATGCCACCTTTTGACTTTGACAACTAGGATTACCTGAGGCCTAAACACCTTTATTTTCTATTCATAGTAAAACTATTAGATGATACACTTGAACTTTTAAGACGTATGAACCTGTATGAATGTTTAAATGTTATTGATGATGATGGATATGATGCGATATATTGTGAGAATGTAAATTTTATGAATGTTTAAATGTTATTGATGATGATGGATATGATGTGATCTACTATATGAATGTAAATTCTATGAATGTTTAAATGTTATTGATGATGATGGATATGATGCGATATACTATGTGAATGAGAATCCTATGAAGGTTTAAATGCTATTTAAATGATGTTGGATATGATGCAATCTATTATATAAATTATAATTCTATGAACGGGTAATGTTAATTGAATTATGA
Source organism: Picea glauca (assembly GCA_000966675.3). Taxonomy (NCBI): domain Eukaryota; kingdom Viridiplantae; phylum Streptophyta; class Pinopsida; order Pinales; family Pinaceae; genus Picea; species Picea glauca. Next base: position 245,203 of record JZKD02S1673037.1, read on the forward strand.
GATATTATGAGATCTATTTCTAACTTGAAAACTTTGATGTTAAAGTTGTTGGTACGTGGATACCAAATTGAAATTATGGTTATATGCATATAAATGATGGCAATTCATAAGATTTGTATTAGTTTGTGTTACAGACTAATCTATAGGTTATTGGGCTATGAAATATCCAAGGGATAATGATGATGAAAGTGGATGTCATGAACACTGGCCGAGAAACAATATGGTATGAATCTTGTATGTGAAATTATATTGGTTTGGATACATTGCTATGATATGTGGACCAGTGCAAGATTTCAAGAGGTGAACTGCCCAAAACTACATAAATGATGACAAAACTCCCAGCAACAAGGTGCCATTGTATATTCCATTGTAGGGTTTGAACCCTAGTCCTGTTAGGAGGGGTGGAGGCATTTCCCATCGTCTATCCTCTTAAGCCTGGAATCATGGGAGGACGATGTTAGCTCACACTCCTCTAGAGGTGTGATGATGACTGTCAGTTTCCTGTTGGGAAAACTTGGTCAAGATAGCGACTCTTCCGCTTATGGGTTCTATTTGGAGTTAGGTCAATATAGTTGATGCTCCAAGATAGTCCAATAGAGGAAGGATAGGAATGGAAGATGGAAGTAAGTTAGGGAGGAAGGATGAGTAGAAATAGTTGAAAGTGTATGGAGATTTGTCTTATGGTGGAATTTATTATTTTTCCTTCTGAAAAGAAAAGTGTATATATGAATATTCATAATTACTTAACTAAACTACAATTGTCTAAATAACATTGTTGAGCTAGATAATTGTAATTAAAGGATTTCGCAAACATTTGATTGGGCTATTTTATTTTATAAAATGAATATTCTTGTTGAATGGATTGGATGCATATAGAAATTACTATAGAGATGATAGTTATTTTTATTAGTACATGCACGAGACTTGTATGTACTAGCTACACATGCATTTCTTGCACATGTACACTAGTATGTATGTGTTTTCTTGACGTACTTGTTAATAATGTTGGTTATTTGTTATGAATGTGTGAACCATGTTTCTTTTCCCTTTTATCATAAATACTTTAACTTCGGGACGAAGTTTCCTGAAGGGTGGGTGTATGTAACAACCCTAGTTAAATAATTAATTGTCATAGTTAAATCATTGTTTAAAGTATATTAAGTTTAATTAATTAATTAATTAATTGTCCTAAATTATTAATTGTTTAATGTATATTAATTAATTAATTAACTCATTAAATATTTGGTTAATAAATTTAAGTTAAATAAATTTTAATTTATTGAATAAAAACTTGACATCTCGAAATATGGAATCATTAAGGAGAAGGGGATAAGGTGGTTGGCATTGAATGGATGGATAAGGTGGGTGAGTCTTAATGAAAGGAAGAGGGCGATGAATGAGGAAGGGAGAAAAAGGAGGATATAGGGGGCAAAAACACTCGAGAGAAGGGGACTTTTAGGGGTAGGGAGCATTGTTTTGATAAGGGAGACTGTATTGGGCATTTTCACTTATGGGAGTTTGGGAGACCGTATTATGGGTTTTACTTGAAGAAGCTTGTGGAAGTACTGTTATAAGGGGGTACCTGTTGCTGGGAGTTTTGGGCTCGGGGGCTAGGAATCCTTACGGAATCCTGGAGCTAGGGAGCCGGAGAGGCTTTGTTCCTAACTGGCTGGGTGGTTAGATGGTTTTAGGCAGATCATCAGGCAAAGTTGGAGAATTTGGGCAGAGCATCATGCAGAGATCGAGAACAATAGTAGCATCAATTAGAGTTACGTACTTTCATTTTTCTATTGTGTTATATAATTTATTATGATCTGTCCATAAATTTTATTTAAGCTGAATGGTTATATGTTGGTTATGAAATCATGAAAATGTTAAGATAGCATTTCTTTAAAATAATTTTTTTATTTGTTTAATAAGGCTCTGTCATAAGAGACCTTACAGAAATGTTCACAAAATTCACAACAATATTGAAACACCAAGAATGAAGGATTAGATTCTCCATAATGCTTAAAGAATTTTATGTGGAAATACTTAAGAGAGTATAAGCTACCTGGTTTTAAACCTTCATACCATAATCTTTCTTTCCACTCTAGAGTAGCCATAAAAATTTTGATCAAACAATCCTGATGAAATTCAACCCCCATCTTACATATGTTCATGTGAAATCTAATCAAGTGCAAGGAAACATCATTTCCTTTGCCATGTTTGAATTTATGAAAATAATTGTTCCAATCTATGTGAGGAATACGATTTGGAAAGCCAAGAATATGAGAGGAATTCATTGGAGCATGCCTTGTAGATCTATAATCCATCATGAAGAAGTGGATTCATCAACAAAATCTTTAGGCTACTGAGTCTTTCGATAGTAGAGTCTCCATGAAAATTTTGAATTCTAGATTCTTGAAAATGGAGTCACTAGGTGAATGATGTATAGTCTTTCTGTGTCTAAATACTTTCACCATCAGTACTCAGATATGAAATTTATCGTTTATCCCAGGGAAGATTTCACCTTCACTCCCCGACAAAGGTGCCAAAATATTAGCACTCTGTAAATTTGTTCGACTGATAAAACAAATGACAAAGGTAACCTACAAACCAACTTTAGGTTGGATTCTGACCTTTCCAACTAGAGAGGGCTCTCTCAAACATGTAAAGACTGAAAATACTCAAAAATATTTGGAAATGAGCACATAGATGTCATATTTTGCAATAGGACATGTTTGTTTAGTTTTTTAAAAGGGTTGGTAGGACAAACAAGAGGAAGAAAACATTGGGCAATGGGGTCAAATATTGAGATATACTATGAATATTAATACAACTATTGTACTCATGAGGGAACGAAGGAAAAGTAAGCATATCATTCAGAAATAAATAGTATTTAGATGATGGAAAAAAAAAAAAAACATTACAAATGAGAGCATCAAACAAAGATGAATTCTCAATTGTAACTTTAGAAGAAATAGCATAAGGCTGACTACAATGAACAACGCACTTAACAGAGAGTGTACTCTAGACCTGTAATCATTAATCATCTACTCTTATCTATGATTAGAATAAATAACAAAAGTGAAATGAATGTCAACTAGAGTAAAACACACTAAAGAATACACTGTGATGAATCTCGACTATCAAAGAGCATTGTACTATTGTATTAATTCACAAGAACATTCTGAGAAATTTACACACAGTCCCTTCGCCTTCCTGGCTGAAAGCCCCCCCTTTTCTCTACTCTTTTACAATGATATATATAGCACTAAAGGCCCCTTCCATATCAAAACTTTGAACTCCAGCCCCTTTCCCAAAATAGAAACAGTTACAAACAAAACATGACACATTTTAATTGATCTCTTGATTTCCAGGAGAAAAAATAGGATTCAAAACGCCACCTGTAATTCTCAAAATGTAAAATATGTATAAAATATGACAGCATTTTTTTTATATCAGCTCATTCTGAATAAAAACCTCCCTCGGTTTCTTGAAATTCATCTCCAACTGGCTAGAATACGTGTCACAAAAGCATATCTCGAACATGAAACTGGAAAATAAGGCTACAATATTCCTTTGGATCTCTCGATCTGTGACACCTGTGTGAAAAATGAACAAGATTAATGTTCTTGGGTCCATGCTTGAAAATAACCTCCTTTGAATTTTGAAAATTCATTATCGTTCATCATGAAATGATCCTGTAAGTATCAATTGTTGTGGAAATTGACTGCCACATCCTCTTTGAAATGTCACTTGTGCTTTTTTCAAATCTAGTTTTATTTATCCATATTATCCTTAAATATTTGGTAACAATATATTTGAATAAAAATATTTCCCAAATAATTTTTATCCTGTAAAATTAAATTTCCATATTTTAATTCATGCTCGTGGTTTTGAAAAACCATTTATTGCTTGCTTCCCATGGTTTTGAAAACCATGTCTTCAACTATGTTTGGTAAAATATTTTTAATCTTTTTCTTTTACTTCTGTAAAAAAATTGGATAAAAAATTATCCAAATCTTTGTGCATTTTCCCATTCAATTCTTTTTCATGACAATAAACATTAATTCTCTTCTGTAAAATTTAATTTTTACATATGTTAAAAATTTTCACCATGAGGAAGAATTTCATTTAATGGAAATTCCATGATTAGTATTGAAACACACTCCTAGAAAAAATATCCTCATATGCCACATGTTTATGAAACAAAATCATATAGTAAATGTTTTCCATAGTATTTCAGAGCAGAGAGTGGTTTTAATACTTACGACTCCATCTCCCGAAATGCACCAAGTAAGAACACGTATACCAACACCAAAATAGTAGTTTGGATTTCGGGACCACCTCAAAAAAATAACTCCCGATCACTTTCAACCCCAAAAATGGATATGCACCCTCCATCCATCCTTTGACTTTTCAATATTAAAAATTGAGATTCGTTCCCATCACTTACGTGAGGTCATAAATTAAGTCTTGGATTAAATATTAATATAAATATTTTAATATAAAAATATTTATATTAATAATAATAAACCTTTTTCCATTTTTCTAAGGACTTTGGGCATATGAGGTTTATCACATGACTCTTTGGATAGGATAAGGTGGATTAAGATTAATAAAAGGAATATTTTTAATTTTCAACAAGAATATGATAATAAGGGTAAATATGAATGCAGTGATGGGACCGAGGAATTTAGATAAGAATTAAGGCTAGATATAGGTTTCGGATATTTGCCAATTTTGACTCATGGAGGAAATGAATATTTTGCATGATTAGTCGAGTGAAGGATTTAGTTGATGGGATCTTGATGGAGCTAGTGATTTTTTTTTAAATTTGAGTGGAAAGATAGCACAAGGGCAATATTCTTTGGAAAAATTAATACAAATTATCATGTGATAACACCGAACTCTATAGTGGAAAGGTTCTAAATCTATGAAACTTTGTTATCCTTCCACCCTTGCTAGATATGGTGGTCCTCAACACTCCCAAAGTCCACCCCTCCATCAAATGGTTGATGAGACTTCGAGAGTCCAACACTATGGGACTCTAGGATATAACAGTTCATCAAATTCTAAAACTCTCGAAGTGAAAACTCCCGAAGCAGTACATGCTGAATGACCATGATGAATGACGAGGATGCCTCTATGCCTCCCATCAGATCGGATGGCTAACGGGGCTTCGTGACTCTAGCCTTAGGCAATTCAAGCCTAGTCTTCTTAAGAAGATCGTTGTAGCGACAAAATTCTAAAGTTCTTCCTTCTCTGCTTGGATTCGATCGATGGATGATGATCAATCTATCAAATCTGATAGCTAGGAATTAATTATTACCCCAACCTCTTATTCTCCTCCATCGGACGACCCTTGTTCACCCCCCCTCCAATCCAATGGTCTAGTTCTCTCTTGATCCTGTGATGGAAATCATTCCCAAATTCGAAAGTGTAATGTCCCCATTTTGGGACATTATAATTTTACAGAGTGTTATGCCTACCAGAGTAGCCAGATAGGGGTGACAAAGAGTTCGAGAGATATTGAGAGGTTTTATTGCTCCTGTCTTGCATTCCGATGATTTCCGTAATTTTGAGTTATTATGGGTCATATCTTAATTAAATTCACAAAGAAGGTCATAATGGACATATTACTTGGAGAAACCTCTTAGTGTAATATCTCATCAGAATTGGGAAGAAAAGAAATATAGGATAAGATAATGAGAAGTGACTTTCAGTGGCCAGAGAAGCCTTAAGGATGGATAAATCACTTTTTAGAGGTAAAATGGTTAATTAATTAATTAATTAAGTGATTTAATAAAGGAATAATAAAATAAAGTAAAAGTCACTTGGAGGGAAAAGGACAATAATGAATTAGGGTTTCAACAATGAATTAGGGTTTAGAAAATCTATAAGAGAAGGGTCAGTGACCTAATTCATCATTATGCATATTATGACTTGTCATTGAGGAGAGAGGTGCATCTCAGGAGAGATAGTTCAGTGGATTATAGGAGGAAGACACCAGTTGGCCGATTTTGGTGTTGAGAGACACACCCTTGTCACCGGGAAGATCCCACAGGGCTTCCATCATCCTTCAGCAACAGTTACTCGGTGTTCAGCAACAAGGGCGCATTCATCCGGAGGGAGGGCCCAAGTTCTGAGGAGCTTTAGAGATTGACTTGTCCCATCCAGGGAGAATTCTAAGATTTCCCTCCGACCCATTTGAGAGGAAGGCAAGGCACATATTTTTCCTAGTACCTCACCAGATTCTGATGGAGGAATCATTTGGGGTGAATTTTCCAGACTTGGGAGTGCGACACTTTTGGCGGATACATTTAGGGTTCCTAAGCGTGTATTAGGCCAAATTCAGGGAAAACCTTCCAACCCATTTCCCAGTAGACCAAGGTGGTCATTTTGAGACACATATCATTTGATTCTGACAGTGGAATCACCAGGACGCATCTTTCCAAAGAAAGAGGGGTGCATTCCCCCAGGGGGGAGCCATCCGGGCTCCAAACCCACCAACAGGGGGGTCCAAAAATTACCAGTACTGAGGACTAGAGCAGGGCACATCATTAAAGATAGTTTCCAGGACATTTCGAGAGGTATATCTCCCAAGGTGAACTTTCTATACTTTCAGCAGTTACTGTATGAGTTGTCATAGTTCTAGTGCATCCATTGATCCCGCAGTGCTCACATTTTCTGGGTATTATATTTTAGTTTCTTATTTGTATTTTGGCTAAGATCCTTTTGTCTTTTGATATAACTGAGTGTTTTCATTTTATTCAGCTACATTTGGCCTTTTGTAATCCTCAAAGATATCATAATATAAACTTTGTAGTCCTTTATCACATTTATTATTTGTATGACCATCTATATTTTGTAAACAATTGATCCTACACACACATTAGCAGCGTTTCCTAGATAAGACAAGTCAGGAACATTACAATGGTATCATATCTTTAGTCCTTCCAGCCTGTGACTAAAGTCGATGAGTTCAGCAGGTGACCCAAAAGGTAGAGAGGATGTGGGGAGACATATATGAGAGGCCAGAGGGCATTGGTAAGGCACCCATGGCCCTAGAGGTAGCCTTCATGTAGGTACTCAACAATTTTGTAGTCATTCAACAGACCATGATGCAGTATTTGGAATAGTTGGCTGATAGATTAGCTATAGTGGACACCCCGGGCACACCAGCCCCACATGCAGCACAGGGGAACTCAGGGGCATGCAGTAGACCCCAGACACCTACTCGCACATACACATCTTTGAGTAGGATTCCTAGACCATGGTTCCCTAGTTTTCATAGGGCACCATCAACAACAACACAACAACCGTTAGAACAGAGGTTGCCCAGTCAGGCGAAAGACATTGAAGACTACAAGAGGGAGTATGCAGCGTTGGGTCGTGACTTCCATCATGACATGACATTGGTAGAGTATTATGAACTTAGGGGTGTGAACCATCGCAAAGAACCTCATAGAGGAGGAAAACAACAACAATAGGAGCATAACATGGATTTCATCCGAAAAGTTGGTAAACTCACCATACCTTCCTTTGACGGATCGTCCAAATGCAGTGCCAGATATGGGGTACAAAATCTATACATGTACTACAAGCTCAACCAGATGACCGAGACAAAGGCTAGTGACTCTTACACATTTGAGGGACAGTTGGATGGACAGGATGATAGCGCATGTCCTTCATCTTCCCCATCAAGAAATGTTGAGGATTCAACACTTTAGCATAGTGGTGACACTTGTGAGGATTCATATGTGTTGGCACTTAGACATGATAAGGTTAGGAGGTTGGATGACCTACATATGGGTGTAGACATGGCTTCCAGGAAGTTATGTATGGAGGATGATGAGCTTCCTATGATAAGAAAGCCACATTTTTCATCTTCTTAGTCACCTATGCTAGCCACGACAGAAGAGGATATCAGTGGCATTCTTGATATGGTAGAGGAGAATTGTGTGGGGATTGTACACAAGGGACATATGKATCTACAGACCCAGGAGGAGAGGTATGGCTTGGAGATAGTTGACCTTACACATACCTATTAGTATGAGGAGAGTGAGTCACCACTCTTGGAAATTCCATTGATGGATCRGGTTGTGGAGATCGATAGATTGTAGGGACAGTTACTTCCAGGATTGATCTACAGTGATGAGGATGCACTCCTTATTGGACGGAATGGCCATAGCCCATGTCTAGACACACATATATATGGGATCCAGGTGCAGATGATATTAGTAGGGTGAGTGCACAGGAGGATACAACTGCCCATATAGGATACAATGTGATTCATATGGGGGTAGAAGTTGGTGATGGTGTACAATGGCATACAGGAGGACTCAGTAGCGTAGTGGACAATGGGCAATTCAGTGCCTTATATTTTGAGGAGTGTGTTGTTGGGGATTCCATTGTTGACACTAGAAGTAAGGGGCATGAGGTAGAACCTTAGCGAGACTGTGATCAGGAGTCACAACACTGGATGAGACAATTGAGAGTCAATGAGGACATGATCATGGCAGTCACTCGATGCATTGATGATACACATGCATTAGTGGCAGGTTATTGTTGGAGGGCCTCGATGGAACTTGATAGTTCAGATAGGGGACTAGTTATTGATGACTTCCATACACTCATGGAGAGAGTGACTCTGATGAGGGTCGACTACCAGTATTTATTTATGGATATAAATTACCTATTAGAGATTGGTAATATGTATCACGGGGCACTGAGGGAGTAAGAGCTTGAGGTTGCCCGACTCACTCATGAGTTGGTGAGAACACAAGGATTATTAGAAGGCACACATACAACCCTTCAAGAATCAGAGTCTAGATTAGATGATCTCCTTGAGGAGACTGGTTAGAGATACACTATATCTATCTCGACATAGATTCATATATGTTCCTCAGTTACATTGTTGGAGGATATCTAGGTGTCATAGGGGCCACCATTCATGGGTAGTTTTGAGACAATCAGTCATACACATACACATGAGGATTCTAGAGCGAAGAGAAGTTACAAGGACACTTTCATTTGTGTTCCAGGATTGGTTTATATCCACACAAAGGTTGATCTGGAAGTACACCTTAGACATATGATGATGAGAGAGATGTACAGTGGGATTCATGGGGACACATTGGATGGCAAGGAGGAGACACACTTAGTGGAGCATGGAGATTCCCCTCCCTTGCAACAACACATAGTTCTAGGAGATCACCTTCACAATAGAAACAACTATCTGAGTAATGATGGAGGGAGAGTGATTGACCAACAGTTTGTGGACTTATCTACTGTTGTACCTAATATTTGGAGTTTAGGCGATTATTCACCATAGGTTCTAGTGGATGAGATTTTGGTCCCATCCTGGGGATTGACCAAAGCATATGATACTTTACAGTCCCACAGTTGGTTGCAGATATTTATAATAGCCTTTCCTGACACTTTTATCATTAACAAAAACATAGGGGGAGCTAGACAGTGGTAGGGGACATGAAGAGTTGGTAGGATCAGACCACCTGACAGGAGTGTCTTGATTTAGTACAATAGGATAGGGGTGGATCATCAGGGGAAGACAATTGAGGTCCTAGGCGTGATGGAGAGTATATTAGGCCATGAGACAGACGATATATTAGAGGTTTATACATATTCAAACTCTCATTGGGATTAGGGTGGAGGGATTTTGACAGTTACCAGTAGGGAACATCAGCAATTAGTGGGGATTGGAAGTGATGAACTTCCAAATTTGACATGGGATCCGAGAGTCCATTGGGTAAATGGTTTGTTTCATATTATGAGGATCCAGGAGGGGAGGGTCTTGTATGGATACTTTGAGTAGATAGTCATGATCAAAGTAGAGCAACATCAACATGATGGTGCATGTCAGAGACTAGAATGGGACCCTGGGATTACAGGGTCAAGCATTTCATTGACAGATGGAGACGTGTGGATGTTTGCAGGGGGAGTCACTTTGATTTTCCATTGAGTTTTAGTATTGGGGAGAGCACGTCATTGAGTGGTGATTCATTGAGGTCTTGTAGTAACTAACTATGGCAACAACATGTTCATTCGGTGGGGGCCATGCTGAGTTTGGTATGGTTTGGTAGGATAGACCTATTTCAGGTTGAGTCCATCTGTTATTTGCAAGAGAATCATGGTGTTGATATGTTATAGAACTATACTCCACAGGGCATTATGGTTCACATTCTGATATGGTATCCATGTATTGGAGTGCTTGGTACATCATTGGATGGAGTTGAGTTTCAAGTAGAGTGCTTGCTCGGGGAGTTTACTGAGATTATTTGGCCATTAATCACTCTACTCATCAGGAGCATATGAGTGTCATGTGTCGTGATCACTTGGAGAGACCACATCTTGAGGGCAGTCTACCTTGTGTCATAAAGGTGGATATGGGACCCTAGTATCATATGTATTTGGATTCAGTTATTGCTTGAGGACAAGCAATATTTCAGCAGGGAGAACTGTAATGTCCCCATTTTGGGACATTATAATTTTACAAAGTGATATGCCTACCAGAGTAGCCAGATAGGGGTGACAGAGAGTTCGATATATATTGGGGTGTTTTATTGGTGCCGAATTGCATTGTTCATCATCAGGATCCATTCCGCACATCTTGGTTTTGGTTCCATTTCATTCCGACAATTTTTGTAATTTTGATTTATTATGGGTCATATCTTAATTAAATTCACTAAGAAGTTCATAATGGGCATATTACTTGGAGAAAATTCTTAGTGTAATAGCTCATCGGAATTGGGAAGAAGAAAACTACATGATAAGATGATGAGAAGTGAATTTCAGTAGCCAAAGAAGCCATAAGGATGGATAAATCACTTTTTATAGGTAAACTGGTTAATTAATTAATTAATTAAGTGATTTAATCAAGGAATAATAACATAAAGTAAAATTCACTTGGAGGGAAAAGGTCAACAATGAATTAGGGTTTCAACAGTGAATTAGGGTTTAGAAAATCTATAAGAGAAGGGTCAGCGACCTAATTCATAATTATGTAGATTATGACTTGTCATTAAGGAGAGAGGCACATCTCAGGAGAGATAGTTTAGTGGATTCCAGGAGGAAGACACTAATTGGCTGATTTCGGTGTTGAGAGACACACCCTAGTCACCAAGAAGATCACACAGGTCTTCCATCATTCTTCAACAATAGTTACTTAGTGTTCAACAGTAAGGGTGCATTCATCCAGAGGGAGGGTGCAACTTCTGAAGAGGTTTAGAGATCGATGTGTCCCATCCAGGGAGAATTTTGAGATTTCCCTCCAACCCATTTGAGATGAAAGAAAGGTGCATCTTTTTCCTGGTTCCTCACCATATTCTATCAGAGGAATCATCTAGGGTGCATTTTCCATACTTGGGAGTGCGACACTTTTGGCGGATACATTTAGGGTTCTTGAGCGAGCATCAAGCCATATTCAGGGAAACCCTTCCAACCCATTTCCCAGTAATCCAAGGTGTTGGCATGTTTTACAGGCAACATATTCTTTTCATTGATGGAAAGTACAACAACGACGATGGATTAAGTACAAGAAGAATGTGCCAGGCGGGCACCAGATGTATTTTAGGAAGACGCAGCAGAGCAAGCTCGATAAGATCAGAAGAGATAGTGTAGAGTATGTGTGTTTGTCATTTATGGAAAAGATCACGACCATCATCGCAGGGATAATGGCATGGCAATGGCAAGTTCAACAAGTGATCATTGGATCCCATTCAGAAGCGTAAACTCTAGGAGTCAAGGAAGAAACTCATGGCATGAAATTGTGAAATGTGAAACCACTCCATTTTGGAGTTTCGGATACTGGGAGTTGGAGGAGTCAAGATTCGAGACTCTTCATCACAGGAGTCCCGAAGTTGCGAAATGCGAAATGCTGAAATCCTAAAACAGGGACATCAACAAAGACTCTAGTTTTGGATACCAGGAATTGGAGGTGTATCATAAGCTAAACTCTGTTTCAGATACCGGGAGTTGGAAGTGTCGAAACACTTCATCACAGAAATGCCAAAATGCCGCAATGTGAAACGTCGAAATACCAGTCTGTTGATCTGACTCCTTTTCAGAGTTTCGGATACTAGGAGTTGGAAGTGTCGAAACACTTCATCACAGAAATGCCGACATGCCAAAATGCGAAACGCCAAAATACCAGACAGTTGATCTGACTCCATTTTGGAGTTCTAGATACTGAGATTTGGAGTGTCAAAACACTTCACCATAGGAATGGTGAAATGAGGAAATGTCGAAATGTGAAATACACCTTTTGGTGTAAGTTCCAGATACCGGTAGTTGAAGTGTCGAAACACTTCACCACAGGGATACCGAAATATGAAATACACCTTTTGGTGAAGGTTTCAGATACTGGGAGTTGGATTGTTGAGATACTTCTCCACATAAATGTTGAAATGTAGGAATGTTGAAATGTTAAATCACCAAAGCAATTTATGGATAAATGCTTGGTCACAACTGTGGGCATGTGAAGGAAGGAGCTTGCAAGTTGCAAGGCTCCATTTCGTGATCAGAAGTTGGAAGAGTCAAAGTGATTCACAACAAATTCACGAAACACAAAATTGCGAAATGCAATTTTCGAATAAGGCTATGGTCATAGCCAATGGTCAAATCTGCGGAAGATGGAGGAAGGATCTAGTGCAACCAAGCTCCATTTCAGAGATTGTGACTTAGAGAGTTGATATGCCTCGTAACAGGAATTCACGACATCTGAAATTACGAAATGTCGAAATGAGAAAACACCTTTTAGTGTAGGCTGTGGTCACCTCCTGAGGCCACATGTGAAAGGAAAGGTGAAAGGTGCCAAAGGCACAAGGCTCAATAGGTTCATAATGTAACTACTAGAAACAACTGATGGTTTTTGTTAGAGGACTCAAAGAGACTTCAGGGTGATCTCCAAAGAAGATGAAGAGTCTCGAGGCATCTTGTAGGGAGTGAAGCAGTGGTAATAGGGAGTGGCAGTGAATATCCTGATGTGGAGAATAATGGAGCAGGGAGATAATGCAGAAGGATTGCACATATAGCATGCACAAGGTGCACAAAGACTATAAGAATGCAGAACAAAGAAGAGATGGGGGATACTGTTGAGAGTGATTCAGGCGTGTAGAAGGAGGCAGTGTGTAGCAGTTAAAATACACAGAAGAGGAATGGTGCATTGAATGGACATGGCGCACAGAGAATAAAAGGTAGAAGAATAGAAAGCGCAAGGCATGTGTGCGGGAAAACAATGAGACAGACAGAGTAGGGCAGTGTAGCAGAATAGTGATGAGACTGGTAAGTCATTGATGAACATTATATCACTGTAATAAGTTTCAGTAGCAAATATTGATAAACCAGGGTGTTAGGGAGGTTCTAGGGAAGACTGTTGTCCTCAGAGGCTCAAATGGGTGCTTGAACATAAGGAGTTGTAGCTTCCATCTGGTTGCAACCAGAGAAACTAGGGTGGCAAGGTGGTGCAAGGGAGAACTGTTGTTCTCTATTATACAGGTTGGTGCCTATGTGAATGGAAGTTGGTTCTTCCATCCAGTTGGTGCTGGAACACTTAGGGAGTTGGTGCTTCCTTCTGGTGGGTGCTAGAGAAACCAGGGAGGTGGTGCTTTCTTATAGTGGGTGCTAGATAAACCAGGTATTCGTTGTTTCCTTCTAGTGGGTGCTAGAGAAACCAGAGAGTTGGTGCTCTCAACACGTAGTAGCTTGCAAAATAGAGGTTGTAGCCTCATTATGATTTGGTGCTCATAAGTATGATAATATACAGAATGTAAAGATTACTTATCATATAAAGAAGAAGAGGTTTTTACCCTTTATGGGTTTCCTCGGGAAATATTTGTCTTTTCGTATCTCATATGTGTGAATGATGTTGAATGTTCTATTGCTTACTTCCCTGCATTATTGGGATTTTCATTGAGTGCTCTTTAAAGAGTTTAAAATAAGCATAATTGTTTAAACATGGTAACAACTGATTCACCCCCCCCCCTCTCAGTTGTCCAACAATTGGTATCAGAGATGGCCCCTTTTATTTAATTGTAGATCCTAGAACTTAAACATATGAATCCATCAAGAAAATTCAAACAATAAGGCCCCTCTATTCAATGGAACAAACTTTGCCTTCTCAAAAGTTAGAATGAGAACCTACATAATGGCTTTAGGTGCAAATCTCTGGGATGTGGTAGATACTGATTATGTAAAGCCAATTGTACTGGCTAATAAGGATGACAAGCTAGAATTTAGCTTCAATGCTAAGGCTATGAATGTTATCTTGAGTGGGCTTGCAAAAGTAGAATTCATAAAAGTTATGCTCCTGGGAACTGCCAAAGAAATGTGGGACAAACTCATTAGCAGTTATGAAGGTAATGAGAAGGTAAAGGACGTCAAGCTTCAAACCTACAAAGTATAGTTTGAACAACTGAAGATGAAAGAAGATGACACTGTTGGAAAACACTTTATTAGAGTTGAAGAACTGGTAAATGCAATGAAATCACTTGGTGAAAAAATTGAGGAACCTTCTTTAGTTTAGAAAATTTTGAGATCTCTACTAGATAGGTTCAACCCGAAAGTCTCTTCTATAGAAAAACTTAATGATCTAAAAACATTAGACTTTGATCAACTTCTAGGAACATTGACTACATATGAAATGAGAATAGTTAAAGATAAACCCACCTCCAAAGAAGAGTCATTTAAGGCAGACAAGAATGACGATTCTGAGCCTGATGAAATTGAAGAAAAATTTATGAAGAGACTGAAGAAGGGATCAGAAAAATATAAAGGTAAAATACCTTTCAAATGTTTCAATTGTGGTAAGATAGGTCATTTTTCAAATAAATGTCCTCACAAAAGAAAGGATCAGACATGTGATGATGAGGAGAAGCACAAACACAGAAATTTCTTTAAAGATAATAATTTTAAGAAGAAAAGTATTTGTGTAAACAATGATGATGATCCTTCAGATGATGAAGACAATGACTCCTCTATTGAAGATAAACTAAATGATTTTATGCTTATGGATATGGGAGATTTTTATGATGAACACACATGAGGTGAAATGGATGATGAAGAAGCTGTGGTGGATATGGAAGGTTAATTAATCACTGCTTTAGAAGAAATTGACAAAATCAGAATTAAGAATAGAAAGAAAAAATAATTATTGATACAGTTCGAGAAAGATAGTAAACATCCTAATGAAGACTTTTCCCTACTAAAAGTGGAATTAGAAGAGGAAAAGAAAATCAAAGACATTCTGAAACAACAATTATTAGAAAAGAAGGCAAGATGTGAAGCTCTGGAAAAATAAGTAGTGAAAACCAGGAAAGAGTTGGAGAAGTTTCAAGCCTCGTATCATCAGAATATGTCAAGTATCAAAGCATCAGAAGAATTGGCCACCATTCTGAATCATCAAAGAAGCCCAAAGCTGAAAACAGGTTTGGGTTATGAAGAGGGATCAAGTAGTGATCAACCAGGCAACAAAGAACCCATCAAGTTTGTCAAATCTACCATCTATGACAACAAAAAACCTGCAAAAACAAAAGAAGATAATCATCTGCCCAGGAGAAGTAATGAAAGAGGTACTAGAACTGAAACTATTGATCAGAGAAATAATGTACTCTATGTTCAAAGAAATCATCAACATAGAAGAAATTGACCTTCTCAAAGAAGACAACCATTTTCCAGGTACCAACATTTTTTCTATGGATATTGTTTCTTTTGTTCTAAATTTGGTCATCAAGATGTAAACTATTGTTTAAAATTAAATTATGAGCAATCAATACATTCAAGGTATACATATCTACCACAACCAAGTAAAAAACCACCACATATTGCAAATCACTTGATGGATGGGAGAAGGACACAGGTTAAGCATAACAATCGTTATGATCCTTTATTCGACAAACCAGAATGTTACATCTGTCATAACTATGTACATAAATCTGTTGACTGTCGCTTAAGGAACTATGAACCAGATTTGAATTCCCCTACTGAAAATGTCAAGGTTTGGAAGAAGAAATAAAGTGACAAGTGTGGATTAGTGTTGTCA
>JZKD02S1673037.1:262755-282101 GCA_000966675.3 Picea glauca
AAGTGGTGGCCAAAGGCATAAGGACAGAAAAAAAATGTATATTTGTTGAAAGAATATAGAGAAGAGTTTCATCTAAGAAAACATGATGAAAGATGGTTATGGCATTGGAGACTTGGACATCTAAACTTTTACCACTTAATCAAGCTCAAAAATCTTGAGGCAGTAAAAGATCTTTCGAGAATATAAAAGCCCCAAGATTCTATGTGTAAACCCTACCAAGTAGGAAAGCTAACTAGGACACAGTTTAAGTCCAAGAGATCTACTTCAACAAAGAAACCACTCCAACTAGTTCATAAGGATTTATGTGGACCATCAAGACAGGATGGAACAGGGAAATAAAACTACTTCATGTTGATTATTGATGATTACTCCAGAATTACTTGGGTTTCCTTTCTCAAGGAAAAAGCTGAAGCATTTGAGAAGTTTAAAATAGTTATGGCTTTAACTGAGAATCAAATGGGAAAGAGGTTAAAGGAAGTAATATCAGACAGAGGAGGGGAATTTATGTTAAGTGATTTCAAGGAATTATGTGATAAGCATGGGATCAAGAGAGAATACACAATCCCAAGAACTCCACAACAAAATGGAGTAGTTGAGAGGAAAAATAAAATAGTGCAGCAAATGGCCAGGTCAATGATGAATGAGAAGAACATTGGTCAAACCTAATAGGTAGAAGCAATACACACAGCAATCCATGTTCTTAACAAAGCCCACCTTAGACCACAAAGTGACAAGACACCTTATGAACTGTGGTATGGGAGACGTGATTCAATCAAACACTTCAAAGTCTTTGGGAGTAAATGTTACATAAATAATAATGATGAGAACCTTGGAAAATATGATGACAGGGCTGATGAAGGTATCTTCTTAGGTTATGCTACAAACAGTAAGGGATACAGATGATATAATAAGAGGCTGCATAAAATGTTTGACTGTATTGACATACAATTTGATGAAGGAATCCTAGCAAGAGAGGTGTACAATAATGAGTCTTCTATAGAGGACACAACTAAAGTTGAATATGAACAGGTCCAAGAATCAGAAAATGAAGACTCTGAATCAGATGAAGACACAGATACTCAGACAGACTTAAATTAGCAGACAACTTCAAATTCCTCCTCCAGAATCACTCAAAAGAATCATCCTGCAAGTCAGATAATTGGTCAAAAAGGCAAAGGTGTAAAAACAAGGAGAAAGATAATAAAAAACACCGAACAATCACATATAGATTTCATATCCATGCTGGAACCCAAGAATTTTAATGAAGCTAGCAAAGATGAACATTGGGTTAAAGCAATGAATGATGAACTTGATCAGATTGAGAAAAACAATATGTGGGAGATGGTTCATAGACTTGAAGGTAAAAATATCATTGGTTCCAAATGGATCTTTAAGAATAAGTTGAATGAGCAGGGACATGTTGTCAGGAACAAAGAAAGATTAGTCTGTAAAGGCTATGCTCAAATAGAAGGACTAGATTTTGATGAAACATTTGTGCCCGTAGCAAGATTAGAAGCTATCGGAATATTTATTGCCTATGCTTGTCATAAAATGTTTAAAGTCTATCAAATGGATGTCAAGTCATCTTTTCTAAATGGAGATTTAAATGAAGAAGTCTATATGGAAAAACTAGAGGATTTCGAACTGCTTGATAACCCTGACTTAGTATGCAAGATGAAGAATGATTTGTATGAGTTAAAACAAGCCGCTCGTTCTTGGTATCACAAAATGGATACGTATCTCAAAGACAAAGGGTTCAAAAGAGGAATAATTGACAACAATCTATATATCAAAACAGAGGATAATGATTTTCTCATCGTGTTRGTCTATGTAGATGACATCATCTTCAGATGTAATAAGGATTCATTGGTACAATGGTTTTCTTCTGTCATGGAGTCTGAGTTTGAAATGTCTATGATATGTGAACTGTCATTTTTTCTTGGTCTGCAAATTACTCATAGGTTTGAAGGGATGTTCATTTCTCAAGAAAAATATCTAAGAGAAATGTTGAAAAGGTTTCAAATGGAAGATTCTAAACCTATGGGCACACATATGGTTACTGGATGCAAATTAAGCAAGGATGATGACTCACGTGATGTTGATCAAATTTCATATAGGTCAATGATAGGGAGCTTGATGTACATCACATCATCTCACCCAGACATAATGCATGCTATTGGAATGGTAGGAAGATATCAGTCTGCACCTAAATAGAGTCATTTTCTAGCTATCAAAAGGATATTCATATATTTGAAAGAAACAATGAACTATGGCCTATGGTATCCTAAGAATCAGAATTTTCAATTATCAGTCTACTCAGATGTTGATTGGGATAACTKCATGGATGAAAGGAAAAGAACGAGTGGAGTTGTGTTCTTCTTAGGAGATTCTCTAGTAGCATGGTTGAGTAAAAAGAAAGGTTCCATTTCTTTATCAACTACATAGGTAGAGTACATTGTTGTTGCTACCTGTTGCACTCAGGTATTATGGATGATTCATACACTTCTAGACTTGGAGATAAAATATGTTGCACCGATCCCAATTCATTGTGATAACACTAGTGTCATTAGTGTGTCCAAGAATCCTGTATTCCACTCCAAGACCAAGAATATTCCCATAAAATACCATTTTCTGAGAGAGCAGGTCACCAATCAGATTGTTTAGGTCCACTACATTCTAGCAATAGAACAAATTGCAGACATCTTTACTAAACCCATAGACAAGACACCATTTGACTATCTCCAACAGAAGCTAGGTGTCATCCCATCTCACAACTAAGAGAGTCCATCCTGTTAGGCGGAGTTTGTATTGATTGAATATATGATACCTCCAAAAAATACTGCAATAGCTCAGGGGGAGTGTGTTTTCTTTGACATTGATGTCAAAGGGGGAGAAAAGAGTCTAGGTGCCTTTGTTGCCATCAATGCCAAAGGGGGATATTGTTGGCATGTTTTATAGGTAGCATATTCTTGTCATTGATGGGAAGTACAACAACGATGATGGCTTAAGTATAGGAAGAATGTGCCAGGTGGGCACCAGAAGTATTTTGGGAAGACACAACAAAGAAAGCTCGATAAGATCAGAAGAGATAGTGCAGAGTATGCGTGTTTTTCGTTGATGGTAAAGATCAAGACCAACAATGTAGGGATAATGACATGGCAATGTCAAGTTCAACAAGTGATCATTGGATCCCATTCAGAAGCATAAACTCCAAGAGTCAAGGAAGAAACTCATGGAATGAAATCGCGAAATGCGAAACCACTCCATTTCGTAGTTTCAGATACCGGGAGTTGGAGGAGTCAAGAGTCGAGACTCTTCATCACAGGAGTCCTGAAGTTGCGAAATGAAAAATGCCAAAATTCTAAAACAGGCACATCAACAAAGACTCTAGTTTCATATACTGGGAGTTGGAGGTGTATCAGAAGCTAAAAAATTTTTTCGGATACCGGGAGTTGGAAGTGTCGAAACACTTCATCACATAAATTCCAAAATGCCGCAATGCGAAACGCTGAAATACCAGACCATTGATTTGACTCCATTTCAGAGTTCCAGATACTGGGAGTTGGAAGTGTCGAAACACTTCATCATAGAAATGCCAAAATGTGCAACGCTGAAATAATGGATAGTTGATATGACTCCATTTCAGAGTTCTGGATACCAGGAGTTGGAGTGTTGAAACACTTCACCACAGGAATGTCGAAAATGCCGAAATGTCAAAATGTGAAAAACACCTTTTAGTGTAAGTTCCAGATACCAGGAGTTAGAGTGTCAAAACACTTCACCACAGGAATACCGAAATGTTAGAATTCCTAAGTACAAAAAACACCTTTTGGTGTAGGTTTCAGATACCAGTAGTTGGAGTGTCGAGATACTTCTCCACAGGAATGCCGAAATGTAGGAATGCCGAAATGAAAAATCACCAAAGCACTTTATGGATAAATGCTTGGTCACAACTGTGGGCATGTGAATGAAGGATCTTGCAAGTTGCAAGGTTCAATTTCATGATCAGGAGTTGGAAGAGTCAGAGTGACTTGCAACAAATTCATGAAACATGAAATTGCGAAATGCAGTTTCGAATAAGGCTGTGGTCACAGCCATTGGTCACATATGCAGAAGATCGAGGAAGGAGCTAGTGCAACCAATATCCATTTCAGAGATCATGACTTGGAGAGTCAACATGCCTCGCAATAGGAATTCGCGACATGCGAAATGTGAAAACACCTTTTGGTGTAGGCTGTGGTCACTGCCTGAGGCCACATGTGAAAGGAAAGGTGAAAGGTGCTAAAGGAACAAGGCTCAATAGGTTCACAGTGTAACTGCTAGAAACGACTAATGGTTTATGTTAGAGGACTCGAAGAGACTTTAGGGTGATCACCAGAGAAGATGAAGAGTCTCGAGGCATCTTCCAGTGGAATGAATACTGTTCATAGAGGCTATTGAAAGATGTAAGACCATTGGATCCTGGAACTGCAACAAATGGAATGAGCTCAACTGTGATAGAGAAGATGAAGAGTCTCAACTGCTGTAGAGGCTAAGGAATCTCAACATAACACCTAGTGATGATGAATGCATGGGTATAACCGCCAGAAAAGATGAGAAATTGCCATGATGATCAGGAAGAGGACTCGACACGAGGAGAACATGCAGAACAAAGAGAGTGTGTTGATGCTCGAGGGAGTGAAGTGGTGGTAAAAGGGAGTGGTAGTGAATATCCCGATGTGGAGAACAATGGCATGGGGAGATCATGCAGAAAGATTTCACATATAGCATGCACAAGGTGCACAGAGACTATAAGAATGAAGATCAAAGAAGAGATTGGGGATGTTGTTGAGAGTGATTCAGGCGTGTAGAAGGAGGCAGTGTGCAGCAGCTGAAATACACAGAAGAGAAATGGTGCATTAAATGGGCATGGCGCACATAGCATAAAAGGCAGAAGAACAGAAAGCGCAAGGCATGTGTGTAGGAAGACAGTGAGGCAGATAGAGCAGGGCAGTGTAGCTGAATAGTGATGAGACTGGTAAGTCATTGATGAACATTATATCACTCTAATAAGTTTCAGTAGAAAATATTGATAAACGAGGGTGGTAGGCAGGTGCTAGGGAGGACTGTTGTCCTTAGAGGTTCAAGTGGGTGCTTGAACACATGGAGTTCTAGCTTCCATCTGGTTGTATCCAGAGAAACTAGGGTGGCAGGGTGGTGCAAGGGAGAACTGTTGTTCTCTATTATATAGGTTGGTGCCTGTGTGACTGGAAGTTGGTGCTTCCATCCAGTTGGTGCTGGAACACTTAGGGAGTTGGTGCTTCCTTCTAGTGGGTGCTAGAGAAACCAGGGATTTGGTGCTTCCTTCTAGTGGGTGCTAGAGAAACCAGGGAGTTGGTGCTTCCTTCTAGTGGGTGCTAGAGAAACCAAAGAGTTGGTTCTCTCAGCAAGTAGCAGCTTGCAAAACAGAGGTTGTAGCCTCATTATGAGTTGGTGCTCATAAGTATGATAATGTATAGAATGTAAAGATTACTTATCATATAAAGAAGAAGAGGGTTTTACCCTTTATGGGTTTCCTCAGAAAATATTTGTCACTGTGTATCTCATATGTGTGAATGATGTTGAATGTTCTATTGCTTACTTCCCTGCATTATTGTGATTGTCATTGAGTGCTTTGTAAAGAGTTTAAAATAATCATAATTTTTTAAGCATTGTAACAACTTATTCACGCCCCCCTTTCAGTTTTCCAACACAAGGCGGTCATTTTGAGACACATCTCATCTAATTTCAATGGTGGAATCACTAGGATGAATTTTGCCAGAGAAAGAGGGGTGCATTCCCCCAGGGGGGATCCATTTGGGGTCCAAACCCACTAGCAGAGAGGTCCAACAGTTACCAGTACTGAGGACTAAATCAAGGTTCATCATTCGGGATAGTTCCCAGGCCATTCTGAGAGGTATAGCTCCCAGGGAAAGCTTTCTAGACTTTCAGCAGTTATCGTATGAGATGCCATAGTTTTCGCACATCCATTGATCCCACAGTGCTCACATATTATGGGTATTATATTTTAGTTTCTTATTTGTATTCTTTCTAAGATCCTTTTGTCTTTTGATATAGCTGAGTGTTTTCATTTTATTCAGCCTTATTCAGCCTTTTGTAATCTATAGAGATATCGTAATATAAACTTTGCACTCCTTTATCGCATTTATTATTTGTATGACCATTTATATGTTGTAAACAATTGATCATACACACACATTAGCAACATTTCCTAGACTAGCCAAGTCAGGAACATTAAGAAAGGGATGGTCATGATCCTTCAATCCCTTACTAAGGATCTCAAACATTCTCGCCTCTACGTGGACTCTGTAATGCCAATTCTCCTGAGCTTCATGACTTCAAGGTACTAACTCGATCTCAACCTCAATATCTTGTCTAATGGATCTGGCCCATTTCGGTCTGGCGTTTCAACCTATAGATTTGATACCAATATGTAACATACCTAGCCACCCACAAGTTGGGCACGCTAACGTCCAGTCCTTTATTAGAATAATTTGACCCCTGTACTAACTTTAAATAACAAGGATGCATGAAAGATTCACATGAATTGATCACGATTGATTCTAAACATAAAATAAATGAAGCATACGACATGCAAAACAATAACCAACAAGCATGCAAACCCTAAGTATTGAATTCAACAATAAATACATACACAACAGAATAAATCATACATGGATAAATAATACTATAATAGAGAGAACTTATCTTTAATAAAATAAACCATCTAATGGCTACAGACCAAATATGTTCCACACAAACATAGACACTGTTCTTCCAAGTCTCAAAAAAAATGTCACCCCTAAGCCAGGTCTATGAATCAACAAGGATGATTCAAGAGTGTTACTCGGCTTCCCAAACCAGTCAGCACTCAAGCTCTCATAGTCTTCCCAACACTCACAACAATCCAAGTACCCAACTCTCTTCTACCCAACCTGCACCACCTAAGAGAATGGACCTCCTCCCTTATCTACCATGCAGTCCCTCATGCTATCCTTATCCTTCCAGGTATCCAGTGTAGTTGGTCCAAAATATCCATGTTGGGAATCTCAGGACTTGCAACTGTGAGCAAAGATGGACACAGGAAAAGCATCTCAGACATGGAGGCCTCGATTCATGACCGGATTACACCAACAATCTCTACAACCAACAATACCATGGCTATAGTTCAGTAGTTTGTCCTCCTTTCCAGATCTGAGACATGCATGAGGAAATATGAATGAGTGAGGGAATGAATGGAGTGCAATCTACATGAGAGTGGTGAACATTGAGCAAGTGAGGGAACAAGTGAATGAATGAATACATGAGTGAGGCAACCATCAAAAGAACAAGAAAAATAATGGGAGTGAGAGAGAGAATGAACCTTGCAACAGATGAGGGATGAGTTTATGTAATTATTTGGAATCAAGAACCATATGGCTTTCCCTCAAGAATCTTACGTAACTGATTTCCCCCATTAAAAAAAATGGGCAATTAAAAAATGAAATAAATAGTTAGCCCCTCAAGCCCCCTCTCTTGTGGAATCATATCCCTCTATAACTCTAGTCCTTGTCCATATAGAATCCAGTGATGTATTTATTATTAATAATGATCAAAAAATTACATTTCTTAGGCACACTGGCCTCTTTTAATTTTTTGGGAACTTTGGCCTCTTAGCACTTAACAAATACATTATTTAATATGGGGCTCAAAACCTAGGGTGTTACAATGATGATTGAAAAAATATTTGTAGAACTTTATATAATCTATCGTACTTTCCCACCCCTATAAATTCTTAGGGATACAAAATATTTATTGTTATTTTTTTAGGAAAAATAAAGAACAAATATTTTTTGTTCAAATAAAAAAACTTTATTAATATTCTTAAATTTATCCTCGGTGTAATTTTGACTAAATTTTTATTTAAGAAGATTATTTGTACAATCTTTAATCTCCATGGTTGGATGAAATTTTTCTCATCCCTATATCATATCCCTGAACAAATTTAGATTTCTATTCACCTATAGCATAGGTGTCATTTTTCTCCAGTAAGTTGGATCACAATGTTATTTTTATGTTTGATGTTAGTAAATCCCTTCCACATCAATGTTGATTCTCTTTAAAACAACCATATTAGTTTACTTTTCCATACTCTTGATGTTTTCTATCAGATAGTATATTATACTTTACTAATATTCCCATAATTAATTCCAACATTATTTATCTCATTTTCAAAGAAAAATACTACCTTTAACATCGTAATTATAGGATCATTATGGTCAAACATGTTCTCTAGAATTGTGAGGATACCAAGAACCTTGATTTTATCCTATGGACAAGGTTTACTTGAGCAATGAATGATCCCCTTCAGGGCCAATATCCCTAGCCATCATCGAACTCCCATTTTCCTCCATCATAGATTCTCTTTGTAGGGTGTTGTTCGGGAAATGTGCATGAGCCATTGCCAAATTCATCAGTCGCTCTATTTTGGTACATAGAATTTCATTGGGAATGTTCAAGTAGGTAAGAGAGAATTTTTATGGTATGTTATTTATTTCTGAAAAATTAAAAATGGGAGATGACCTCTCATTAGAGATAGGGGTGTTTACTAACTTGGTTACGTATCTAAATCAAAATAAAAGAAACCAACCTCTACAGAAGAGCTTCATAAAAAAATCATCCTCAAAACCAAGAAGAAAATCATTTATTTTTTTAAAATGGTTTGATTGGAAAGTTTAAAGCCATGAGTAGTCCAAGAGTTGTAGAAGCATGGGTCGTGGAGCAATGTGATCCCAATATTCGAGGACAAGCATTATCATTTTGCATGTAGTTTTCAGGCTAAGATGAATGAATCCACATATTAAAATCATTTATTGATGCGAGAAATACATAAATACAGTTAGAGATGACTCTTGGCTTAATCTTCCAAGAGGTTTGATGACTCTTGACACTCACCTATGACTCTTCATATTCCTAAGTTAATATTTACAACAATATTTACAATATACCATAATCCCAGGGATTAGATATCTAACATTCCCAACCTTAATCCAAACGGGTGTTTGTACGTCCAAGCATATTTCTAAACTTCTCAAACTTTTCTCTTCCAAGTGCGTTGGTGAAGATGTCTATAATTTTAATAACATGTGGAATAATGTGTCAGGTGAATGGTCTTGGCCTATACATGATGTCGAATCAAATGGTATTTTTTGTTGATCTACTTGGTTTGATCATGGAATCTAGGAATTTTGACCAACTTGATTGCAAAAGTGTTGTTTATCACATGTGGAGTATCATTCACCCATTTCTCTGGAAAATCCTCTACTATATTCATGAGCCACACAATCTCTTTTGTAGCCTCTACATCAACCACATACACTACCTCTATAGTGGAATTTTCAGGAACACATACTTTGACTCTATAGTGAAATTTGATGGAACAAAATATTTAAGTGATATCCAAGAGATAATTATTGATCCATGGCACATGAGGTATCTTGAAGTAGACACTCCATTCTCCTTATCCCCATCAAATTATGAATATGCATGTATAACTAGTATAAAGTCTTACATCTTAAAGTATTTGATCCCAAAGTCTTGAGTTCCTTTCAATTATCTTAGAACATTTTTTGTATCAAATTAATGTCCTTCACAAGGTTTTTGCATGAACCTAGAAAGAATGTCAATTGCAAATTAAATATCCGATCTAGTCGTAGTAAGGTAGATAAGACTCCACACAAGGTGTCTATATTTAGTTGCATCCTCAAAATCATTCACTTTTTTTTATGTTAGCTTTATATTTTCTCCTTTGGAGTAGAGAGAGGTTACAATTGGCCATGCCAAATTTGTTCAACAATTCTCTAATGTACTTATTTTGGGAGATGAATACATACTTTGGATTCTTAGTTACTTCAATACCCAAGTAGTAGTGAATATGATCTATATTGGATCAGCATATAATTTTTCATCGCTATAGATTCTTTCAGAGCGGAAAAATTGGAGGAATCATCTTGTAGGTTTATTTTAGTGGCAGGTCTCAGTTTTGAAAATTGGGGTCTGGAACCTTCTAGAGTGATTTGAGGCATCAAACAACATTTTTTGGATTTCAAAATTTCACAACATAGCTTGGAAAATGTGACACAATTATACACATCAACTCATTTCCAACAATCCAAACATTGCATCAATCATAGCTTGTATACAAAATTTATGCATCCTTCAAGTTGACGTACCATGTTGAGCACCATGGTATGAGAGGATGTCACATCATCCCCCATTACTCATGCATATGGGGATAAACATGTAAGTAATTTTAAGAATATTCTAAAAGGTCCAAAATTCTATTAGAATTGAGGGTTGAGGAAGTCAAAAACCTACACCTATATATTTATCAAGCTATGTTAAATAATAGGCTGCTAGGAGGAGAAGGGGTTGTTAATATTATGGTAGATTCAGGAGGTATGAACCTCTATGATGACCTATGACGAGATTAGAATCCTCCGGAAGGAAGCAAAGAATTGAAGAAAACCCTAGACAGGTTGTCAGYTGAACAAATATATTTATATTGAATTTATTGATGCCCAAAAAGAGAAGTCGGCCCAGTTAGACTGGTCAGGTCGGCCCCAGTTAGACTSGCCAGTCCACTATAAATACAGGGTGTCAGTTTCATTGTTACATACTCTCAAAATTGTAGAGCCAGTTKTGCGCACTGCAGTTGGCAGTTTTGTGCTCAGGTCTCTAGGGAAAGTGGTGCGCTAGTTCTGGGTGGGATCATCTGTTCAGTTTTGCTTCTATTCTTTTGCTTGGTGCATTTAGCCTCTCTTGGCTATAGATTGCAGCAAGAATTCTCTTCTAGGTCAAGGTCAAGGTGCTCGGAGGGAGGCTTCGGCCTGTGGTTGGGAGACGAGGGTATCGTCGTGGTAAAACGAGCACACAATCCTTTATATTCTAACAGGGTTTTCATCCTATGTTATTGTATTTTGTTTCGTAGTATTGAAGAACATATACGTTTGGGAAATTAGAGATCATAACAAAGGGGGTTGATTTCTTGTAGTATCCTAACATGACACATGTATTAGGTAAATCCATTGATAGTTCCTTCTCCTTTGTATTTGCAGTATTTCCATACAAGAGAAAAGAGTGAAGAGTATCCTCACTTTCTAGTTGGGTTATCTCTCTTAAGGGTTTCCTAGAGAAAATGTTTATTTTATTTTATGGATGGTGTGTGATTGTATTTTAATGTTCTCTATTTTCCACATTTTATCTATTTTATGCATAAGAAGAAAATGAGTAGGTAAATATTCTATAAATCTAAACGAATTTAACCTTCGCAGGTAGATTTCAATTTTCTTTATCATATTTGTTGTGATGAAATATTCTAGTGGAATATCCACGACATTTTATAGATCATATTGGTATACAAGAATGTTTTCATTTGTTTATTTGTGGGAATTTTCAAGAACCAACGATTGTCTTAAAGATGAGTCTCAAAAACCATAGCCATGGTGGATAAGTTTGTTCATAATAGCCCTCGAGATCCAACAAAAGAGATATTTGAGAGTTTGGAAGAAAAAGTCACCAATATCAACCGCAATATGAACCTCCTCATGGAATATATAGCAAGAAATATCATACTATTCGGAGATGATGGAGGATATAATTCAAAGATCAGATTGGAGGGGAAATTGGGGGATTGGGAAGACCTAGTAAAGGAGTTGTAAAAAGAACCTAAGAAAGAGAAATCGAGTTCGAGTTTTGTTATCCCTTCAGATTCCCTAGTCAATATGGAAGAAAAAGTGGGAATACATACCAAGGTGAGATTGATGCATTCAAATTGAATAAATGGTTGCAACACCTAGAATTTTATTTTAGCGTTCACCTTAGAGATGAAGAGAAAAATTTTCATTTTCTAGATTGAAGTTAGAGGGATATGCTTTAAATTGGTGGGAAAGGAATACAAAAACACTTAGGCTGGAGGGAGGACTTCATTACCATCATCAAGTCCCAATTATACCCTATCGGATATGTAGAGGACCAATGTATCCAATGGCACTATTTTAGGTGGAGGCATGGCTAGAGTGTACATGAGTACACCGCTAAGTTAACAAAGGTGGTTGTTGGCACATGCCTATGTTGAGATAAGAGTCAATTTTGGAGAAAAGTTATAGAAAAACACAGAAAACGATGTAGATTGGACCAAGAAGGAGAGCATACCATATTTTTATGAAAAGCAGTGTGTGCATCAAGATTTGAGAAAATCAAGTGCAGACATGGACAAACCTAGCCATGTTAGGGTTAGGGTTTTGGAATTTAATGTAAGGGTTTTAAACCCAATTTTGTAGTATAAATAGAATATATAGAAATTAGGTTGAGGAATCTAGATATGGAGCGAGAGAATTTTCATATCTGTAGTATCTTTTGGATTCTTTGTTGAGTTTTGAGTCTGTATTTTGGTGAGAGTTGTGGAGCTCAGATGAAGTTGTTATAACTGAGGTTCGGGTGGAAATTTGTGGATATTGGTGCAATCCTAGTCCGCCTCACTACACTCTATCATGTAATTCACACATATATCTTTTGAGGAAGAAGACTAAAGCATAAGATCTTTGTGGACGTAGCCCGAGGGGGGTGAACCATGGTAAAACTCTATGTGCAATGTGTCTAAATGTTTTAATATTTCTGCAATTATGATTGAATGGTTAGATAGATGAATGAACGGTTTTACTTATAATGTGAACTAGAATATATATGCAGAATGAATTTTATGAATGAATGAATGAATGGACCTAATGAATATTGTAATAGAATGCCTGGTTAAGTAGAAATAAGAGTAAGAAGAACAACCCCAATCCCTTCCATGACTGCAGACACTTGCATCCTGCAGTCACCCATCAATCATATGGGGTGAGAATGTGTTTTGCACTTTGTGCGTGGTGTAGCCTTCTATTTTAATAGAAGGGAAGATGGTGATAAGGGTTTTGTTGGAGAACTAAGGTATAACCTAGGTTAGCCTATACGTCCAACAAATGGTTTCGTTTCCAGATAGAACTCATAAGGAGAGCTAGGAACATGTTCGGTGAAGAAGATGCAGTGGTAGAAAGGGATGTTCAGGTCATGGAATCCCACAAAGAAATATATTAAATATGGTTCGAGACAAAGTAGTTGCAATTCATGCAGAAAGATAATAAGGGTTCTAGGTATACACCATGCCAGTGCCTACAAAGTTATGTGTTTACTGATTTACATGAAGCATATTTTTGTTTCTTTCAATAGTTATTACAAGAGTGGATATTAAGGTTAAAATATACCCATATGACTAATCAAATTAGACTAGTAGTGTGGACTATTGAAAATATCGCATGGTTGGAAAGATTTAATAACAAATCCATGTGCACAGTGAATTTTTGGTTAGAAAACATCACTGTGGGGTTTATCACTAAGTTTAAAGTAGATACATCGAAGTCATATACTGTTGCATTGCAAGACTTCTTGAAGGTACTTAGAGGGAGGTACATCATGTCTTCTTACACTTAAGTCAATATCTTATTACATGATAATGGCATGATGATTATGGAATTAGATAGTTATATCACTCTACATGCATGGGGGAGTTGTCGGAAGCACTAAGAAAGATTTGAGAGATGGAGAATGTTATGGAGAGTATCCATAAGATGGATTAATGGAACCCATCATGATGGATGAGGAAAAAACTAGGGAAATCATAAGGAATATAGGTGTGATGCACAGTGGGCGACCCTACCAGTATAAGATGAATAGTAAGAAGTGGGTTGTAGCGAAGTGAGAGGTCTTGGAAAATGATGAGGAAGAGGTAGAGGATCTTCGTGCCATGAGGCATATTGAAGATATATTGCATGTCACATATGAGAGGAAAACCATAGGTCATGGGTCCAATGCAAAATATGACTCTCCATTCCAGATACGAATTAGTGTGGAAGCCACAACCTCATGTGCAACTAAGACAACCAAAAAAGAAAAAGTAGTTAACCAACAAGTGATTAGTGGTAGAATAATTTTTCCAAGATGTGGGTCCAATAGAAGAAGTACAAGTTTAACAAGTATAAATCAAGTATCTACACCACGTGAAGGTGGTATTTCAACAAATTTCATAATGACAGGCCAAGATCCAACTATCAAGTTACCGAAGTTATCGGGGGACGAGTCAGATGATCCATAAAAAAATTTGTTCAAATATGAGAAGGTATGGGAAGCAAAGTAGATTATAGACGAGGATACAAAGGTTGCGCAGTTGGAAATCAAATTCAGAGATTGTTCATTAGACTTGTACATGGGCATCTCAAAAAATAAAGCAATGGGAACACCTACAACTGTAGCAGATGTGAAGAGGAAATTAATAAATGAATTTCAGAAGCCAAGTTCAAAAGACTAGTTTATGAATGAAATTATAGAGATCAAACAGAAATTAGGAGAATCAATCTTGGAAGTGGACCAGAAATTCAAGAGGCTAAAAGGTAACTTAAATTACACTATTATTGATACACAACATAGACATTTGTTTGTTAATTATTTGTTGACACACTTGAAGTATCCTTTGAGACAACATAAATTCCAAAGTTAGGGTGAGGCTCTATAGGTAGCCCTATAGCAAGAGGAAAACCAGTACAATCATACAAATCCAGCTATGGAAGAGTTGAAGTAAGATCTAAAGAAATTAACATTCTAGTTGAATCAGAACAAAGGAAAGGAGAAAATAGAAGATGCCTGGTGTACAATGTGAAAGATAGAAGGCCATCAGAAGAATGAGTGTCCATTATTTTCATAGTATATTGGAGTGGGTATGACAAACCTTTATCTTCAGGAAGGCCATGGTGCAAGATTTGGAAAACACGTGGGAATTATCCCTATCATTTCCCCCTGATGTAGAAGTACCAGACGATGTCGAGATTACATTTTTTAAACTTTTGCTACTTATTAAGACATGAAGACAAGGACTGTAGAACCTTGGAGATGATAAAAGAAATGATTGCATACAGATACATGGTGCATAATGAACATGTAACATGAAAACTTGCACAACAACCATAGTATAACATTGCGTAGTAGCCACGGTACAATCCCACACAACAGTTTGCAACACAAACACAGTATAATTCATAGTAGTTTCAAGGGAAACAATGGTATAATCCTGCATGACAGTGCACAACAACAAAATAGTACAATAAAGTACAACCGCAGTATAATCAATGACCTCAGTATAACACACCATGTGGAGATAATCAGGGCAACAGAGGAGGATTCGTAGTAGGAGGCCATGGAAGAAGAGGATTTGGAGGAGGTCGAGGACCAATAGTGTGTCATAAATTTTAGAACCACATAATTATTTAAGATACTTACCACATCCACCTGTGACATGTATGTACTGTCGTGCAAAAGACCATGAAACAAAAGATTGTACTACAATTTTGATAAAAATATAAGATAAGAGGAACTAGACTAATCAGAATGTGTAATGGATCGGGGTGGAAAACATAGAATAAGATGGAAATAATATTAACATAGTGACTAGAGGTGGAGCTAAGATAGGATAAGATACATCTAAGAAGGATCAGGACTAGTACCACTGGTTTATGAAGAATACAGTGCCTAAAAATAAGTTTGATGCAAACAAAGAGAAAGAAATATTCAAGGAAGCTAAAGAGGAGATCTTGAAGGAAAACATTCCATCCACTTCAGGAATGAAGCCAATATATGAGATACTAGTATATGACATGCCTTCATTATTTGATCATACCAATCAAAATCAGTCCTAAGAACAATAAAGTAACTTAAGAAACTTCTTGGGAGCTTGTGTCAAATTGTTGAGTGATAAAAAATCCTTACAAGTATTGTAGAATTTGTTAGAAAAGTGTAATCCTGGGGAAGAAGGGGTAAAAAGAGTAAATCAGGTCTGTAAAAAGACAAGAACCAACAGGACATTCAGATTGAATGCCAACATATGATATTTCAATATGGGGGATATTACACTAGAATTAGGATCTAAAGTCAATGTGCTTCTAAAGAAAACATGGGAAGCTATGGGAGAAACACAATTAGGGTACTCACCTATTCAGTTGAAGTTGGAAAATCAGCATGATGCATACCCCCTCCCCTCCTAGGGTTGCATGACCTCTCAGTTTCTGAATCTTTCCTTCTTCTAAGTCAGATAGACTCTTTGGGCTTCCAGTGTTTCAACCTTCTCTGCGCTCGTTCCTCCAGGAGCGTCTTCACCCGAACTTGATGGATTTCCACCATGTGTTTTCCCAAATGATGGATGGTCCCAAATGACTTCGGGACTTTGAGACTTTTAGCAAATCTTCTCTCCTGTGTGTGTGTACAGTGTTAAGTCTCATGCACCTCTATCTCTATCCAATGATTGTTGATCCTCTGTGCTTCGATCCAATGGATGGGATATGTTCTTCTCCTTTGCGCTTATTATGTTCATTGGACACTGATTTAACGTTCTAGGATCCTCCCCACAACCAATCAGACAGTTGTGGTCTCTCATCCTCCTGAGCTTTTGATTTCTTCCAAATTGGAAGATTTTGTCAGTATTAAAAGGTTTTTGGCCTTGAAACTTTCTCTTTTGCGAACCCGACTATCTTGGGTCTCACTTACGCTCTTTCAAGCATTATCTCTTATGATATTTTGGAATTATAATAAGTATGTCACCTACGCACTCTTTGAATTATCTCTTTTGAGCTTGTCCCCTTCGAAGGTTTCGATCTCCCATGCACTCCTTGCGTTTCTGGGATTTCGTCAAACTCATATCCGAAGGATTTCCTGGAAAGAAATTCATCTCACCCTCCTGGAATTCTCCTTTCTTAATGCACATCTTGTTGAGTTGCTTCTTACAGAGTATTCAATAACTCATTTTCTTCTTGAACTCAACATAGAGTCCCCTTAGTGTACACTTGCACCTGCTTGATGTCTATCTGGCAAAGATTTATAGAGTTCTCAGTAACTCTAGTTCTCTCTAATCTTAGCAAAGAGTTCTTCCGGTGCACGCCTTGCACTTCTACTAATGAAGGTTCAACGGTATCTCTCCTGAGCTTTTCCTGAGGTTAAATCACCTCTATCAATGCACTCTTTGCAGACTGTGTTCACTCCTTGCACTCGGAAACTCAAAATGAGAGAAACAATTGAAACTCATTCAATACTTCATCAATTCACGCATTAACAACATGAACGACATAAAAACATAAAAATAAACACAAACATACAAACACACCATGTGGAGGAAAAAATTATTTTCTATTATCTCTGTGTGTCTATACATATGTTTACAAAAACTAGACTGCAAAAAACTTTCGGTTCTCTCAGGCTCTCTCTCAGAACTATTCTACCTCCTAAGTATCCTAATACTCTCTCTACCTGAGATCTCTCTCTCAAGTCTCCTAATTACAAAGAAAGGGCTCCATGAGCTTATCATCACCACCGCCTTAGTGTTATCGCTATCTTAGTTACGACATGTGGCTACATTCCATAAATGTTTATCTAGACCTGACTATGATATGGACATGCTACAAGTAACCATTTAAGGAAAAACCTATCCACTACCTGTACAATGGCATGGTTTGGAATTTATCATCCTTACAACATGAAATCCGTATAGGATCAGATTTAAAATTTAAAAATGTGAGGGTCATTGCCTCTCTCTTTCTCCATTGTGAATCTGTGTGTTGGCGCATTGTTGAGGTGGAGCAATGCTCCTACTTCATACTCCACTGCTAGGAAAATCATGAGATCCTTCTCATGATCTCCTCTTCTCCAGTGTTGAAATCCTCCTAGATCCCAAAATCCTCCTTGGAGTTGTCCTCTTTCTCCTTTCCAACTATGTTGTTGATGTTGTTGTTGCTTCTTCTTTTTATTCTTCCATGTTGTTGTTGTAGGTTCTCTTCTGTTCATCTCTTCTTTGTTGACTGCTTCTTGTGCTAACCTCATCATCAACTTCCTGATCTCCTCTATCACCCTGTCTAGATGCTCCAATGGTTGTCTCTTCTTATGTAGTCTTCTCGACTGCAACTCTACCTTATCAGTGGGTAGATCATCTTGATCCCCCATGTTATCTTTACTTCCCCTTGTGGCACTAGTTTTCCACTTGGTTGTAGATTCCATTTCCATAGTCCCATCATTGAGATGATGTTAAGCTCCTCCTTTTGACAACTTTTCTTTTTCCAGTCCTCCTACTTCATTTAATTGCTCGCCTGGATAGTATGCTCCTCCATCTATCTCCAACTTAGCCTGTTGGATATGTCTACTTCTCTCCAAGATTTCCAGATCCTCATGCATCTTAGAAAATTATATGTTTTTTTCTTCCTCTTCTGCTACATGCTCCAGTGCTATAGAATTTCCTTCTCAGTTTCCTTGCTAAAACATTTGATCCATTCTTCTAAATTATCCTCTCCTTCTTTTGGGGTAGAAATCAGTGCCTACTCCATTTATTCCTCTTCTCCTTGGGAAGCTTCTACTATCTCCTCCTTAATCATTATAGTCACCACTGGATTTCCTTCTTCTTCTATTGCATCTTCAACACATGGCATGGCCCCAACTGGGCTATCTAGTAGGAATATATGAATTTCCCCAATAATCATAATGCTCCTCTGATCCTCCTCTTGGATGGTGAGAGTATTTAACTTATCATCATCTTCATTCACATGGTCTGCAAATCCACATGAATATTTATCCATCAACATTTCTTGTTGATATGAGCTCTCAACATAGTCTTTGATACTCTCAGGCAGTCTCATATTTTTCCCCCTGCCAACCTGGAAATTTGGGACTTCTCTTATGCCCACCTGGCAGTCTATGAGATCAACCAATCCCATCTCATTTCCCTCTTGGAAATTTGAAATTTCAACACTACTCCTTTGGTAGTACACTAGACCTTCCACTGATCTCTTTCCATTTCCCATATGGAAACTCAAAAGTCCATTCCTACCCACCTAGCAGTTTATGAGATCTTCATCTGATCTCACCTCCTCCTAATCACTGGGGTTCTGTTGGCAGCCAATTCACATTTTTTACCTCATAAGCTGCCTACACCAATGTTTCACAAACATTTTTTTTCCGTCGCAAATTTCAAATGAACGGCGTCCTTATTCTTTGCGCCCTTTCGAACGCTTGTCTTCGCTAAATGTTCACAATTGTAAGCATGAAAATTTCTCCTCTCGAGGTCACATTTTGATCATTATCTGAACTACCGATACTGTCATCATGCTTTTGGCGCCTATCTTTTATTGATCTTCACATGCTCAGCAATATCCTTTGATCGGTTTTCATACTTCGACGGATTGCATAACTCGGTCTTATTGAAG